>CM028131.1:322890000-323467500 GCA_016271365.2 Neoceratodus forsteri | reverse complement strand
TCTCAAGCAAATGAATGTAAATATTTTTGGGGGGGGTTTGGGGGAAGCATATTTGCAGGTCTGTCTCTAATCGTTTCTTATTTGGTTACTTCTTCACAGATTTCATCTGCATCCTTCTCGAATCGGGTTATTATTGATGGTCATGGTCATCGAATTAAACGACTTCTGTGTGTTGCATGCATGCCCCAGCCCGGGGTGGGGGCCTGATGTTGAAGAACTTCTTTGGAGAAGGCCACTTTGACACAACAACAAAGCATCTGGAAGTTTCTGAAAAAAAGAAATGAATGACTTCTTACAACTTGATTGTAATTTTTTCCTGGTTCTCAATCTGAAGTCAAGTTACATTTCAAAACCACATCTTGTCAAGGAACACAACCTGTGTGCAACTTTTTCAACACTCTCATGATCAGGGCTGCACAGTTGCAAGTTCAGAATACAGTGCATGAATGATATCTTACAGAAATAGTTTTGGTGACATACATATGTCACCTAGTTTATGGATTGTACTCAGTCGCATTTGATGCAGTCTTTCCAAAAAAATGAAATGGATGAAATATATTCTTCATATTTACCATAATAGATTTCAAATAGATAATCCATAGGTTCCTCTGTACAGTACAGCTGTAGTACCATTCCTATCGACTTTCAATGAAGGAGAGTTTTTTGTTAACCTGTAAAAAAAACAAAATAAATGCAACATATGTGTTTGACCATTGCAGCTCTGAAAAGTTACAGAAAACAAAACATACAACTAAAGGAATTTAAATAGCACAATAAACATTAGTAGACAAACTCACTTTATAGTTTAAATATTAAGAAGCTGTGTGCCTGTGGCTGATGGATGTGGTCTCCTGTTTGACTCCCTCTGCCTTGGCATGATAAATATAAATGTAATAGGGAAATATTGTCTGAATGACACTGGTGGTGGGTGCTGGTGGTGATACAGTAGCTGCGGTACATGATCACATTCTCTGTTATAGCTTCCTGTATCTGGTGGAGGTGGAAGTGGCTAACATTGGTCCTGGTGGTGGTGGTGGTGATCTGGGGGGTGGGCAGACTCATGCTCAGTGGTGGCAGTGGCTAACATCAGTTCTGGTGGTGGTGGTGGTCCAGTGGGGCAGAAAGACTCATGCTCAGTGGTGGAATTGGCTAACATCAATCCCAGTGGTGGTGGTCCAGGGGGCGGACAGACTCATGCTCAGTGGTGGCAGTGACTAACATCAGTCCCGGTGGTGGTGGTCTGGGGGGCCCATCGCCTTTTAACAACTTCAGTTAAAACCTGTCAACATTAACCACATCTTCATCCTCTTAAAGAAAGCTACCCTCACAGTCATCTATGTCTGAAGTCTGACCACTGGGAAATTCTTTCTCCATTTTGTCATCATCTACATCAGTGGTGGGCCGTTTCATGCTGCCATTGCCAGTGCCACCAGGATGGTCCATTTTCACATCACCAAAACCACCATGACAAGGCCGGGGTATGAATACCGGGGTTGCAGTTTGTGCTGGTATGTTCCTCTCATTCATTTTAATGAATGTTAGCAAACTAACATTTGTAGGAGACAGGTTTGTCTGATGATCCCAGACTATTGCACCTGCTGAGCTGAATACCCTCTCAACACTTACACTGGAGGGTGGGCATATGAGGTACTTCAGTGCCACTGCAGTCAGCTCTGGCTATTCACTGACCTTTCCACTCCAGTACAAGAGAGGATTATCAATTATTGTCAGATGCCTGTTTTCAGACTAATATGACTCAACCATTCTCTGTGCTGCACTAAGTCCAGTGGTTGAAGCATCATCCTGTTCTCTGGAATCATTTATTTCACAAATCCCAACTTGGGACAAAGCCTCCCAAAGTGGGTTGACACCAGCCACTTTGGATGACAGACCACCTGGAACTGCAGTACCCTTCCCCTTGCAGTATATGCTTGATGGTTCTCCAGGTACACCTTCAGCTGGATTATGCTGCTGAAGTTTGCTGACCTTGGCATGTGACTTCTGTGCCCTATGAACCAAGTGCACTAATTGACTACTGATATTTTTTACTTGTTCAGGCTCTCCCTCCAGTAATGATGCAATTCCACATTTGTATCATGGGCCCAGCATTGTTGCTATGGTAAAGTTGTCACTACGCTGAATGCTCACAGTGTGATGATTCTGGTCAAATATTGTCAGCATGTCTTGTAGCAACATACTGCTAGCGCTCTCTCCAGCAACATTAAGGCCATGCTGTACATTCACCAATGTCTGTCTCAGCACCCACTGCAGTGGAATTTTTATTTATTTATTTACCTGTATTAAAGTTTCGGAATTACAGCCTTTGAGTCAGAAACTCCTTTGCAAAGGCTCCACGTCTGGACAAACATACAGATTTATGCGAGAAAACATATTTCTTTGCTTAGTGTTATACAGTGGTGCTTACATATAAACAACATACTTATACAGATATAAAAAGTTACATTAGGGTTTGTCTTGCAGCCCTAGGTCTGTTGAACATGCCACATATGGGTGGAATATTAGTCCTTTCCTTAGTTTGTAACTACATTTGTAGTACTAGGTAGCATCTAGGGGTTGGTTTTCAACCATGCGTCGAGGTGCAGTTATGTGCTCTGTTGCAGCTACACTTCTCTGAGTCTATGAGGTGTCTCTTGATGTTGGTTTTAAACTGGCCTAATTTTGGGGCCAGGGCAATGGGAGGAGGGAGTTCGTTGAGCCAGGTGGGTGCACGATAACTAAAGGACCTTTGGCCTAGTGCGGTCCTCTGGTAGGGGACATGGATGGGCATATTTGCTAGGTGCCTTGGGGTGCTCCTGTGGGTGTTAGCTTGTATTAGGGAGTGAAGGCCCGTGGGTGCAGTTTTCATTAGGATTTTCTTGGCTTGGAGGCAGGTATGAAATTTTAGCCTTCCTTTGAAGGTCAGCCAGTCAGCTATTTTGTATAGATCGCAGGTGTGGGTCAGTCGGTCACTTTCTGTGACCAGCCGGCTGGCTTTGCTGAGGGCAAGATTGATTCATTTCAGGGCTGTGGAGTCAGCCGTCCCATATATTATTATTCCATAGTCTACCAAAGATATGACCAAGCTGGTCACTGCCGGTCGTAGGGCCTGCTGTGGGAGGCATTGTCTATGCCTGTAGATGCTCCCTAGTCTGGTGTTTACTGAGGAGGAGAGTTGGTTGATGTGTGTGATAGGTGAGAGATGTGTCAAATGTGATGCCAAGGTATTTGAAGTATGTGACCTGGTCAATTTTAGTGCCCTGGTAGTTGGAGATGTTAAGGTGGGAGCTTTTATAGGGGCTTTACGGTGCGCAAAGATCATGGATTTTGTTTTTGGTATAGTTTAGTATTAGCCTGTGCTTTGTGAACCAGTCTTCTGGTTCATGGAAGTAAATTTGAAGCTTGTGTTGGAGGGAGTTGGGGGTGTTATCTTTCCAGTAGACTGCTGCGTCATCTGCATAGAGCAGAAGTTTCCCATTGCACACTCTTGGGATGGAGTTCAGGAAGAGGGTGAATAATAGAGGGCCTAGGATTGATCCTTGAGGTACACCTGATTGAACTGTGTTTTTGGTGGATAGGGTGGTGTTGATTTTGACTTCTTGTCTTCAGTCTGTGAGGTAGTTCTTAAACCAGCATATTGTGTCTGGGGCTAGGTTAAGGGAGGGGAGTAGACATGACAGTAGATCATGACTGATGGTGTCAAACGCTTTGGTTAGATCGATGAAGATTGCTCCTGCTATTTCCCCCACGTCAAGCGCCTTGTGTACGTAGGATGTGAGTTCGAGGAGTGCCGTGGTGGTACTGTGTTCTGTTCTGAAACCATGTTGCTCTTGGCAGAGCAGGGAATGACTTGTCAGGTACTCTGTGAGTTGGTCTGAAGCTATTTTTTTGAGAGCTTTAGAGAGTGGGGGGAGTATCGTGATAGGCCTATAGTTGCTGGGGTCAGTTGGTTCACCCTTTTTTAAGATTGGTGTAATAATTCCCCTTTTCCACAGAGTGGGGAATTGCTGTAGGTGTAGTGATTGGTTGAATATTTTGGTGAGGTGTGGGAGGGTCACGTCTAGTGTTAGCCGGAGGATCTTGAGATCTATTGAGTCACTGCTATACCTTTTGTTCCATAAGGCATTTGCCAGGTAGTGTTTGGCCTTACTGCAGGAGATTGTTTTGAGCTGGAATGGTGGAAGGGTGTGCCTAGGGTAGGAGTTAGGTGGGACACTGAAGGGGTGGGTCGAAGAAATTTGATGGGAGAATGTGGCTGAGGTCCGTGAAGGAATTGTTCAGGACATTGGCTATTATGGTGGGGTCTTGTGAGAGGGCACCATTATTAATCATCTGGGTTGGTGTTTGGTTAATGGTTTTCCCACAAAGCTCTTTGACATTGCTCCAAAACTTGTTCCCTGAGCCCCAGGTTGAGGTGAGGGCTTGTTTGTAATGGTTGGCCTTGGCTAGCCAAATGGCCCTGGTGCATTTGTTTCTTGCCTCTCTGTAGAGTTGTCTTTCATGGGGTACCTGGGAGTTGAGTGCCTTGTACCAAAGATTGTCTCTATGGTGCATCTGGTCAAGCAGGGGCTGTGTGATCCATGGGGGTGTCCCTTGTTTTTAGAATCTTTTTTGAGAGTGGGGTGTATTTATCACAGACTGTGTTGAAGATTTTGATAAAGGAGGTAAGGGCCTCATCAGCGGATTGGGCGGTATGGACTGCTGTCCAATCATTGGTGGGGGGAGAGTGAATTATCTTGGTTATGGTGCCTTTTTGAGGTGCTTTTGGTGTGATATTTTGGGTTGGTTTGGTGGACTCTTGTTTGACCAGAGACAGGAGAGGGGAGAGTGGTCACTAAGGACGTCTGGGAGGACTTTGACATTAGAGAGGTGATTGGGGGAGTTTGTCAAGATGAGGTCCAGGAGGGTGTGAGTTCCTGTCCTCGGGTCTTGTCGTGTGTGGGTCAGGACAACTTGGGTCAGGTCATGCGCTGTTGCTGCGTCTTTGAAGGGGTCTGATGTCATAGTTAGCCAGTTTATACTGAAATCTCCCATTATTGTGAGCTCACTTCTGGGGGGGGAGCAGCGCTATGTTGGCCAGTATGGAGTCAAAGGCTAATTTGTGGTTGTTGGGTATGTAGACTGACATTATGTATAGTGGTTTCCTTGGGAGCTGACCATTATTTTGATTGTGAGGCTTGTGCCCGTGAGCCGGTGGTGGTAGGGGGACCAGTAGTGGTTGAAATTGCGGTCTGGCGTATAAAGTACAACCACCTCCCCTCTTGCCCACTCTGTCATCTCTGAAGATTGTGTAGTTGTTTAGAGCAACTGCAGAGACTGGGACATTTCTAGCTAGCCATGTTTCGGACAGAGCCAGAATGTCTGGTGAGTGTTGTGCAGCCCATCCTTGGAGTAGTGTTAGTTTTTTTGGAAGGCTGCAGATATTTAGGGAGGACAGTAGAAGACCAGAATTACCCTGTCTTTTTACTCTGCTGGCCGGAACTGGCCCTGGGTTGGGGTGTATGTCTCCAGCCAATAGTAGTAGGAGTAGGAGAGCGTGTCTGAGTGCTGCTAAATGTAGCCGTTTAGAAATGTTTTTGGTGTGACGTGCACTGGTAATGTTTTTAAGTGGTCTGCTCAGTATGTGGATGGATTGGGTCACTTGGGCTATTTGTGCATGTAGAAGGAGAGGGTTGGGGATATTTAGGAGGTGGGTATTGGGCTGCGGTGATTGCTTTGCCTGTGCAGGCCCACTTTCGGTGCAGCTTAGGCACTTGATTATATTGGAAAAAGGGTAGTGGGAGTTAAGGTGTTTAATTGGGTAATTGTTGCTGTGGTTTGAAGGGGGAGTGATTGAGAAGCAAATGCAATGATTAGCATGATTGTATTACTGTCATTTGGCTGCTTAACATGTTGCTTGGTAATTGAGAAAATGTTTTTTCCAAGGTGAGCCCCCTAGTGTTAACTCCATATAACCAACTAATGGGAAAGTGAGCTGATAGGTTTTTGCACTCACGTGATCTCTCCTATAAAGCTGAGTGTCGACCAAGGGTGGTGGTGGGGGCGATGGGGAGCCAGCGCGCAGTGCCAGCAGGGTCAAAATCCTGTTGTAATAGGAGCAATCCCAAGGCGAGTAAATCTGTCTCCTGCAGTAACTTACTCTGTTTCTGGGCTGGCAGGGTTTTTTTCGAGCGGTCCCTCGTGACCTTGCTTGGGGGGAGGGCTTTGGAGAACTGCCCCTCTCGACCTCCTGGGTCTCGGTCTGTGGACAAGGAAAAGGGTGAGTAAGATAACTTAAATACTGTTGGGCTGGGCGTTTCTATAAGGGGATGGGCTGTTGTTCCGTTTAACTTTCGCTTAACTTTTTTTTTTTTTCACTTTTACAATTTAGGCTGCAAGCGTTTAGCCTGCCTTTTACTGGCTGCAGCAATTAAAGTAGTGCCAGCAAACTTCTTGCAAGCCCAATATGGCAGAGCTACTGCCCGAGCTTAAGGCTCCCTTTTTTTTTTGTACATTCGAATAGGGATTTTGGTGCCAGTTACAGAGGTTTCAAACAGGCAACAGTTACAAAAGTTCAGCACAGTACTTAGAAGCTATAAGCCCTATCTCCTACCTAATTTAACAAAAGCAGTTTTTGGTGCCAGAATCAATGGGAGAAAGAGTAGAAAAATCTATCTTCACATGTGTGGAGACAATAATTAATTAAAGATGCTGCTAAAGTTGCTGCTTTCTCAGCGTCCAATCCTGCTGTAATAGGAGCGATCCTAAGGTGAGTAAATCTGCTTCCTGCAGTAACTTACTCTGTTTCTGGTCTGGGAGGGTTTTTTTCGAGTGGTCCCTCGCGACCTTGCTTGGGGGGAGGGCTTCGGAGAACTGCCCCTCTCAACCTCCTGGGTCCCAGTTCTGTTTCTGGGCTGGGAGGGTTTTCTTGAGTGGTCCCTCGCAACCTTGCATGGGGGGAGGGCTTCGGAGAACTGCCCCTCTTGACCTCCTGGGTCCCGGTTCTGTTTCGGGGCTGGGAGGGTTTTTTTCGAATGGTCCCTCGCGACCTTGCTTGGGGGAGGGCTTTGGAGAACTGCCCCTCTCGACCTCCTGGGTCCCGGCTAATGGAGGCAGACTCGTCACTCACTGCCTGTGTGGCATGTTCAAAAGGCCACAAAATTGTTATTACAGAGTCAATGAGGCACCACTGTTCAGTCATCAGGTATGGAGGCCCCGGAACTGTCACAGCTAGTGTGCATCACAAGATATTCAGAGATGGCTTTGTATTGTTCATACAACCTCTCTGCCATGTATAAAGTGGAGTTCCATCGGGTGACAACTTCCAGCTTCAAGTGGTGCTGAGACAGGCTGTTTTGCATCTGCAACTGCCGCAGTTGGTCACGGGCCTTTCCAGATCATGAAAAGTGAAGGCAGATACAGTGTGCAATGGTCAGCATTTCCTTTACATCAGGGTGCTGCAGAAACTCCTGCACCACAAGAAGATTTAAACAATGGGCCATGCATGGAACATGAAAAAAACACCATTTGTGATGCATTTCACTACATTTGACCCATTGTCACTTGCTATGAACCCAGCTCTCAGGGACAGGGGGTTCAGCCACTTGTCAGTTTCAGTCAGTATCACATGCAACATGTTTTCACCAGTGTGTGAACAGGTCACATGCACATAGCAATAGTTGCATGCTGTTGAATTCCTGGAAGATTGCTACCACGACAATCCACCTTACTGCACTGATTATTCACACTACCAACATCACAAGCAACCCCCCGGCACTTGCGCCAAGTGTGCAGTTATGCACAAATATGAACTCCCCACTGTTTTGCCACTTGTCCACATATCCATACTCAAATGGATAAATGGAGAGGAAGAATGTTGAAGGGCATGTCTTACTGAGTCGTATACAGTATGGAACAACTTGGGGACAGCACAGGTAGAAAGGTATGTCCTGGATGGGACTTTCTGTTTTGGACAGGTATGTGCAGCAAACTGCCGGAACCTAGAGTTCTCCACAAAGGAGAAGGGCAAAAGATCAATTGCCGGCATTTCAGCTACAGCAGCATTAAGTTCACTTGACACTGTATGATTGGGGGGGGGTACTTCAGCTTAAGCGCAAAAACATTCTGTAACGTGGGCTGACAAACGTTTTACACAGGGTGTGATAACAAATGGTTCTCTTCTGTGATGATTCTGAATGGCACTGGTGGGTGCGGAGTGTGGACATTTGATTAAGACGGTTTCAAAGGTGATGATGACAAACCCAGAAATGCAGTTATCGTGCCAGATTTGCCAACCGGGGTTGATGTACCACTTGCACTAGACATACTGCATTCACCACCATCACCACCACCACCAAAACTGTTACTCCCACCAGCACTGGACAACATTTCAAAGTCATTATGCTCCTCCACCTCTTCATGCCTATAGTAATCCTCTGCTCTTATTACCTCACTTCTGCACATGTTTAATTTCCTACTGGACTTAACAGTCATGGAAGGGGATAACATGCTCATTATGGTTGCTGACAAGGGTGAACGCCCCACTGTGGTATTAGTTGCCATCTTGTGCTGGGTCCACAGTGCCATGTGCCTATTCTTAAGATGCGTATGCTGTCCTCCTGTGCCCAGATGGCTCCCTTTTTTACCTCGACTCACACACATGTGGCAAACCTGGAAAACTGTAACTGACTCATCATTTGCATCTTGAACAAAACAATCCCAAACAAGGGATTGTGATGCTCTACTTTTAACATGTCTATGATGCTGCTTATTTAACTCTGTTCTTTTAAGCACTGAAGTGGGGGAGGCCACATGATGTTTCAGGCACTGCACACCTGGACTGCAACTGACCACCACGACTACGTATCATTATTACTGGGTCATCATCATCAACTGAAACTGGTAAATCACAAGTTTGTACGGGGGGGATTACTGCAAACAGACTCAGACAAAGCCACCTTAAATTTCTTTTTCTCCGGTTCCCAACTGGGGTCAATTACATCATCATCATATTCATCAACATCACACACATCCACATCTTCTGCTTGAATGCTGGCATGTGGACTGCATGTTGCAACCACAGCAACATCATCATCATCATCATCATCATCACATTCATCATCATCATCTACACCACCACCACCTGATATTTTGTCACCACACTGTGAATCACTGCATGGAAAATGCGTGACATGAACCGCCACAGTGGACGAAATATCACATTGTATGCTATCGCTGACATGATTAGCAGAATCCTCAGGTTCAGTTACTGGGATGCTACTGGGAAGTATGACATCATCTACCCTGCCATTCACTTGTACTGCTTCACACTCTACTATATCTTTGGATATGGTATACTGGTCAGAATTAGAACTTGAGGCAGCAATACTCATACTACCACCACCACCAACAACTGCACTAACACCACCGGCTGGAAAAACATCATCTCCTCCAACTATGAGTGAAGCTACTGATTGGGCTGTAAAAAACATTGCAGGAAAAATACCTTTCCTCACATCAGCAATGCATTTCTGCATCTGCGTACTACCATGCCCACAGACTATCTTACTGGCAGCAGTGCCATGGCGAGAACCAGCTTTGCTTGCACATCTCTTTGTGGGCATTTTGGAGGATCAACAACAATATTCTAAACAAATTTAGATTTTGGTATGTTCACTCTCTGATTGGGAGGATGCTGGATGTGATGTCAAAAAAACAACTGTGGCTTCAGCAACAGATAGTGACAGTCACAAAAATTCACAAGTGAAAACACCCTCAGTAACCAGTGGTGCTGAAGTCACAAACAATCCAATCTGGTAAAAAATTCCTTTTGCTGGTGGGAGTGGGGAGGAGCACTGACTGCAGCTTTTTACGGCAGTACAAGCAGCAAAACAAAGAAAAGAAAGCATGATTGCAGAACAAAATCAGGCAGCTGCAGTGGATAGCAGGTTCACATTGCTATGCCTGCAATTACACAGTGGCAAAATCAAAGGTGTATTATTTGATGTCATGCAACACCGCGCACACACACACACACACACACACACACACAGAGAACAGTTTGTCTACAACGGTGAACGAGTAATGCGTAGCAAATTGAAAAGTTCAGTAATATGCCACATATTGTAAACAACCTAAATTATGAACTGTTGCACCAGATCCACACAACACACAATCAGCAAGAAAATTTCAACAATTACTAACAATATTACTGTGTGTACATTAACACAGTCAGTTATATAACAAAAATATAACCAAAAAACAAAGAAATCTCTATTTCTCCAACTTAAATCTACCTACACCACAGATACACCCCTCCCCAAAGCACACTTTCACTGTATTTTACCACACACACTCAATGTTGTACATTATCATTCAAAATCCACACATAAACAAAAACGTTCGACGATATGAGCACAAGAGGGTTTTCTACAATTGATGAACTAAAGTTTGAGCCCCAAAACATGCAAAAACACTTTTTTAACAGCTTTTAGAAGGTCCCCATCACAGACAGCCCTCAGAGCACACAGTCTCCTACAGCTTCCTAGACACACTACCCCGAACTGAGGCTGTGCTAATCAATATAGAGCCCATGTGACCTGAAATCCCATGAATCACTGCAAAATTCACCTTTGGAGCTTAAAAACAAGGTGAAGTGAGGTGAATTGCATTGCTTTCAATGCACTTTGCTTTAAATTTGGTGCAGTAGAGGTCTGGGAAGGTGAAGTAACTCAAAGTCATTGTTTTCAATGGACTTCACATTACTCATTGTAATATGAAGTACTCCACTTCACATTGCAGAGCACTCCACGAATCCACCTTTACTCCGTGAATCACTTCACGGAGCGGATTGAGCCCACTTCACTCACCAATAATCCTGGTATGGCTGTATACCAGTCATGGTTCACAGTGTACCACATTTCTGTAATAGCCACAATGTCCCAGTTGTGTCTGCCATCAATGCCATCTCCTGGGTTTTTGTTTCCCAGACTGGGGGAATTTGTGCAAATTAACTTTCATCCTGAGCAACCACCTCCTTTTCCCATTTTTTGGTCTGTGCCCTGTGACGAATTTGAGTTATATTTTCTGTTTTCCTTCCTATTGTAACCAATTTTTTCTTGTATTTTTTTGTGTCTGTCTACTAATTGGGGTCTCCATATTTCCAGATATGTCACGTGGGGGGGCAATAGTAATCTCCCTGACTGCATTTGCATCCCCCTTGGCTGGTTTAAATGCCTGCTGAGAAAGCATTTAAACTTTTCAATGAGGATATCTTTACTTCCAGGATAGATGTTGGCTGTCTGGTGAATATAGTCCACTCATCCCTCCAGGTGAGGTTCCAGTTCCCAATGAAGCCATACCCCATCTCTGCGTACCATTTCTTCAGCCATGTGTTGAATTCCATGGTGTGAATGTCTTGGCTCTCTCGCTTGCCATGGGCAGGTAGAACCTTTGAGAAGATTACAGAGTGTACTACTTGCCCAAGACTCCTCCCCAGCTCTCTGAATTCCTCCGGTACTTTATCTATGTTAACCCCCTCTCCTGCCAGGTCATTTGTCCCCATGTGGATAATGACATCCAGCTCTCCCCTCTTTCCCACCACCTTAGTGATCCTTAGGATCTGCTTGCCCTTCCTCTGAACTGTGCATCCAGGGAGGCACACTACCTCTCTTTCCACATTGCTGCCTATCCCCAGATCTATCCCCCTAATTATGGAATCCTCAAACAGTATTTACTTCCTCCTCCTGTGTGTTCTCCTTCCAGTTGCCATCGAGGCTCTGTCCTGGATGATCCCCTCATCCCCCTTGCTGTCCACTTCTGAAGATGCTGTATGATCATCCTGCTCTACCATGATGGCATATGAGTTATGAAGTGTCACTGGCTGGGAGATGTGCCTTCTTCCCACTTTCCTCACCCTTCCTGAGCCCACGATAATCCATCCATCCCTCCTTCTTGGCATCCTCTGAGGGAGTTGTAGTAGACATGGTGGTCTCTGTGTGTGGGGGAATGCTGCCTAGGTCCTTACCAATTCTACTCAGAGTCCTGCAATGTCTGCACTCGAATGCAGAGAGATGCCTGCAGATATGGCAGTACTGCAGTGTCCAGAAGGTCTTTCTGAACACTGCTTCCCTACAACCACTTCATTGCATGTCACCTATCATCTTTCTTTGCCTATTGTTTCCTTACCCTTTCTGTGTCTTCTGTCCTTTATCCTTTTATGCACACACTCTTTGCTTTGATGTTTTTTCCTTTGTGTACACTGTAGCTTTTTTCTTCTTTCTCACCCTTTTACAAAATTGTTTTAACTATGCACCTACAATGATTATGGACTCTTGTTGCTTTGAGTAAGTGAGCTCAATATCCTGTGATATCAATGAAATACAATCAGAAACAACTTCTTGTCAAAATCTTGACACTGATACATCAAGTAACTTCGAAGATCAGAAAAAGACAAAAACAACGTTATCAATCCTCTGTTCCAAAAAGCTTGCCACTGATCACTCAGATAATTTTAAAAAGAAGGAAAACAACAACAATGAGTCAAAACACTTGTGCTGAAGGCATGCTTACCTCCCCTTATGCCCCTCCTACTTGACAGCCCCTGGTATTCCCGATGCATGGCTCCTGTCAATCAGATTTAACAGGGAATTTAATTAAGAGTGGGGGCGGGAACGGGAGGGTGGACAACATTTTTAGCAATTAAAGACAGCAAAGAAATAACAGCCCAACTAAAAGCATACCAAAATAGATTCAAAATCAAAAGAAATATGTTTCTTATTCAAAGAAATAACAGCCCCACTTAAAGCATGCCAAAATAGGTTTCACACTTTCAGCAGTCCCAAAATAATTCCATGCTAGTCTCTTATAAGTAGTAAAAAAAATCAACCTGCTACCAAGTGAAATCAACAATAAGGAGTTAAAGTGGGGGTGGAGGTGGGAGGGTGGGCAAATTTTGCAGCAAGTAAAGACAACAAAGAAATAACAGCCCCACTAAAAGCACACTAAAATAGGTTTGAAATCAGAAGAAATTGGTTTCTAATTCAAAGAAATAACAACCCCACTTAAAGAACACTAAAATATGTTTAAAATTTGCAACAGCCCCAAAACAATTCCCTGCTAACCCATCATAAGTAGCAGTAAAAGAAGCCATAAAAGTGGCAATGAGCATTTACCGCACTGAAATTAATCTGATTCCTTTTTGCAGCAAGTAAAGACAGCAAAGAAATAACAACCCCACTAAAAGCACACTAAAATAGGCTTGAAATAAGAAGAAATAGTTTTCTAATTCTAACATTGGCAGTGAAAATTTTCAACTCCTGGCTGAAAGGTGATTTCATGCAAGGACCATGAAAGCACCTCCTGGGATGTTAAAAAAAAACACATTTGGCCAGCATTGGAAAAATGACAGCTGTCACATTCATAAGGTTCTGTAAAGACATGGCTGTGCAGTAAATTTTGGGTAAAAACATTGAAAACTACCAAAGTTATGAGCCTGAATTTGAATAATTCTATGTTGGCTAATAACTTTTTGTTTTTTTAATATTTTGACACCAAATTTTCAACATAGCTTTCTTATGACTCCACCTCATGAACAAGGGCAGAGAAAGTTTTCTACTCCTGCCAGAAAGGTGATCTTGTGCAGGGGATAAAAATCACCTTTTGGGACAGATCTGCCTAATGACAGTTCAGTTGTTCATGAGGTCAGGTCCTAAAGAAGGCATGTTGAAAATTTGGGCCAAACATATGACAAAATGCCCAAGTTATGCCACTAAGTTCACAACCCCATTGAAATACATTGAACAGAATACCTGTTTCTTCAGTTCACAGTCCAGCTTTGAAGAGTGAAGACATGTCTGTGGTCCAGAGAAGATTACTGTGCTGGACCTCCAATTGGTAAGTAAGGGATTGGGGAGGTGGGTGCTGAGTGGAAGGGTTGGGTGGGGGGATCTGGGCCACAAAACACATTGATGGACGTTTTTTTTACAGCTGCAAAAAAAGAATAATAAAATAAAAGAATGAGGATTTCTGCACTGGGATTGGGTATCCCCCAGTGTCAAGGGAGGATTGGGTGGGGTAATTGAAATCCTTATCATGACACTGGGGGATTGGGCACCCCCAGTGCCATTCTTATGCTTCTGGAAGGGGGTGTGGAGTGGTGGGTGATGATAGTGAGGATCAGCTGGGAAGAATATGAAAAAAAACTGGGAGCATCCTGATCATGACATGCACAGGGGGATTGGGTACCCTCCAGTGTATAATGGACATTTGGATGGGGAAATTGAAATCCTTATCATGACACTGGAGAACTGGACACCCCCAGTGTCACTCTTATGTTTCTGGGGAAGGGGTGTGGGGTGGTGGATGCTGAGAGGGAGGGAGGGTCGAGTGGGGGATTATGTATAATATTATCAAAAAAATATTGGCACCCTCTTGATCATGACACTGGGGGACTGGACATCCCCAGTGTCACTCTTAAGTTTCTGGGGAGGGTGGTGGGTGCTGAGAGTGAGCATTGGGTGGGGGATATCTGTAATTTTAAAGAAAAGCAAACAGCTGTCATGAAAGAACACAGAACAGTCTGCTGTGTTCAAGATGGAAACCGCACTCTATTGAGCATGTCATCCATGCACAATAAAGCAGCAGCTATCTTGGACATGGCAGAGTGTGCTGTGTTCTGCTGTGACCACCATTTTTCTTTATAATTACAGATATCCCCCCACCCAACCATCCCTCTCAGCACCCACCACCCCACCCCAGAACTATAAACATGGCAATAAGGGTGCTCAGTCCCCCAGTGTAATGATCAGGATGGCACCAAAATAGTAAAGTGCTAGCTGAGTGCTCCAAGCACATGGAGGCAACTGTGATAGAACTCTAACAGGTTGTTTGGTCACAAAGAATGCAAGGAATCCATAGTCCTTTTTTGATCCGCCCACTGCAGTCCTAAAAATAGAGAAGCACAGTCGTGCCTGTGCTTGTGGACTGCAGAAAAACAATAAGAAAATACAGACTTGGCAGCACAAGATGGCATAAGTGGAGGTCTAAGGACCCCACTAGTTATTCAGCATACTGCTATGCAACCAATCCCATAGTATTCATAGAACTAATAGAGTGCTTATTAGTTATATGGCAGTTACTATGGAGACAGATAGTAGATGCCTGCACTGTGCTACAGTATTTCTGCTAGCAGAGAAAACTGACCTACCATCCACAGGATGTCAAACAAAACATAGAGCACAGTGGTGCCACCCTGTGCCTTCCAGTGGGATGCAATTAAACAAAGTTATAGACTTTACAGCAAAAGAGATTAAAAAATAAAGACACATATTAGAGCGAGACAGAGCACCATGTCTTCAGTCTTTTGTCCAATGGTCCTGAAAAAAACAGACTTGAGTACTCTGAATAGTGTGCAGTACTAAAATAAACAAAACCCTGTCCCCTTTTCTCCCTAGAACAGTGGAATGAATGTTTAAATTGCTGATTATTTTATTAAACTGTGGGGAAAAAAATCTGCAGAACTGATCCCTTTCAGTGCAGTACAGGCTTTGGCTTGTCACCTGTCAGCCATTTATTTGTTACTTATTAGACACTTATTTTTTATTTTTCTTAACTTAGCTCTCTACTTAGTTTTAATCATATTGTCACTACATTTTTATTTTACATATAGATATTGGGGGTTTTACCTTATTAAATCTTGTTTCTTATGTTTTGAACATTTTAAGCTGTTTTTAATCTCTCTTTTAATCTGTTCTATGTTTCCACCAGATCATATTTATCCAGATTATTAATTTAAACAGTAAGGTACAGAAGTGGATTCCCTATAGGGGAAGGGCCTCAAACAACTGGTACAACAACCCACAAGAGACAGGGCTATCCTAGATCTAGTACTAACTAGTAGGGAAAGGATCACAGATCTCCAGACAGAAGGTCACCTGGGGCCAGTGACCATCACATGGTATGGTTCAGTTTGGCCACTAGAACTAAATCATCCCATTCCAAGGCAAAAGTATGGGACTTCAGAGGAGCTGACTTTGATAAGATGGCCAACAGAGTTAAGCTAGCCCTGGCAAAAAGAAATACAGGTGAGGAGGTACAGGCAAAGGGGGCGCACATTAAGGATGCAATACTTGAAGCAACGTCCCATTGTGTCAGAGAGAAAAGGAAGTGCAAAAGAAGAAGGAAACCACTTTGGTTCTCAAAAACAGTGCAGACAAGGTCAGAGTCAAAAGGCTGGCTTTCAGGAACTATAAGGGAATGCAGTGGGATGAAGATAAGGAGGCATACAAAACTTCCCTAAGGGAGGCAGGGAAGGCAGTAAGGCAGACAAAGGCCCAAACTGAGGAAACACTAGCATGAACAGTAAAAGAAGGTGACAACACTTTCTATAGATACATTAGTGAAAGGACAAAGTCCAGGGGGGTATTGCTAAGATCAGAGAGGATAAGGGTGTGTATGAGCAGGAGGACCATGTAAAAGCACCTATCCTAAATAGATACTTCTGCTCAGTATTTACTGAAGAGAAGGTAGGGCAGTGCCCACAGTTCAGCACCATGGATGCAGGGGGGAGGGAGGTGTGCACTAGTCCCTTCACAAAAGAAAGGGTTCTACAAGAGCTCGATAAGCTCAGGGTGGACAAGGTACTGGGACCTGAAGGCATACATCCCAGGGTACTAAAGGAGCTTAGGGTGGAACTAGCATAGCCATTATCAGAACTGTCTAGTGAGTCTCTGAGCACAGGAGAGGTCACGGAAGACTGGAGAAGGGCTCATGTGATCCCACTCCACAAGAGTGGTGGCAGGGAGGACGCAGGGAACCACAGACAAGTCAGTCTTACCTCAGTAGTAGGCAAGATTATGGAGGCACTCCTTAAAGAAAGGATCGTGCAACACCTGGAACCCATAGGAGCATAGGATCCAAGACAGCATGGATTTACAACAGGAAGGTCCTGTCAGACTAATCTCATAGATTTTTCGACTGGGTAATCAGAGTGGTGGACTAAGGAGGAGTAGTTGATGTCACCTACCTTGACTTCAGAAAAGCTTTCAATACTGTTCCACATAGAAGATTGATTAAACAGCTGGATAGGCTCAGGATGGGTCAGAAGCTGGTTAACTGGGTGGCAAACTGGTTGACAGGCAGAAAATAGAAAGTGGTGGTAATAGGTATACAGTCAGAAGAGATGCAAGTCAGAAGTAGGGTACCTCAGGGATCAGTCCTGGGGCCAGTCCTCTTCAATATCTTCATCAGTGACATTGCAGATGGACTGGAGGGCAAGGTTTGCCTGTTTGCAGATGACACCAAGATCTGCAACGGAGTAGATGATCCAGATGGGGTGGGCAGAATGAGACGAGATCTGGATAAATTGGCAAAATGGTCGGAAGAGTGGCAACTGGGGTTTAATGCAAAGAAGTGCAAGATAATGCACATAGGGAAGAGAAAACCTGAAGCCACCTATAGGCTAGGAGGGGAGTTGCTGGCAGTCACAAGGGAAGAAGGGGACTTGGGCATCATCATCACAGATGACCTGAAATCATCCAAGTAGACCACTAAAGCAGTAGGTAAGGCTAGGGGGATGTTGTGGTGTATTAGTAGGGATATCACAGGTTGTAAGAGGGAGGTAATAATTTCTCTTTGCAAGACTGGTTAGGCCCCATCTGGAGTACTGCATGCAGTACTGGAGGCCACACCTTTACTAGGACATTAACCAAATTGAGGCAGTCCAGAGAGGGCAACCAAAATGGTGCAGGGACTGCATCAGGAAACATATGAGGACAGATTAACAGAGCTCAATATGCATACCCTATAGCAAAGGTGGGAAAGAGGTGATATGATCGAAACATTCAAGCACCTTAAGGGCATTAACAAGTTGAAAGGGTCTAACATGTTTCAATATAAGAAAAATAGCAGGACAAGAGGACACAGCATGAGATTAGAGGGAGGCTAATTAAGGGGCAATGTGAGGAAGCTCTTTTTCACAGAAAGGATGGTGGCTGCATGGAATGGCCTACCTCAGAAAGTGGTAGATATGAATACAGTGCAGGGCTTCAAACAGGCATCTGATAGGTATAAGGGAGCAATACAGATGAGCATGAATAGATAGGCCATTAACAGAGCAAAGGTCGGTGGCACATTCATAAGGTAGAAAAAGAAATGGGCAGACTGGATGGGTACTGCGGACCTCATCTGCCATCAGCGTCTATGTTTCTATGTTTCTGTGTACTTTTACAGTCTCACTTTGTAGCTCAGTACTTTTACCTCATGTAATTCTGTAAAACTGGGCTGTTCAAAGCAAGATGGTATCTACATGTATCAGATAGACCTGTCAGACACAGCCATGGTCCACAAGTTTCAGCCTGATACCCGTAGCCACTTACCAGACGCCTAATACCTACAAACAAAAGGTTAAAAAGCTGAAAAACTCTCAGCCAGGATAGACGAGTGACAACAACTCACAGTGAGACTTAAAAGAAAAAAAAATGGAAATTTGCTAACAGAAAAAAACATATTGACCATAAAAATAATAATGAGAACATCAAAACAGTTGGGACACAGCAGAAGTCAGGAATTCAGCAGCAGCTGGCATGGTACAAACACACACACACACACACACACACACACAAAAAAAAAAGATTTCCGAAATTCTCTGTAAACCCAACTAATGAAGATACATTTCTAAATAGGGGGATTTAGCCCCTTAGGCCCCCACTTATGTCTACCCCTGTTAGCGACACTATGAAATATATGGTGCTACTAGTATCTTTGATCAGCATGCTGGAGTCATGCCCCCAAAGCATGTACCACACTGCCAAGCAACTGATTACTGAACAGTAGAATAATTAAACTACAGAATTATATTCTTCAGAACTATCATTACACACTTCATGTCACTTATTCCACAGTTCAGCAAAAATATTCCATGGAACAGGGACAAAATCAACCGAACACATTCAGAAGATTCTGATCTTGCCCACGGCAGAAGTTCACAACTTTTGACCAGCTCTAACTTAATTGTATTTATTTAAATATTTATAAATAATCAGAACTTATCAGAAATCCCCTGTATTCTGGGTCTTATTTAATAAGGGTCAGAACCTTGCTGAGTTTTGCCAGCCTTAATTGATATCACAAGGTTTACAAAACTGTCCTGTTAGTTCTTAAAATATGAATGAAATACACATAGGGCCAGATATTCAAAAGGGATGTGCCATGCGCAACAGGGTTGCGCATGCTCAAGTCCTAAATTGCGCCATTCTGCGATATTCAGCAGGAGGCAGTTGCGCCACTGAAAACAGGCTGAGCAACAGCGCAATGCAAATGAATGCATGCTCAACTGGAGGGGGAGGAACCATGCATAAACTGCACAGCCCGATATTCAGCCGGGCTGTGCAAAGTTGTGCAGGCGCAACCCCCAACCTGAGCCTGCAGGACTTTGAGCCAAAAAAGGCTTAAGTCGAGGGCCACCCACAGGTGAGCTGCTGTATTGCAGGGTGCAACACAGCAGCTGCCACCTGTGGCTGGCCCCAACTCAGTCCCTGTGCCCTCCCACAGCCTGATCACGGGCATAGTGTACTCCCCCCACCAGCCCGATCGCGGGCATCAATGTGGCTCCCTCCCATTCACATCCCTGGTGGTCCAGTGGACTGAAATGCCCGATCGCTGGCGGTATGTTTAATAACTACCCTCCTGTTCACATCCCTGGTGGTTCAGTGGACCAAATGCCTGATCGCGGGCAGAAAGTAACGGAACTCTCGAACAGCTCCCTTGTGCCTGATCGTGGGCAGAAAGTAAACGGAACCCCCTGAACAGTTCCCCTTGTGCCCGATCGCGGGCAGTAAGTAAATTGAAACCCCTACCCCGAACATCTTCCCTGGTGGTCCAGTGGACCAAATTCCCGATCGCTGGCAGAAAGTAAACAGAACCCCCTGAACAGCTCCCTTGTGCCCGATCGCAGGCAGAAAGTAAACGGAACCCCCACCGAACAGCTCCTTGTGACTGATTGTGGGCAGAAAGTAAACGGAACCCCCGAACAGCTCCCTTGTGCCCAATCACGGCAGTAAGTAAATTGAAACCCCCACCCAAACATCTCCTGGTGGTCCAGTGGACCGAAATGCCCAATCGCGGGCAGAAAGTAAAAGGACCCCCGGAACAGCTCCCCTTGTGCCCGATCGCGGGCAGTTAATTGAAACCCCCACCCAACATCTCTTCGTGGTCAGTGGACCGGAATGTCGATCGCGGGCAGTAAGCAATTGAAACCCCTCCCAAACATCTCCCTTGCTAGTGTCCCCACCCCACCCACCTCGACGGTCCCCACCACCCCGCCCCCGGCAGCCGTGGGTGGCAGCATCCCACTGCTGCTCGCCGCTTTCACTGATCACTGTCTAGGTTGATGCCCATTGGTGAAGAGCAGAGTACGGGCGCAGCTCATACGATACATGACAGTCTGTGATTTGTGAATGAACCATTCATAAATCTTGACTTGTCATGTACGGTATGGCTGCATGTCCATTGGCTCTGCTCTGCACCAATGGGCATGCAGGCCTCACCGGCAGTCAGTCGGGCGGGCGGGCGGCAGGCGGGTGGGAAGCTGCCACCCGCCGCCGCCGGGGAGCAGGTGGTGGGTCGTGGGTGGGTGGTGGGGGGACACCAGCCACCAGGAGATGTTTTGGGAGGGGTTTTAATTTACTTACTGCCCGCGATCGGGCATTTCGTCCACTGACCACCAGGGATGTGAATGGGGGGGGAGTTATTAAACATACTGCCCCCGATCGGGCATTTCGGTCCACTGGACCACCAGGGATATGTATGGAAGGAGGTGGGGGAGCCACATTGCTGCCCGCGATCGGGCTGCAGGGTGCGTCGTTCCCCGACGGCTGCTGCTTGGCAGGGCGCCAGGCGCAAGTCCTCGGGGATCGGTGCACTTACATGCTAATGGCATGCAACTGGGGCCATAATCAGATGCAAATGCCCCCCCTGTGCCTTGCATGAATTATGGCCCCATTTGCATGTCACCTTTGAATATCATGATTTTGCACATGGCGCAATGGTACTTGCGCCTACCGCGTTGAATGCTCCACTCTGACAACTTCGGTGGAGTAAGTTCCACTGCGCCATGCACAGTGGTTGGGATTGGGGATGATTCAGGAGTTGCCTAACAGCGCAACTCCTTTGAATATCACCCCGGCCTCACCCCTGCGCAACTATTTTGCGCAGCGCAAGGGCTTGTGCCTCAGAATGGCGCAGTTTGAATATCCAGCCCTTAGTATATTGTTCAGGTTGCAAATTTAGCATAAAGATGCAGAATGGAATCCTGGTAATGGATTAATATAGTGTATCACAGGACAAAGGCTGAATCGCAACTCGGGTGTCATATACAGTCAATTAGAAATAAACAAATTGCAATATTAATATTGAGTACAGTTATAGAACTCTAATAAATATTAGAAATGCTACATTAATAAATGTGCAGGCTCTTTTGCTTCATGCTCAAATAATTTTAAAAAGCAAGTTAGGAAACGGAATCCCTACTGTTTACTAAGTGATGTTTAATACCCAATGGGATAATGCCTTCCACAGCTGATGGCAAAACATTTTTTTGTGTAGAAACACTGTTTATGGCTATTCCTCATTTAAACCATAGAGAGCAATGGAATTTATATAAAATGTCCATTAGCAGTCCCTCTGTTCTAGTCACTTGTTTCTGTCTCTACCTCTTGGCAGTAATGGAATTTTATCAAAGGCCAAATTTAAATGTATTTGGTACAGTGTCTCCCTTGAGTAAAGTTCTGAAGTGCCACCTTACTGGACTTTCAAATTTATCATTAAAAACTGATCTTAGACATTCTTGAATGTGGATTTATTCAGATCTAACTGTTCTGCCCATATATATTTATTGCAACTTCACCGGATTCCCTCTATTTAAAATGACCTCCTACATATCAGAAAATATATTGGAGAGATATTTGAATGTTATGCAAATCACTTGCCGTTTCTGTGTCCATCCTTCCAGTCATAGATTATGGCTTAATGGTCTATGGAGCAGCTTCAGATATGGTCCTAAATAGAATCAAGGTATTGCTCAACAAGGCCTGTCACCTTGCCCTAGATGCTAATAGATATACCCATATCTGCAGTCTGTACGCCAGTGCTAACTGGCTACCCCTAGAGAAAAGAATCAAATTCCAGTCTTGCCTAATGGGAAAGAAAGCTCTCATGGTACTTACCCCTCCCACACTGCAGCCTTTCTTCCAACAAACTGCCACTACACACCTCACAAGAATGTGAGTAAATGCCCACCATGTTCCATTTTGTAGGACCAGCCAGGCTATGAGATTCTACTGCTGACGTACACCTCTTTGGCTAAAAGAACTTCCTCTATCTCAAATTAAAGCTACCCAATATCAAGAAGTTTAAAAGGGAACTAAGAAACCATCTTGCCCCCATGTCCATGCACAAGATAGACCACTCCTCCAATCACTCTCTCTACTTTCCCTGCCCATCTCCACCCTCTCCTTTTGCTCCCACCTCTCAACTACCCCCACCACCCCTCACCACACCCCATCTACCATCCCCTTTTAAACTTCTCAATCCCTACCTTCCCCTCTCCCTCTACAACCACTGACCACCCATATTAAACCATTCACCCTGACCACCTCTCCAACCTACCATTAAGCTTAATCACCGCTCCCACCTATTTCCACCTCTCCACTATCCCCTATCCCCCCCAAATACACCACCCTGCCCTACACATCTTCTTTCACTGTGGGCCTCCTTGTGTATTCCATGACAATGCCATGTGCTGTTGCTTTGTTTACCTTGATGCTATTGCTACTTATTTTGTAATATTATTGTTATATTATTTTATTATTTTGTCTGCAATGTTATTCTGATGTGGAACCTTTGCAAATGAGCAATGCTCAAATGTGTTATCCAAAACCTGACATGAAAGAAAGAAAGAAAGAAAGAAAGAAAGAAAGAAAGAAAGAAAGAAAGAAAGAAAGAAAGAAAGAAAGAAAGAAAGAAAGAAAGAAAGAAAGAAACAATTAGTGAGCATTAAAATGTGACTGTGACCATTCAGTAGTTCTTGTCCCATACTGGACCTGTTAGAATAGTGACTGCAGAAATTGTAGTGATTGCTAATATTACTGTACACAATCAACATGCAAATGAGTGCCCTGGCCAAGCATAATAGACACATTCACATGTTCAAACATGTTGCCTCCACAAAGAGTTTGTGTGCAATTGTAAATGGAACACCCACAAAAAGCATGCAGTATCCAGTCGCAAATTAACATAGGAATGCTAAACACCTCTGCAGAACATCAGAAAAGGCAGGTAGGCTTGTATAAGACACACCCAGACACATACCATGCTGCTGCACTAGTTACTACTATAACTCACTTGATAGGGGGGGAATGCATGGGGATAGGCAGCATAGGTGATAGAGAAAAAGTGAATAAAGTGCATATTATCTGGGTGTACATGATGTTGATGCCACCCTCCATACCATCAACTTGATGGTGGCCCAGGCTGCCAGCAACAAGCTTTTCTGCCAGTGTGAGCATGGTTTGTGTTGGTGGGCCACCACCAGTGACCTGTAGTGCCTGCTTTGCCTTCAACAGCTAGTTTTGGTGCAGCTTTGTGTGTCATAGCATCTGTTTGTCAACTCCTCCACTTAACACCTTCTACCACATTAATCACTGATTGCCTCAGTGACCATCCTCCATGCTACTGCCCTGCATTAGGAGGGGAAAAAACTGCAAAACTGGTCCTCCTGGGCAATGTAGTCCTGTGCCAGCACCTGTTTGAAAAAGTTATGAGTACATCCCTCACCATGAATGGCATCATCATCCACAGCACTGTATGAATGGATGTGCATCCCCTCAGTAACCCTTTTTTTTAATCAAAGAAATGTGATTGATTTTACAAACAGTAACACCATAAACAACAAGGCATTAACCATGTGTAGCAATATGCTGAACTGGATAAAATAAGCCTCCCCCAGTCCCTACTATCCTTACTCTACCTTCCCCCCACCCCAAGTGAGGTGTAATACTATAAAGGTATATGTGGCTAAGAAAAGTAAGAGAGATTCAACTTAGGTACTATCCATTGATGTAATCATGGAGGTTCCTGGGATTGTCAACAAAGAAAATTCAGGGCAGGTAAAGAGCATATAGTTTCCCCCACTTTCTGGTAAATGAGCATTTACGATGGTGGACACTGGCTATTAACTGTTCCGCTCTAAGGGCAAAAGACATTTCATACAACCATTCTGAATAAGTAATGGATGTCTGGTCTGTCCCGTGTCTAAGCACAAGCTTCTTAACTGCCATTGAGATGAAAACCATGTTGTACCGTCTTTCTTGTACTTGAATTTGGGAAAAATCCCCAATGATGCAGATAACCATTGAGAATAGACCTTGAAGACCTAGGAGTGGATCCAGTTTTTGTTATATTTGTGTCCACAGGGGAGATACCTTCTCACATGACCAGAAGAGGTGTAGGAGGGAACCCTCCTCTTTACCACACCTACAGCATATTGCTGAAGGGAGGTGCCCCATTTTTGCTAATTTAATCGGGGTATAACACATATTTTTTAGGATCTGGTAATAAGTTAGCCTGTATCTGTCTTGTGTGATATAAATATACAGATCTTTCCAGAGCTGGGCCCAGTTAAGTTTCAGATCAGGTAGGAGAGCATTCCACGCTTTGCAGCCTTTTGGCGGGGGGGGTTGGGGGCTAATGAGCAAGTGCTTAAATATTGCAGAGACTCCATGAGGCCTGTAAGCTAGATCACCAATCTGCTGCAGGAGGTTTCTGAAAACAGGAGGTTGTGGTTGAGGCCCAAACAGATTAAGCAGGAGGTGCTGGAGTTGGTATATTTTGAAAACAGATGCTGACGTTAGCCCAAATTTGGTTTGTATTTCTGGAGTGGTTAAAATAGAAGACTGAGTAGAAGTCTGGTACTGTAAGTTCTTGGGATATCAGGAGCCAGGCCGTAGGAATGTGGCTTCCCCCTATTTTTGATATTTAAATTGGAGAGGATGGGTTGGGAGACATCTGTGTTAGGAGACGTTTTAAAGTATCCGCATAGTTGCGACAAAACTTTAAGTGAGACACCGACTGGGGACAGATTCATGGGTTTAGGCAGGAGTTTTGCATGGGAGAAGAGGACCCCAAGGGGATTCAATTTTTGGGTGGATAGTAATTTGGCTTCAGTCTGCAGCCAGATAGGAATATATTCTGATTGTTGCTGGAGTCAAAGTATAGCTAGCCATTTCCCACATTTATAAAGGTGACTCACCCAGTAGTAGAGTAAAAAGTTGGGTAGACAGAGTCCCCGGACTCTTTAGGCATGCTCAATTTTAAATATGATCTTCTAGCAGCTTTATCCAGCCAGATAAAGGAAGTGATGTCAGCATGGATTTGTTTAAAAAAGGATAAGGGTAGCCAGACATTAAGCATATTAATGGGGTAAAAGAGCCTGGGTAGGACATTCATTTTAATAATATTAATCCTGCCCCAAAGTGAAAGCAGGAGGGTCCTTCAATGAGAAAGGTCCTGCTGGATAGAGTTCCATATATCGTCAAAATTGAGCTTGTGTGTAAGGGAGGGGTCTGAGGTGATAAAGATGCCCAGGTATTTAATGCCTCTGGGGGATCATTTCATGCCGAATTGAGAGAAGGCATGGCTATATGTGAGATGATTAAGAGGATGTATTTCAGTTTTTTTAATTCAATTTGTAGTTTGAGTACTTACTGAAGGTATCAATTATCCTCAAAGCTTCCGTTAGAGATGAGACGGGGTTTGACAAGTGCATGAGAATATCATCGGCATAAACCGAGATCTGTGGTGCGATGTTACCTATAGGAACTCTGGTGACATTGGGGGAAGATTTTAAATCCCTAATTAATGGCTCTAGGTAAAGATTAAATAGGAAAGGGGAAAAATGGACATCCTTGGCATGTGCCAGTATGAAGAGTGAAAAGAGAAGAGTAAACTCCATTGCAGTGAATTCTCGCAGATGGGAGGGTGTATAGTATCTGGATCCAGCAAATAAATTTTGAAGGGAAGCCCATTTTGTATAGGGTAGCCCACAGAAAATTCCAGTCTACTCTGTCAAAGGCTTTCTCTGCGTCAGTAGAAATCAGTGCCATTGACAGGGGAGAGGACTCTGCTGCCTGAAAAATGTGAGAGAGTTTACGCACGTGATCGAGTGAAGATCTGCTGAAGATGAAGCCCACTTGCTCGGGACTAAGAAGACAAGACCAGACCTTCTCAATTCTGGTGGCCAGAATTTTTTCGAGAATTTTAATATCACAGTTTGATAGTGATATGGGCAGGAAACTTGCACGAGGGGGGATTTATCTGGTTTGAGGAGGAGGAGGATGATAGTGGCTTCTAATAGTGTGGGATCTAGGGCTGTGCCAGAGAGCATGTATTGATAGAGCCAAAGAAGAATGGGAGCCAGGTCTTTAGCAATGGATTTGTAAAAATTTGCTGGAAGACCACCAGGACCTGGAGCTTTTTCCAGTACTAAGGTATTGATAGCAGATTCCACTTCTTGTTGGGAGAGTGGAATAGATAAGAAGTCATGGTGTTAGGCTAGCAGAGATGGTAACGGTGATGAGTCTACATATGTTATCAGTTCCTCCTTCATCGGGAGAGATGTGTGTCGGCCATATAGAGAAGAATAAAATTGCACAAAAACAGTGACTAGCTCCCTGGGATGGGTTTTAACTGTGCCATCAGGGGTGTAAATTGCAGGAATATTCCTGGAGGTTTCTAATTTCCTAAGGCGTAGTTCAAGTAGATGACGTGCCTTTTCCCCATGCTCTATATAGCCCATCTTAGTCCTGAGTATAGCAAACTCTGCTTTTTCCTGCAGAAGGGAAGAATATTTGTTTCACAGAGAGAAAAGAGATTGCAGGGAGTCAGAGGGAGAGGATAAAGAGAGGGACTGCTCTAGTGTTCGGATCTGGGCTAGCAGAGAGAGAGCCCTGGCTTCTCTGCATCATTTATGTGTAGAGGCAAGTCATATGAATTCCCCTCTGAAAAAGCACTTCAGAGCACACCATTAGTGGTCTAATCTCTGGACAGAGTTACAATTGTTATCTATAAAGGTTTGTATGAGGGCAGGGATCCTGGACATTACATAATCATCTTTAAGAAGCTGGGTATTCAAACTCCAGGACGTATCCCATTGAAAACTAGTGTCCAGTGCCAAGGACACCCATGCCGTTACGTGATCAGAAAATGCAATAGGTTCTACCCCTGTATCACAGAGACCATGGAGCAGAGAATGACTGATCAAGACATAGTCTAATCGGGATGAGGAGTGATGGACTGTGGAATAAAAAAAGAAAGTGCAGGACAGTGGGTTCAGTATCCTCCAAGGGTCACATAACCCTAATGAGTCTAAGAATTATTGCAGGGCTTTTTGGGCTGCTGATGGAGATCTGAGAGGGCAGTTGGACCGGTCAAGGTCCTGGGTGGGAGGGAGAGTCCAGTCCCCACCCAGAATCATTGGAAGTGTCAAGTAAGGGGACAGTTTATCAATTAGGTCCATAAAAAAAGCAGGCTCACCGCCCACTGGACCATAAATAATTGGTTCCATGGCTACCTGGATGGTAGACAACAAAGGGTTAGGTTAGGTAGTAACTTTGTGTCTGGCTATCTAGATGTTAATTCTGGTGTTCCTCAGGGGTCAGTGCTAGGACCCATTCTATTAAATATATATACAAATGGTGTCGGACATCTGATGAATGATGTCCGGCACCATTTGTATGCAGATGATACAATTTTGTACCTTGAAGGGAAATCTGTGGGATATATACAGGATAAATTGCAGACATGTTTTAATACATTACAAATATATTTTTCAGAACATGGTTTGGTTTTGAATTCACAGAAGTCACAGGTAATGTTGTTTTCAAATAAAAAAGTACCTGTGGAGCTGGATATTAAGACACTTGATGGGCATAGCCTGACCTCTGTGGATCGTTATAAATATTTGGGAGTATGGTTGGACTCTCATTGTAGCTGGGATTCTCATGTTGATAGCTTGACACAAAAATTGTGTAAAAAGTTGGGGGTATTGTATAAGCATAGAAGTTGTCTTTCATTTCATGCTAGGTTAAGGACAGTTAATTCAATGATAATTCCTCATATCGATTATGGAGATATCATATATAGAGGGGCAGTTAGGAGTAATTTAGAAAAGCTTGATGTCATCTATAATAGATATGCGCGTTTTGTCTTGGATGCACCTCGGAAAACACATCATTGCACTCTTTACAGGAACTTAAATTGGATATCCTTGACAGAATGGTGAAATATGCATATGCAATGGTTAACCTATCGCTGTTACTGTAAAAAAGCTCCAGGATATCTAGTGGAGTTTCTGGAGGAATGGAATGATAAGGTAGGTCTGAGATCTGAAGAGGAAGTAAAATTTAGGGTACCTCTTATGAGAACAGTGAAGGGCCAATATTGTTATCTATATGAAGGTCCAAAATTGTCCAGGCTATCTGAGGTTAAGTACAAATAAAATATCTTGGAATGAAATAAAATCATGGCTTGTAAAGGAAGCAATGTCTTTAAAGATCTGCTGCACTTGAGATGTTTACATATATGGTTTATTGTTGTAATTATTATCTTGTTTTTCTTTCTTTTTTTCTTTGTTTCTTTGGTTGTCTATGTACTGTGTTTTTTATGTATGTATAGTGTTTGCATCTGTATGTATTTAAAAATGAAACTATTTCTTCTGTACAGTAGGACCCCATTGTAAATTAGCTGATGCTAAATTGGGTTTTCTCCTGTTTCTGATATCAGAAATAAACGTTTTACTACTACTACTACTACATAACATCAGTTCTTTATGGACAATCATTCCTTTTACCAAAATGTATCTCCCCTGTGGATCCACAATAGACTGATCCGCCTGAATGGGTACCAAACGATTAACTAAGATGGCAGCCCCCCTACTGGAAGTTGATATCCCAGAGGCAAAAACTTGGCCAATATCTTGCCTTCAGAGATTAGTGGTTTTGGAGGGGGGAGGAGATGGGTCTCTTGTATAAATGAGATGTTGGCATGCAGAAGCGAGATGTGTTTAAAAATTTGATATCTTTTGGGACAATTCCGGGCACCCCTAACATTCCATGTAAGAAACTTTGTTAACGTACCAGCCATAGTCGCAGAAGAGAGAAGTATAACAAAAAGAAGAACCATGTAGATGAGTCTTTCAGTATACACCTCGCATCCCACCCCGCCTCCCCAGCGCACAACATATTGTATATAGAGAAAAAGACAGTGAGTCAACACTGTGGGTATATCGTGCCCCCCACCTCCCAACCTCTCCCTTCAGTCCACAAAAGCAGCACATTTCCAACAGGTTGCGTAAATGTGGGTAGCCATGTAATGAAATATATGACATGGGGCACCAACATAATTAGACAAGCATGTGTAAAAGGCTGCTGAGAAACACAATGCATACTGAAAACACACTCAATTTCAACAGTAGACAAATCCCCCCCCCCCACATTCTAACAAAACTATATAGAAGCAACCCCCTATTCAATAACCTTCGGACTGTCAGGTCAACCCCCAACAAGCCAGTACATATGACTGACGAGCAGTAGCTGCTGCATACCTACCCTCCCACTGCCCCCCGCAATCTGGGATTTGGAGAGTGTCCGAGGACCTTGAATATCGTGGTAAACCAATAAAGGAGTCAGCTCCCTACCTGTGCCTAGGAAAAATGGGTATGGGAAGTAATCCGATTGGGTCCCATTAGATAAAGAAGGGAAAATATATGGAGAACTGTGCCATATGGCTGGTATTTAAATCTGATCAGTTCAAGCCCATCAGGAGAGAAAAAGTTCAGAAGTCAGGGAGATAGAGGAAGTCAGAGGGGTATCCATGAAAGGAGACTGGGAATAGGAGATAAGAAGAAAGGGGGGACCTGAGCACCATATCTCCCATTGGGCATGAGCTTAGGAAGGGAGTTGAGGGAGCAGTAATGTAGTGGAAGCAATAACAACAAGTCAGGGTAAAAATGATGATAAATAGTAATACTCATGATGTGATGGTATCAAACTCCCCTTATGCTAGGTTACAAAGGGATTAGTCCCCTGGGGGGTCCAAAAGCAGATGGACTAGTACAGCATAGAAAAACAGTCCCCTGGAAACCATAGCCAGGTTGATTAGGTCCGTTCATTAACGAGGCACAGCGATCAGGTCTTTCTCGCATTAGGTAACAAGGCCTAAGTGTCAGTTAAGGTATCCAAGGCTTCCGAGGCAAACTTCTCCAGTTCATGGCCAGCAGATCAGCAGGACTTAAATGGCAATAGGCCACAGAACATCAAACACAAGTAAGCACTTACTAGTACCATACACGCAGCAAAAGTTCAGAACCAGGCGCTCCCGAGTAAGCTCAGGAAACTTTAAATAAGGAGGGCATTTTCAAGCTGAGCTCTTCCTGAGCATGGGAGGATGAATCAAAGGATAACCAGGCCCCGTCCACCAGAACTTGCAAGCGAGCGGGATATGCCATGCAGAATTTAATACTCACGGCAATTAGCTTGCACACAATATTGTGGAAAGTGACTCTCTTCTGCCTGGTTTTGAGAGGCAGATCTTGAGTAATGTGCAGCTTCTTATTTTCCCAAATAATTGTTTGCAGCTCTTTGGACTTGTACAGGACATGCTGCTGTTCAAGATAGTTGAGCAGATGTACAATCACAGGTCTAGAAGGAGAAGAGTCTGGGGGTCTGGGCCATAGGGACAGATGCACCCGTTCAATAAGATAGGTGGGATTGTATGGAGATGGGCCTGTGATCTTGATGAGTAATTTCTGAATGAAAGGGATCACAGAGGTACCCTCCTCACCTTCTGGCAGGCCAAAAATTAAAATATTGTTTCTCCTGCTTCTCTCCTCGAGGTTCTTCACTTTTAGTTGCAGTTTAGCATTTTGTTGTTTGAGTTTAATGATTGCAGGCTCAGATTTGTCCCTCCAAACCTCCAGGGAGCAAGTACGGGCCTCCACGTCTGAAATTCTGTTTTTTAGGTCCCCCAGCTCGCTTCTCATGGTCTTCAGGTCAGAAGCAATATCGTGTAAGGTTTCTTTAAATGGCAGTAGTTCTAAAAGAAACCGCTCCTCTGTTAGTGGTACCAGAGTTGAAGAAGGATTCGGTGACTTAGCCATAGTTTGTTGATGCTGTTTTGACTTCATCGGCTGCTTTTTAGGTGAGACCGGGGGTGTATGTCTAGGCAAGGCCAGGCGCATATCTGCCTCCATCGTGGCATAGGAAAAGCCAATTGTGATGCAAAAAGTGCAGGATCTTCTCAGGTAGGCAGTGTAGAGAGTAGATAATGCTGTGGCCATCAGTAAAAGTCTAAGTAGACACGGATTAAAGTAGATTGCTAGGGAGTTGAGCAGGAGCTTCTAGGCAGAGCAGCTAGCAGGTCGAGTACATCACGTGATCTCCTCCCAGTAATCCTGTGCAGCTGCCAATTGCTGTTATGGGGAATGGTCTGTGGACAGTACCTGGCTCTGGCCAGACTCAGTCACATGTGCAGGGTTCTAGATCCCCACCAAACATGCATGGTATGGGGCTGCACCACCGTGAGTGTGTCAACTCCTGCTGGGTAGCAGTAGGCATGTCCAACAAGTTATTGATGGATGTCTTATAGTAACCTGCATGTTTGCTGCAGTACAGAACGTACACATGCAGTGTGGATGGATGAAGTGCACATGGAGGTACAGGGAGGTCGCCAACACCAGTGCACACGCCATGCACTACATATCTGCCACCCTGCTGGTGGCTGTGGCATACAGGGATGTGGTGGCAGAGGGCTGTGGTGGAGGCAGCACCCCTCTCTGAATTGCCCATACACTATAGTGTGTTCTCTCACACTCCCCACCATACATGCACCACTGCCTGGGGTCATATGCAATCTGAAGTCAGTCAAACATGCACTGTTAGCAGGCAGCACTGTATGTGCTCAGGAAGTATGAGTGAGGTCTGCATATAGATAGTCTGTGTTACGTGTTCTGGCACTACAGAAGAGGGGGTAGATTACAGGGCTGTGGATAATGAGCTTGCTACATCCAGCATACCTGAGTTTGTTTGACAAAACATCCACTTTCATATTATGTGATGCTGAGCAAGTCATGTAACCTCTCCAGTGCCCTCCTGCTTCCCCTGACTACAGATTGCCTATTGGGCCTTACCCAGTTATCACAGACAGTAACACATGTCAGGAAGGTTAGATGCTGCTATCTGTTCAATTAACTGCTGGCTAACCCAGAATCACCTTCTAAATTAACATGAGGTAACTGAGTCTTGCTGTGGTTAAACAAAGACATGCAGCTACAACTAGAAACCAAAAATGCTGTACACTACTGTATGGGCTGCAATAGCTGCCAAACTGCAGTTCCCTGGGACTATACATATATCTGCATAGCTTACCTCCATCACTACACTTCAAAGATGATGACATTCTGCAACATATAAACATAACACAAACTAGTAATGGAACTATGCATGGCACCTGTGGGAGAGGTTTAAACATCTCACTTGTGGTGTTGCAACTTACCTTTTTCCAATAGATAGTTGTCAGTCAAAATGCTGCTGCTCTAAACAGCAATGATATTCAGTGTGGACTGTGACTCCTGGGGGAGGTCCACTGTTGTAATGAGGCAGCATTGAGCACATAATGACATGCAAACTTTATTTTGCACCTAGAATGTCAGAGAAAAGTCCATTTGCATGTTACCTTCCAATATATGGCTGGTTTTGTTTTTATAATTAATATTTTATTGACATTTTTGAACATAAAACAATCAGAACAAACAACTATATCATCGCACAACCTGACTGGAGTGTTTATCACTCCATGGACTTACAATCTAGATAGGTACATGAGAATCTATACAGAAGAATATCATGAAAAATAGAAAAAGTATACTACTGCTATTCCAAAACGTATCCTAGGAACACACCTCTAGTAAGCAGTTGAGTTAATAAGCTGCAGAAAGTTAAACAAAAATCAGATGCCATAGAAGGCTCAGACTACAAGTCATTCATAACAATCTACTTGCAGTCTCAAAAAAATTCCAGTGCTTAGTTGAACTAGAAGTAATCATAGTACAGAAGGAAACAAGATAAGCTGACTCCAACATGACATCAATGACATGCACATACTACCTGGACAGATCAAACAATTAACAAGGAGTTAAATAAAACATGTAAGCACTGCTGAATGACAAAAGAAGGAAAGTAGAGGGAATTGGCAGCCTATTCAGTAACAGACGTTCAAATCATTATCAACCTTTTAGCCAAACAATCAATGAGTAAAACCTACAACAAAAGGGTAGAAGTTATATGTGTGTGTGGGGGGATTAAGAGCAGCCCTGGATTTAGTGAGGTCCCAAGACGGAGTCAAAAGGGATGTAAATTTGCTGTAAATGCCAAAACGTGCCTGCCGTGATACGTACCAACTTTTCTTACCCTGCAAGTTTAAACATTCCATCTATCCAGTCCTCAAAAGTTGGCATATCAGTTTTTTGCCACTTACAGTATGTTAAAGAAGTCATTTTTCTTCTGGGATAGAAGCCATAAACCAGTCCTGTTTGGATTTACTAGCTGTCAGAAGTTTCATAGTGTTACCCAACACTAATAGAGAGGCATCCTTTGGAACCTTTAATTCAAGTACCGATTCCAAGTGGGATAATATCTGATTCCACCAATTTGAGATTTTAGGACATTCCAACAGTAGGTGGAGCAAGGTACCCTTCACTTAATCACATCGCAAGCAGCTCAGATTTTGCACTAATTGTATTTTGTGTAGGTTGAGGTGATGCAATACAACAGGTGTAAGGTGAAAGTTCTTCAGTTGCATCAACCATCCTGCAGTGTCTTTGCAGACAACATAGGCATTGGCCCAAGATTGATCCCATTCTGCATCAGAAAGGAAATAGCCTGACATCTTCTCCCACCAAGATTTTAATTGACTCATATTTGGAGTATAATCTTCCAGTAAAGTTTTGTAGATGACACACAGTCTAGGGAGGAAAAGACATTGATAATCTTGGTTGGGACACACAAAGATTCCCTTTCATCTGTTTTTAGCTTGTAATTTAAGCTGTATGCCTACCATCGAAGACAAAAGCCGCTGATGTTGGAGGTACCACCAATGATGAGAAGAAAGAAGGGAGTCCTCTCTCTGAAGGTCACTTAAGGATTTTAGGTACTGACAACTGGGGGAGAAGAGGTCATCCAGCCTCCTCAGACCCCCTTGTTGCCAAAACTGCCAATGCAAGGATGCACCCCCTATTTATTGCTGAGAGTTAAACCACAGGGGCTAATTGCGTAAAGGAAGATCTCACTAGTGGCCTAAGAATGCCTTAGCTGCCTTCCATACTTGGGAGCATATTCTTGAGTTGGGGTGAGCCTTGGTATTTGTTTTGGTTCCCAAGGGATACTCTCTGGAGAGAGAACACCCAGCATGCCCTTCTCCATGTCTAGCCAGTGAGCTGGGGATCTGAGTTTTTCTGCATGCAGCCACATCCTATATGGCAATTTTTGACTGTTGCTATGGTATTAGCAATTGATAAAAAAGACTGCACCATATTCTCCTCAAACATGTGCTTTGGCCAGCTGCACACCTTGATAACATCAAGGCCATTGATAATGGGGACATTATTCATTTTCTGCAAACAGGCACCTTTGCAACTGTACACAGCCACTAGCCTATGCAAACAATACAGAAGTGTCTAATCCCACTACATCAGCATTACCTCAGGGTAGTCAATGTTCTGATAACTACCACTCTACATTCTGCACTGCCTGTGTGACCCTGCTGTGTCTGATGGCATGCATACTGGTACCTAGGGTGTGCCCTGGGTATGTTACTGTGGTGCATGGCATCCAAGTGTTGCAACACTCTGCCATACCCCTCTACCATTTGCACCTCTACATGTCCAGTGGCCTGCACATTGTGGTTCATAGTACACTATGGTCACCATGCTCTGGTAGGCACATGTCAATGTGCACTGGTCAGTTATCTACTAACCACATCATGCTTCACAACTGTCACCTGTGTCACATGTGTGTCACAACATAATGGTGGCAAATGCAAATACTGTACCTTATTGCCACAGTACCCTGCAACCTCTGGACTCACGTATGTGCTGCTGGGCACTGGTAACCTCCACATGGGGCAGCAGCCCATGGCATCACACACAGTGCTGCCCACAGTACCACAGCCATGCTACTAGCCATGTTGGGGAATGGGGCATCCTTATTACATGCACAGTCATTGGCAGGACCTGCAATGTGCATTCTGTGCCCCACCCATGTCCATATGTGCCACTCTGTACTGCACTGGTGTGTTGTCATGTACATGCATTGTGTGCTGCCACACAGTGAATCATATCCACTACAGACTGATGCTTATACCTTGTAGCTCACGTGCCACAGGCCTGTCCTCATGGCATGCATGACGCACATGTTGATGATGTTTCATTTTCCTGTTGTAGGTTATGGCACATAAGGGCAGCTCCAGGCTGGGGATGAGCCATTCCTGCCCTTGGCATGATGGACCCTCTGCCAGGTCTGGGGCATACACTTGCTACTAGCAGAGGCAATAGGGCTGCTGCAGGAGATTGCAGCATGCTTGAGGGTGCAAGCACAGTTTCATGGGCAGCCACAGCAGTGGCCAGGTGTCGGGGGTAATGGCACTATGTGGTAGACCATTTATATGAACTGCCTAGGGTTTCCTAGCTAGTCATTGGGTCAGCTGTTTTTCATGTGGTTTATTGGCAGTGTGCCAGTAGTTTTAGTTGCATATGTTTAACGGGGCCATGCCAGTGGTTTTAATTTCATATATTTCATGGCATTGTGAAACTGATTTATGATTTTCATTCTGTTATGTTTTATGTTGTTAATTTCTGTTCACCAGTAAAGTGCCTTGTTCATATCTACCTGTGTATGTGGTATATTGTAGTTTTGTGTGGTTTACTGGGGCATTGTTGGGGAGTTTGTGGCATTGCCTGTGGTATGCCATTAATGTTCTCACTGTAGTTTCGTGGTGTACTTTTGCAGTCCAACAAACATGTTGGAGATTTGCACTGGGTGCTTTGACTCTGTATATAAGGCAAGCTACTTTTTATTGCTAGACTGGCCTTGCCTTCTCTGTTTTGTTATTCTACTAAAGCTCTTAATCCAATGTTAGCACTATATGAACTATTGTATACGGCATTCTGAAAATTTCTGTTATGCCACATACAGGTTTTTTTTTAACTGTAATCCAGTAAATCAATGACTTTATCAAATTGCTGTGACTTTTATGTTTTAATAACTGTTTTGCTGGGTATCTTTTCTATTTGATTTATTGTTTGTATCAGCTGATGATAATGGTTGATATGAGAAGTGTATTATTTTCTAAGACCTTGCCTAATCAGCAAAATTCTTCTAAAACATTGTTTAATAAGAATTGTAACAATAGTAATACAGTAGTAAAAGACAAAAAGTGTCTTATCAAGCATTTCTACTCCAACTGGTAGTCCACCTACAACTGAAGTATTTTTTACCAAACCTTTCCCTAACATACCTAGTGAGATTATCAATGAGATTAATTGTAACTCTCCTTCCTTATGGATAAATGTAAGGTAATGGTTACAACTGGAGGAGACAAATGCTAAAGAGTTGCTAGAGAAATCTTTGGACACATTTAATTTAAAACAATCATTACTCACAACTTTTTATTAACTTGCTAATCAGAATAAGCTGGATAAGGATTTGGAATTAAAAAAAAGTCAAATGAGAATAAACACTCCTCCATGGTTAATGTTCTATTGATCATAATGAGGGGGGTATAAGCTCAGCTTACTTATATTAATAATTCAGTATTAATTCAACATGATCAAAATGAAAGTGACTCAGCACTTATTCCCCTTAAATACTGTAGCCTCAGATCAATATAGTAACCACAACAGATTAATTATGGAGGACAAAAATTAACAGCTTTTGATTGATACCTTATTAAATGACTTTTCTGCTATCCCTGAGATTTTATCATATGATCCTTTGTTAATAATTGTAAATGAGCAAATTCAGGCTTCTTTGGATAATGAGAGCCATCAAAATCCTCACCATTTTTCTTTCCTGGAAAAAAATAATTAATTACTGTATTAAAGAGTAAACATTTCTCAAATGCATGTCTTGTTGAGCAGCTGGGTCTTCTTAAAGACTCTGTGCTGTAAGAGAAGAAATAGCATGAGATATGGCTGAAGTGTATGCACACAAAGATCTAATTAGGACAGGAAATGTTTCATGTTCTATCTCAATGGAGCCTTGGCATGAGTTAGAGCACCACAAGGAGAATCCTGAGGACAAAACTAGTACTTCTTCCTTCAAGGAATCATTTACTCAAAGTATCTTTGTCCATGTTGAGAGATGAGTTAATGATGTTGATGATTATTCTTATTTTTAAAAAAGTAAGGAAAAAGTGAACCTAAGAACAAAGGGGGAAAAAGAAGACATCATTTCCTGATTCGAAGGCTGAATTTGTTAATCTGTTAAATGATGGATCTAATTAACCTCTAGTGAAAAAAGGTCTCTAAGAAATCCAGTATCACCTACTCAAGGCACAGTAAATGTATTTACTCATATGTTACTAGAATATGATAGAGGTTTAAGTTGATACAGAACTGTGCCTCAAAAAAGGAAAAAAAGATTGTTACAGGAGAGGAAATTATTCTAAAATGTACAGGAATCTTCCCAAAGAATCATGAAACAGATGAAACCCAGACAGATTTAATTGAATATTGTTTTTTTTTCCCTAGAACTGGGTCTCAGAAAAGTACCTCCAAATCTCTGTGCAGTCTTTATAGAGCTTAAGGATCTGAACCATCCTGTATATGTTACAGTATCTAATTTAAATTTTGCCAAACAAGTCTGGCACAAAATGCCAATTTTAGGAAAAGTTGGCTATCACAATTTTTCCCCAGTATCTCTGAGTCAATTATTTATTAACTGAAAAATATTGTAATAATCAAGAAACAGAGAATGTTGGAAATTATTGAACCATGTGTCAAATTGGGATGAAACAAAAAGTGAATGTCCTCTGTCTTTAAATAGTCCACACCAATCAAATTTGTGTGGAAAAGGAAGTAAAATGGTGGGTCTGTGAGTTGCATCATACCTGAGCTTCTGATTGTCTTGGCATTGTAACATGTCCCAGAGCATTTCTATCAACTTTCATTGACTGAACTATAAACATTTCAAGCACCATAAAAACCTGCCCTATGTCAGCAAGAATGAACCTGGACAAGAAAGTTCTGACAAAGTATTTCATTTCACCATTATCCATGCCATTGGATCAATGGCTTTATCCCATTCTGACCAGCCCAGACAGTAGATGTGGGGCTGGATGCCTGAAAACACCCACAACCCCACAGGCTTCTATGCAGCAAAACTCCAGCGGCAAAACTGAGAGCAGTCACGTCATGGTAAGACAGAGATTTCTTACCCAACTACTGAATTATCACCCCTGCAGTCATTACAACAGCAGCATCTTATAAATCAAGCATCTCCACTGGAGCAGCAGACCCAGGCTTTGAGCACTGCTGCAAGCAAAGAATACACACACAATTCCCTAGGCAGATCTCTTGATAAAATTGTTGACTGTATCAACCACTATGATCAGTGCTTTTAAGCCCTCTTACTGGAAACATTATTCCTAGAACATTTTCAAAAACTAATGCTAGAAAGCGAAGAAGTGAGAAAAAAGTATCAATGATGAATACTAAAGTGGACAAAACTGGTCTTAAATTTCAGGGGGTAGCAGTCACATTCCAGAGTATAATTAAAGAAACTACGACATAGCCAGGAAACTTGAAATTCTGAGATATAACTAAGATATAATTTGATAATTGTGGGACTTCAATGTATGCTTGGTAAGGACATTCCATCAACCAGACAGCTTGGTAAGGAAGTACTTATTTCTACTTTTGACCTCCCCTGATAACCCTTCACTGCCTGAAAAGGATTTTTGTCTATTAAAAAAAAGGCCAGATGCCATGGTGAACTTCATTATCTTAGCCATTTTGGCTTTCAGTTAAGAGAGTGATTTTTATTCAAATTGGCAAAATTGAAAGGCTCACTGGAATATAAATCCCACCGATTTTTTCGCTTTCCAGAATATTCTTATCAGTCCAAGCATAGGAGATGGAAACTGTTATCTTACTGACAAGAAATTTTAGACACTGGAGTCAATTCTCTCTGCTGCTCAAAGCTTAGGTTACAGTTATGAAGAATCGCAAGACAAATATCTTTTATGAAATAGACCAGTTAGTACAACACTTGAGGGCATATTATTCTACAGCCTCTGATACTCTGAGCCTTATGTCTCTTGTTCCCCCACTGACTCAGATACAGGCATTCTTGCTTCTGTAGAGAAGACAGATTTATATTCAAAATGTTTTAAATGCTTAATGCTTTATCATATGTCCAATAATGATTAGTGAAGCAACTTTTTAGGGTTATAAAGTAGATAACCCTTATAACATTTTCATTCTTACCTTTAAAACTCTTCTGTTGTATTAGACTCATGGGGTTAAGATTTCAATAGGTATGAAATGGACTGATAACTTTTATGTCTGCAGTGGGCAGAGCCCTGAAGATGTTTTGCGATCAGAGAAGAAAAATCAACTTACCAGATTCCAACTGAAGAACAGTATTGGAGGTGTAGCACAATCCCTCTGCCTCGTTTAGAAGCATCTCATTGTCTGTACAACACTATTTTTTATATCTCAGCTGTCAGTCACTTCTGGAAGACCTTACTGTGCCAAAAATAGCTGCCGTTAGGTCATCACATATGTGCGAGAAGGTTAACTAGGTTGCTATATATTAAATGGTTTGCCACTATGCAGTGCAGCTGTGTTATTTCCAAGAGGGGGCTTCAGGACCACAGAGTGCAATTGACTAGATACAATGCACATAGAAGTGCACAATAGCACCCCTGGTATGTATAAGATGCACACCGTGTCATAATAGTTACTACTGTAGCATGGGAAATAGTAGAATTATTTTCTGATGGAGGATAGTGAATAATATTGTTGCTCTCAGAAGCTACATTCCAATGATGACTACCAAATTAATGCTGGAAACACCTGAGATGGGGGGGTGGGGCTCACTTTCCTGCACTAGCAATTTTGCTCTACTACATAAAACAAATACAAAATGAGCAGAATATGAATTCAGGTAGTGTCCTAATAAATACAGTACATAACACTAGTAAACAGATCAAACTTTAAATGGAAGTAACTGTGACATGTGAAACTGATCACCTGTCAGATTGCACTCATTGGCCCCGAATCTAGAAGGTTGGTGCAACTCACTGCCAAATGCAAAATGTGCCAATCATCGTTGTGACATGGACCCTGCACCCGATTCTAGAAGGGGCAGGGTCCCCCCGTCTAAGTCCTGCGGCTTGCAACATACAGCCAGGTATGCTGAACAGAGGGGGTACCTGGCAAGGATGTCACAAGCTGCAACTTCAATACCACATGGCACAAGTGCCCCCATACCAATCCCCAATGGAGCCCCACAGGGAAAGGGGCCCCCCCACCTACTGTCGTGCCACCAAGGGTCCCTCAACACCTATCCCAATCCCCATGTGACTAGTTTATTGTACAGTATGTACAGTACATGCAGTTCAATGTGTGTGCAATGCTTCTGGATACCTGTACCTGGTAGTCTAGTGGCCCCCACCCAGCTGTGCCATTCCACCCAGCACTCTCCCCACCCATTTCCAGCTGGCGATTGGCACAGTCCACCTCTCACCTCCAAGGCCAGCCACCGACTGCATTCAGTAGGAGTACTTACTGCATAGACGTGCTCAGAAATAAATTTCTGAGTGTGTCTAGACAGTAAGTGCTCCTACTGAACGCAGTCAGTGGCTGGCCATGGAGGTGAGAGGTGGGCTGTGCCAGTTGCAGGCTGGGGACAGGTGTATGGGGGCTGGGTGGAATAGCACTGCTGGGTGGGGGGTCCCTCTAGACTACCAAGGTTGTGCGGTATTACCGATCATGGCAGAGTCTCGGGGCTGGGCAGTGGTGGGGGGGTTGACAGTGCTGCCCTGCAGGGCCATTAGTGGTGGGGGGTTGGGGGCATGGGGTATGTGGGCAGCCCTGTGGGGCTTCTACTGTTCAGGGGTTCAGGAGGCAGAGGTTGTGTGCTGCCCTGCAGGTCATGTCCTGTACTGGGGATTGAGGGGCCATGATGAGAGATGCTCTTCGGGGCACCTACAGAAGTATTCTGGACATGGGGGAGGGCACATGGATTGCTGCTGGGCTGCTGGTGGGTCTACAGAACTCCCGGAGGGCATATGTACAGTTATACCAGCTAAATGCTGGTGTAACTTACGTGGACAGTTCTCCTGTGGGGGTTCTTGTAGAATCCCGACATTGAGGAATTTGTTGCTGCCCTACTGGAATAGGGTGCAACTGCTGCCATAAACCCCCTAGCACCACATTGCAGGGGGTTTAGGGCATAACTGTGGGTGTAACTACACTTTGGCAGAAGTGGCCTGTGGCATGTCGCAGGCCACTTTGCAGAATACCGCACGTCGCAACTGCTGGTGTAACTTGCTACTTGCACCACACTTTTTGGCGCAAGTGCAGCTATGCCAGGCATAACTATTCTAGAATCGGGCCCACTAATTTTATGATTCCACAAAGAATAGTGCACTCAAGGATAGCTGTGCTGGTACTTAGAAACACAGAAACATAGTAGTTGATGGCAGATAAGGACCGCAAGGCCCATCCAGTCTGCACATTTCTTTTTCTACCTTATGAATGAGCCATAGGCCTTTACTCTATCAATGGCCTATCTATTCATACTTATCTGTATTACTCCCTTATGCCTATCCTATTCCTGTTTGAAGCCCTGTACTGTATTCATATCCACCACTTCCTGAGGTAGGCTGCTCCATGCATCCACCACCCTTTCTGTGAAAAAGAACTTCCTCACATTACCCTTAATCGGCTTTCCTCTAATCTCATGCTGTGTCCTCTAGTCCTGCTATTTTTCTTATATTGAAACATGCTAGACTCTTTCACCTTGTTAATGCCCTTAAGGTGTTTGAATGTTTCGATCATATCACCTCTCTCCCTCCTTTGTTCTAGGGTATACATATTGAGCTCTGTTAATCTGTTCTCATATACTTTCTGATGCAGTCCCTGCACCATTTTGGTGGCCCTTCTCTGGACTGACCCCAGACTGCCATGTCTGATTCCAGATGAGGAACATAAGACAGGATAGCACTTTAGTTAAAATAATGAATGCTCACATAAAAATATTAGGGAAGACCCACATGGTCAAAGCCCCAGGGGCATTTGTCTGTTTGCATCTCTGTGTTGGGCTACACAAATAAACTCATCTATATTATAATATTTTTATGTAAGGATTCTTTATGTCAACTGGAATGCTACCCTGTTTTAAGTTACACATTAATTTTACTTAGTTTCCTCTGTGAGATTGATAAACTGCTATGGCAGGCAATGCTGCTGGTGAGAGTTCAGACTGCACAACTGATGCTCACGTAGTAACAATAAGTATATTAAAACAACAAGAATAAATGAGAAAATGATATGTACAAAACAAATACAAAGTAAAACAACTGTGTTCCAGAACAAGCGATTTGATATTAAAGAAAAGAAAAATGTACTAACCAGGGAACAAGCCCTTCAGCCAGTCTCCCTGTTAACTAGTTGCCACTACAGCTGAATAGTGATGATGAGTTTACAGTAAGAGGCAGAGACAGAACCACAATGAAACACAACAGCTTGCAGTACATCCTATCCTAGCCTTCTGCTCAGAAAATGCTAATCTACCTTACTGACTACTGTAAATGTTAGGGTTGTTTTTAATGACAGTTTTCACAGCCACCATAGCTTATATAATAATAGCCCCAGTAGCTTATAGATTACATTTTCCTTGGCTGCTCCAGTCAGCTGCTTATAAACATTAATTTCTGCTATTCTACAACATGGTTTTGCTCCACACTTCTTTTTTTGCCTTAAATATATATATTTTTTTTTATTTCATTGACAGCAACCAGCCATTCATGACTAGCTTTCTGGTGACAAGAATGAATGAATGAATGAATGAATGAATGAATGTAAATATTTACAGTACTAATGTTGTATTTGTTTCCTCAGCTTAGGGCCATAAGTGTCTGGAATGTCTTGGAATCCTAAACATTTAGTACATAGAACACAGTTGGATTCTAAAAGTATATATAAAAGATAGATGTTCACATATGATTAGAATTTAGAAAGCTATACTTTGAAAGGTGCAATGGTTAGTTTTACTTATAATATATATGGCTCAGAGGAGAGGACATTGGAGCACTGTTATTTGAGCATTTATGTGTTGTTTAGATTTTCATCTGTTGTGGGATTTCTTTCAGTGCTAGCCGAATAAAGCAATGCAAACAGCAGACTTTTCTCTTTGTTATTCATCCTGAAGAATTTCCATGCATTGCCTTGCTTTTATATAGACTTTGCCAGCTTTAAATTATATTGTTTATTGTTTGGAAAATACCTTTGAGCAAAAGCTCACTTACAAAGCTTCCAAGTCAAAAACACATTACAGACATTGCATACAAATGAAACAAGCAAGGTGCATCACGCTTTGTACAAAACAATGCTGCTAACATTATACCAACAGTCAGTAAATTACAATCGAGCAACCTTTTACCAATGGTCAGTAAATTAGCATGTACTAAACAACAGGATGCATAGGTGTAACAGGTAGCAGCCAAATGGATAGCTTTGTCATAAAGACTGGGTGGTCAGTGTGGTCAGAGTGGCAAAGTTGGAAGGGCTTTAAAGCAAGGCAGCAGGGTGCAGATGAACCAGGGAGCTCACATCTGGTGGGTTAGTGCAACTATAAGACAGTGCGGGATTGAGGGACCTACCACTGCTGGTGTCGGGGAGGTAGGTAGTGGGAAGAGTAGACAGATTGGAGAAGAAAGAGAGGAAGGGGCTGGGTGATCCTTCAGGGATCAGTTGATTCTTGGAGTCCAAGGATGAGACTCAACAGGGTGTTAGACAAGGATAGCATAGCAAGAGGGGATTGGAGGTCAGCACTGGGCAATGGGCTCTTTACTTTTTTTAATCATATTTCTATTTTTGTCCTCCTCTCCAACAGAATGGATCTCCATAATCCCTGGCTGCCGACACCCATGTTTATCGGGCCTGGTCTGGCACCCTCACAGAGCCAGCTATTATCACTCACACACTCTGTGGCAGGATCCTCCCAGGAACCAGGGGGCGCCGGGCATGGACATCAGCCACTGAGATTACCACCCCACTATTTTTCCACCTATTTTTCCCTGGAGAGCCAGATGTGCAATGACGTCTAAGCATGTATGTGCTGACACCCAGCGCGCTCCCCCCCCATGCTTATGCCCACTGCTGTAGTATGGCTGACTTCCACCAATCACCACTACAGTGCACTGCAGTGCCCCAACCCTGCCCAGAGGAATGAGAGCAGTCATGGGACACTCAATCCTTCCTCTCCCCTGCCAACCCCCGACAGCCCAGGTCTGTTCCAGAAACTAGGTTGCCAGTGTGGCTACAGGTGTGGCATCCAGCGCCTCAACCCTCAGCACCACTGGGCTGGCAGCCAACAGGCTCTTTACTGAGCCAGCCCTGTGGCGCTGAGGGTTAAGGTGCTGGACACCACATGTTGCACCGCACCGGTGACGCAAGTTCGGCAATGGACTTGGGTGCCAGGGGATTGGCAGGGGAAGGATTGAGGACTGAATGCCCGCGTGACACTCTCCTCCCTGGACTACAGGGCATGGGGTTGTCTGGCAAGCCAGTGGCCCTCAGTGGAGACTGGGAGTACTGCAGCAAGCCAGGCAAGCACATAATGGCATGCCCAATGCTGGCAGGGATGCTGGGCACCAGAGCATTGGGTCATGCCCATGCATGGGAGGGCTAACCACAGAACACGGAAAAAACAGGTCCTGGAGGAAGGCAACAGAACCAGCCTACATGCCCACTGCTGGGTCTGACCTGGCCAACCTTCAGGGTTCCTCTGCCAGGGGTCCACACTCGCAGCTGGAGGCTATGTATGTAAGAGCGCTCAGCATAGGAGGGGCGACCCCACCCCAGAGGCTTCAAGCCGAGGGTGCCAGCTGTGTGGCGGGTTGGAGGAGAGAGGGAGGTTTGGTCAGGTGGACTACAGGCAGGGCAGTATCCAGCTGGATGACTGAGAGAGGCTTCCAGGATCGTGAACAGGAGAGAAAAAGACTAAAAAAAAAAAAACAGGCTCTTTACCGATACTCACAAGTGCTATTGCTAACTAGGAGTCATTTCATATAAGATTTGAATGCCAGCAGATTCACAGAATTGGGTAAGGCCTCTGGGACCTCGTTAAGCCAAAGGGGACTCTATAGGATATAGCTTTGGTGATAACTCTGTCATTAGTTAGATTCAGATCCAGCAGACTGGAAAATGCCACATAGAGTTATATGAAGCTACTGGATAGCTCTCTAGAAATAGCTACATGCATATTTTTTTGGACAAGCTTGCTATTTGTTAAATGGTTCACCACTATGCAGTGCAACTGCATTTTGAAGAGGAAGCTTCAGCAGCACTGAGTGGAACTCCATCAGCAAAAAGCACATAAAAGTCCACAGTGGTGGATGAGGGGCACGAACACATGGAGGGGGTCTGCTTGGCTGTAGGAAGGTGTGCCGGGAGGCATCACAGAAGGGAACATGGCTCTCCAGTACCTGCTCCGTGCCAGGATGCAAGTGTCCTGTTGGGATGCAGGGGACTTGTGTCCAGGAGGTTTGAGGTACTACAGTTTGAAAATTGTGCTGAACCTCCTTGTTAGATGCAAGTCACAACTTGCATCTTGATCCCAGCTGCAAGTCTCCTGTCTCCCTCTCGGATGCTTTGAAAATTTCAGTCAGTATATTAGACATGTCTTTTCTTTTTTGTCTTGTTTCATTTTACTTTTTTTTATGGCTGCACACCAAGAGCTATGCTGATGAATTGTGAAGGGAGGAGGGGAAAAAAAGGGGGTCATGGAGTGTGACTGGATACTGAACACATCACATAATGTTTGCTCTGAGCCTAGCAGAGTTCAAGTACAGAGTATGCATGAATCAGTTTATTTCCTCTCTCTCTCTCTCTATTCACCGCTGCACCTCCATCTCTCAGTCTGTCTCTCCCACCCACATACTTCTTTTCTTCCTCACTCAGAGCTGGGCTCAGGTTGGACTTCTAAGCCCACCTTTGATCAGCTTGCACCCCCAGTGCCTCTCACTCTATCCCCTCTTCCGCCCATCTAGTGAATTTTTAGCCATTAATTTTTTTGACCTGTTTTAAGGTTATTGTGTTTTCCCGCTAAAACTGACAGCCATCAAATATTTAGTTGCACCTTTCTGGAGCAAACACTTGGAAACAGAAAACTAATCCATAACCACAGCTATAATTAGGGCATTTCATCAAGCCAGACACAGGCTTGCTTAGCCTTCCAGTAAGATAAGTGTCCAAAGAAAAGTCATATCAACTTACCACCCTGGAATAATACTGAATAAAGAGGGCAAGGTTTTGCTTGTACTCAGTCCCACTTTGAACACGTTCTATTTTTTTGATTTCCCATTCATGCAAAAAAAATCACTGGTCTCCCAAATCTGTCCTTACACCCTTTAAATTAAATGTTGATTTCCTGATCTGAGTGTGTAAATAGATCAGGATAGAAAAATGTTAGCTTCCTTCTAACAGCTCATAGGCTGGTACTGGGTGATGTCAGGTCATTTGTATATTTCATGTACATTTGTGAGGCAAACACATTTCTTAATGGCACAAAGGAGCATCATCAGTGTGGCTAGAAGTGGCCCAACTACTTAGGAGAAGGTTGAATTTCAAACTAGTTAAGAAAATCCACCTTGCAAAAATAATATTAATGATAAAAATAATGAAAGCCTTATTTTTGGGAAACTGTAACACCTAGATTATGCAATAGAGACAGAGAGCAGCCACACAACTGCAGCAATATAACCAAGAACAGTTGGTTAACAGAAAGGAACTTTACAATGGTAGATTCTTTTCAAGTTGGCTTTGTTCCTCCCCCAGCCCTGGTTCAAGTTAGGAGAATTTGTGGAAGAGCCAATCAAAGTACAGCAAAGCAGCTTTTTACTGCTGCATAGCGAGAGCTGTGCCGACGTATTGCAATGGGGAGGAAAGAAAAAAAGGGTTATGGGGACTTGACTGGATAACGACCGCATCACATAATATTTTCTCCATGCTCAGTGGAGTTGAAGCACAAACTGTATGCAAGAATATGTTTACTTCCACTCTGTTTCTCTCTTTATCTGCCCTGCCTTTCTCTCTATCTCTTTCTCATTCTGTCTCTCCTCCCCACCCACATTTCTGTACTTTCTCACATGGAGCTGTGCTCAGGTTGCAATTCTGACTCCCCTTACTCAGCGTCTGCCCCAGGGCCTCTCTCTCTCTCTCTCTCTCTCTCCTCTCTCTAACCCCCCACACTTCCTTTCTATCAGTATGTCTCCTCATTCAACACTTTTTCTCCCTTCTGTAGCTCTCCTGGTTCTGTTCACTCCTGGTTCAATTGCAGCATTCTCATCCCCTGCAACCCCACAGGCCACTCTCTACAGTCACATCAAATTATATCAAGCTTAGTGAAATTTACTTGCTTGCTTCTGCTGCTTTTAACTGCAATCAGAAATGACTGATAACATAAACACTGGCAGACACTAGTAAAGTAACTACACAAGCATATTTATCTCAGACCAGTAGGACAGTGGACACCAGCTAGTGAAAAATATTGAAGATCTGAGCAGGATATGAGAAAGGATGAGATTTATCAGACCAGAATTATAACTGTAATGTCACTGGGCAAGGGGTTAAATCATGCTTTACTGCTTTATGTTTTTTATACTTTGCTTACTTTATGCCAGTTAAACATTCTGGCTAACTGAAGTTCAAGCTTTTTATTGCCTGCCTGTTTCTGTTGTTGGCTTCCTCCTGTGACCTGCAACACCACCCACTCAGCTTTATATTTTTCAGCAGCACAACATGTGCTTTTACCTAAGTGGGCTTTAACATGTGTTCAGTTCAAGCTACTGTTGCTCAGTTTTTTTTAAAGGTAATATTCTTCCATACACAGAACACATCTCCCACACTGTGTAACTTAAGCCACCAGCATTCATTAATAGCAATAAATAAAGCACTTAATGGACTACTGCACCCTCACATCTTGTAAATGTTATTTGATTCCTTGTCAAAAGATAATTATTTTCATATAGCGGTTTGGGATATGTGTTTGCTTTAGTTTGTTTTCCCTGCTCACGTCAGCCCCAGTAACTTGTCTGGTGGTCTCCATTTTCTGGTTGTTGAAATCTCATTGTCCCAGACAGCTGCATTAACATATGAGAACATGATGCCACAGCACTCATTAACACCAAGTATCTCTATGCTGAAAGTGCATCTATCCTGAATAAAATACTCTCTAGAAACACAAATACTGAATGCAGTTTAAACGGAAAAATACATTGCTTTACATCTAAGGCTATTTGTAAAGCCAACTGAAGCTAAAGGTGGCATCTCACACCTTACTGCACACTGTCTTGTTGAATTCTAAGTAAACAGGCAGGCATACTGTAGAGTTTAAAGGGTGCTGACACACCATGTTCTGATATGCTAATGCAACTCTTAGGACAATGAGCTTTCAACTATCAGAAAATGGAGCCAGGCAAGTTAAGAGGCTGGTGTGAACTGTGAAAACAAATGAAAGAAACCACATATAACATCAACAGCTACACAAAAAAGTGTTGTCTGCTGATAAAGACACAAATAGCATTTGCAATATATTAGGGTGTACTACACCTTTAATAACATGATTACATTTTTTTACTTCTTGCTTTTAACTTTGATGTTTGAACAGCAAGCTACTGCAGTAGCCTTATTTTTATGGCTGCACAGAGAGAGCTATGGTAACATTTTACAAAGGGGCAGAGAGGAAAAAAAGGGTCTGGGGGCATGACTGGATACTGAACAGATTACATAATGTTTGCTCCATGACCAGTGGAGCTGAAGCACAAAGAGTATTCATGAATCAGTTTGCTATCCCCATCTCTCTTTATCCACCCCTGTGCTCCTTCTCTATCTCATTCTCTCAATCTGTCCCTCTTCCTCCTATGATTCCATTCTTCCTTACACAGAGCTGGGCTCAGGTTACAGAACTGACCCACTCAGCCTCCACACCCATCACTTCTTTCTCTCCCCCCATGCTTCCTTTTTATATCTCCCTGAGTGTCTCTCTCCACCCCATCACACTTCTTTTCTTCTCTCTGCAGCTCTCCCATTTCTGTCTACACCAGGTTTAATCACAGCTTCCATCCCCTACAACCCCACTCTCTCTTCTCCCCCTGATGCTGTTGAACTTGCCTGCCTCTCCAGCTGCACACAATGCAGTAGCACAGTTGAGAGTTGATTAAGGAAATAGCCTTTGTATGCACATTACCTTAATAATATTGCAGCAGCAGTCATAGTGGCTCTGATCAGAGTTTGTTATATTTGCTACAGTATCACTTATTGTGTACTGTGTATTATTTATTACTTTTTGGCTCTCCCGCTCCATGGAATTGGATTAGTTCTTTATTTACATTTAATGTTATAGCAATAATCTAACATATGTAAGATATCTCCTTTAATAATTCTTAATGTGGTGACAGGTAACATAGTGGTATATTAAGGTACAATAAGTGCATTGTTTATTGTATAAACATATTCTTTTAAAATAAAAAATAGTATAACAAAAAACTGGCACCCTCCCCTTACAATTCACAATCTTCATAAGCCCAAGAAGGAGTCTAGGGAATCTCTTCCAAAACTAGATTGTGTTACAGCTGAAACCTCTTAAAGGGGACCCCTCCATGAATGGGCCTTCATCACCTTTAAGCGGGTGTCTGTAATAACAGAAGATTCAAAAAACGCAACGTACAGAGACAACAGAGTGAACACACATCAGGAACAAAAAGAGATACACATTAACACTAAAACAGAATGTGCTGATTTCAGCTCTTTTGTGATTTTGTGCTGTATCTCTCAACTTAGGTAATGTTACTTTATTTTATTGAGAATTTTTTTTTAAAGTATTTAAAAAGAGTACAGAGTTTAGCTACCTTGGATGATGAAGCACCTAGCTCCTGCAGCACTTTGATAACCTTCACTTTGTATGCCTAGGGCAGATCCACTCATTTAGACTCCATCAGGACCGATAAATGTGCACAGGTGACAGCAAGAGATACAGACTATGTCGATTAGCAGTTTGTGGCACTTTTTATGCAGTATGTACTGATTAAATTTGATTAGCTGCACCTGATTAGGTGTGAAATGTCTAGTATCTTAGCAGATTATAATGACAGATAATGAGAAGATAGCAGAGGAAACAGCCACAAAATTGTCTCCATTAAAGGGATTCCTATGTCCCCTTTAAAGGTGTTATACTTTCATTCAGTTGCATAGCCACTTAATAGGTGCATAAGGGATCGTCCCCTTAAAGCACATTCTGATTAAGTGGCTTCAACTGTATTTTGGCCTCCATGATGAGAATTCATTTAAGTTTCAAAGGGGTAATTAATATTTGTGCAAATTATGGTTTCAGTGGTGGAGGGCAGGTAGATTGTACTCTTGGAGATAGCGCCCTATTAATAAAGGCTATAAAAATGCTTATGTAACCCCTAGGTGGCGCTTTCCCAAGGGCTACTACCCTTGCCTGCTGGGCTAGCAGCAGGTTAAGGGGCCTGAGTTTTGAAACGGGTGTCTCCACTCAGAGGTCAGGAATGGTAGTGGTCAAACCAGCCTGGGCACAGCCCTCCAGGACACTGTACCCCCCTTTTTCCCTGCTAGTGGCCAAAACAATATACAATAATTATTTTCACAATACCCCTGATATGCTTTGCGAGTACCCACACAGGTTACACTTACCACCAAGGCTGGTGTCTCTGTTTCATCCCTGTGGACCCCCTGTAAAACAAGGTTAGGCAGAGCAAATGGCAAAAATACAATACTTTGAGCACAAATAGAAACCACAGTCTGGTTGAATACAGAAACAAGTAGATCTGATTTATTCAGGGGATTTGAACAAGAAAGAGGGGTAATCAGGTTAATCAGCTTAATTGCTGTATCAGTCACACAGCTGTGCATGCAGTAAGAGTCCCTAACACAGTTACATTCTCTGGGTACCCAGGTGGAAGGAAGGTGGACTAGCCAGGACTGTTGCCTGGGGTAGGCTGGTGTTGCAGCTGGTAGGGCCCTGTGATGGAAGAAACAACTTGCACAACACACTACTTGTAATCCGGAGCCAGATGGCTCAGTTTATGAAAGAAAAGAAACAGCAAAGCAATCAGATGACACACTTAAATTAAACTGTAGTTGCAGGGAGCTACCCTGGTGGTTACTCAAGATGCCTAGGTCTGGGCGCAGGATGGATGAAAATTGAGACAGCAGGTGAACTCTCTGGAGTGCCAGGAGAAGCAGAGCCCACACGATTCACCGAGGCGTCATTCCTGTTCAAGTGTGAAGCAAGGGGCTGATCCCCAGGCAGGTCTCTCATTGATGGTTCTTCTCTGTGCAGCAGGGTAGTATGGTAAGGCCCTCATGACAAGGCCCAACCACATGGAGCTGACTGCAGATTCGGTCCATTCATGCTGGTTACAGCTTCCAGTAATCAACACACAGTTCACACAAAGTAGAACTAAATCACGATCCTCTTTCAGTACACAGCACATATATATGCACAGAATTCTTCCTGTACCAGGCAAAATGCTCCCCAGTCACGATCGCGAAGTCTCTGCTCAAACCGGGGGCTCAGAAGTAGCTGGAGTTCCTAACAGATCAGTCGCATGCAGCAAAATCTTTGGTCTTTAACAGGTTGAGCCTGGATACTCTTCAGTGGCTTAACACGGTCTCACCACCTTGAATTTAGTCTGAAAGAAATTCTCTCTTCCCTCTCAGGCAACAGGCAGGCTTGCAGGCCTCAACTCAGGCATTCCCACAGTTCTCCCACTCGAAACTACGCAGACACTTACTCAAATATCTCGACCTGCTCCTCTCTCAGCTTCCAACTTAGATCTGCCTAAACAGCAGGCAGCTCAAGGATTTCATTCAGATCCAAAAGGTCCAGTTGGCTGGTTTGAATGTCAGTCAAAGCAACAGCTCCCCTTCAGTTGCAAAAAGGCACCAACAGTCCAAAATTACAATTCCCAAGCCTCTTACTCCACACAGCTCCTATAAGCAGTCTCCATTTTAGAGTCCCCAAGTACTGATTGGTCCAATTTGGCAGTTCAGGGCCAAAATGGTGGAGATAGGTATAAACCCCTAGTTGCAAAGAAAGCAGGTTAGAACAAACCACAATATCTTCGTCAATTTAAATGATTCTAAATAAATAGTTACATCTTTCAACAGAGCTCCCTCTGCACAATTAGCGATGGCAGAAACAGAGCGATTATCTGGCAGTGTGGGTGGGACTCGAGCATGACAACACTCAGCCCCCCTTTCAGATTAACTATTACAGCAACTAGGCAGCTCTTAAAGCGAGAGTACATGGAGGCTACACAGGCACTCTCTAGCAATACATTTAAACTGCTAAACCACAGGATCCCCAGCCTGGCAGTGAGCATTTAGGCAAGCTGTAGGAAGACTTTTCAGGAACCCCCATTTGTAGGGGGGTTACACTTATGTATTAGAACGTTTTGGTAACACAATAATTAATACATTTAATCTGTAAAACAGATTTCAAATTTTATTTGTAGAAAAGTGGCAAATGTAAAAAAAAACAGATTACCCTACTCTGGTTTTTGCAGAGTCACTCCAGTAAGTTAGTGTTAGTGGCTCAGTAAGTAGCACACTTGCCTCTGAGGCTGGGAGATTAGAGAGCTGTGGGTTCAGTTCCCACATCTGGCACTTGGGTTAATATCCTAATACTTACACTGTAGTTTAATATGAGGGGGGGGTGCTGCACTTCTGAGGTGCTATCTTTTGGATGAGATGTTAAACCAAGGTCCCATCTGCCTGGATTGGTGGTAGTTCAGGTGGATGTTAAAGATCCCATGTCACTTATCGAAAAAGAGTAGGGGAATATTTTATTCAAATCTTGAAAGCAAAATATATACAGAAAAGTGTTACATCACACAAAATCATAATGCAAAAGGAAAGGAAACATAAATAAGTATTCCATCATACCTTCAAATAAAAAATGTCATATCTAGAGGATGCTGAAATCCCTCTCCCTCCCCCCACTAAAATAGTAGGGGGACAGTGTATTGAAAACTGGAACATAAAAGTATGCATAAAGAAATGGTACAGTCATAAAAAAAGGAAAGAAAAACTAAGTAGGTAGTCGATCAGACTGATAAATGCAAAATAATGCTTCTTAAGAAATATGTTAATGCCACCCACCCCCACCCCACTAAAAGGGTAGGGGAGATTAGTTAACTAAACTCTAAAAAGTAAAAAACATACATAACAGTGTTCCTATATGCACATCATAATAGTAAAGGAAAATAAACATAAAACTAATCATTTTATCACACTTGCAATTCACATTCCCAAAAGGCAAAAACAAAAACTAACCCCCCGAGGATTGTGTAGAAACATCGCTTCACTAAAAAATGATAATAATAATAATAGTAGGGAAATTAAACAGAGCATTACATCATGCCAACACTTTGCACACAAAAATAAATGAAAAGATCAAAATGGAAATGAAAAAGCAAAATCGAAAAAACATACTCATATCAGCATCTCAAAAAGTAAATAACCAAAATCATATGTAATGCATCTTGAAATGCTTTCAAAAAATAATGGGAATGCCTATGATTCTCTCCAAAAACCACTAATAACACAAAGAAAAAATGCATACAGTCCAGAGTAATTAACCTGTGCCCAACCAGGACATAGTTCTCCACCACAATTTATGTAAGTCAGGGAAAACTCTACTTTGTTCCAAAACCTGCCACCTTGCCGCATCTTTCTGTAATAATAATAATACCTCTTCACCAGATATCAGTTTCTTCTGAACAGAGCAACCACACCGAGCCAGCCAAGTTGATAAACCCATCAAAATCCGGATTGTGATCGTATCAAATTTAACCCATGCACCTGGAAGCACTCCCTCAGTCCAAATTTGAGGAGACTGGTGTTGGAAAGTGTTTGAGGGCCATTTCCTGTGAAATTGTATCCAACAGGACAAAGCAAAGGGACAGTCCAGTAAAAAATGCGAGAATGTCTCAACCATCTCTGCATATTCATTCCCTCTTGGACAAGTTCATTCCGTAAGGACTTGATGTTTCAAATTTCCTCAAACTCCTAATTTTTTATGCACACATAGCCATACAAAGTCCCTCATATAATGCAGGATTCTTTTACTGGACAAAACGGAATGTATCGAGGATTGATGTTCAAAAGGCAACACTGAGTACCAGGAAGAAACATAAAAAAGGATCCCATTATCCAACTATAGAGATTTCTGGGAGGAAGTGCAGAGAAGGTTTTTCACAACTTTCCACAATTTCAATTTACCCATAACCCCAATAAAATGATTGGCAATTGAGCCACCCAGGTCTGGAGAGGGAGAAAAAGGTAGAAGGGCCCCAATTAGCTAACAAGGGCCCAATTTCATCTTCAACTCAAGGAGTCCAAACTTTAAAATCATTCTTCAAAAGGGGTACTAAATTATAGTGGATAAAAGTAACATAGAAAAAAACCACCAGATTTAACATTCCTAAACCACCCTCTAGTATAGGTAAGTAGGTAGTTCCTCTTTTAACTGGATTTAGTCTACTCCCCCATAGGCATTGGAAAAAACACTATACATTGACACCTCCAGGGTCTGTGGGGCAGGGAAAACAGCTGCCAAAACCAAAAAATGTGATAGCAGGTAGGTCTTAATCAAATAAATGCGCTTGGCCTTTGTCATCTGCCATTTATTCCAGTGGACTACCGTTTCTCTTGCCAGTTTCAAAAGTAATTCCCAATTATATCATTGAGGGTCTTCCCCACCAAAATAAATGCCCAAAATTTTCCTGTAGTTCATATCCACAGGTATTCCCCAAATTAATGAAACATCACCAGCATCATATCCCAAAGGCAAAATGCCACTTTTCAGCATGTTGATTATAGTCCCAGAGATAACAGAAAACTCATTTAAAATAGATTGAGCCACCACCGCAGAGGATCTATCAGCTAAGAAAAGACCTAAATCATCAGCATAGGCTAAAGCAAGAATCTACCTATCTTCACACCATACAGAAAGTCCAGTTATTGACTCTGTTCCATGAAGGGCATGCAAAAGCGGATCCAGTGATAAAATATACAATAAGGAGCTAAGGTAACAACCCTGTCTCACCCCTCTATGTACTAAAACGGCCTTACCCACCCAACCATTTATACTCGGTATGAGACTAATCCCTCGATAACAAGTCTGGAGCCATGCTATAAAGGTGGATGGTAACCCATAGTTTGTAATGTCTCCCAAAGATACACATATTCTACCCAGTCAAATGCTTTTGATTGATCCAAGCAGGCCAAGTGCCTTAATAATTCCTGTCAAACTCCTTTATGTAAGATATCATGTATGAGAATAACAGCATCCTGGATCTGTCCTGTTGGGATGCCACTAAATTGAGACAGATGCACAATCTGATTCATAACAAGCACCAATCAATTACTTTCATTAATATTTTATAATCTGTATTAAGGAGCGATATCGGTCTCCAATTTTTTAACTCGCCCCACCACCCTCCCTTAAAAATCTAAATCAAAAGCCCCTCCAGCATACTCTCAGGGAGTTGTCACTGTGTTAAACAATAATTAAAGCAAGTAATTAACTCTGAACCTAAAATTTCCCAAATGTCTTTATAAATTTCATGCAGGAGTCCATCTGACCCTGGGGCAGTTCCAGATTTAAGTGACCATATCACTTCCTTCATCTCTAACTGCATAATAGAAGTGGTCAAAAGAGGCCCCAAATCTGGCAGAATGTGTGGCAGACCCCTGCAGGCCAACCATTTTCGTGTCTTCTCAACAAGTAGGGACTGACTATCAAAAGTATGGGTAAAATATGAATGAATTTCCCCTGGGATACCAATATTATCTGTCAACTGACCTCCTGTAGATGTAACAAGGTGCTCCATATTTCAGCATTCCTGGAGGAGTTGTAGGGAATCAAAATACAGAGTATATTTCGATTTCCCATTAATGCCATATTTTTGCTTTTGTTCCATAAGCCTCATGGCCTCCATTTGTTTACGAGCCAATTCGGCCTTCAACCCCTTAATCATCTGGTGGTCTTCCCTCCCAAATTTGGCCTAAAAGAGGTCCAGAATGAAATACTTTCTCTTAGATAACAAAGCTCATCCTGCTGAAATCTCCCATTAATGAACTCCATGATGCGAAAAAAGGCCTTAATTTCATTTTTTGTATCTCCCTATCAAGCAGTACAATCATTATACAAGAATAAAATGGATTTACAAGCCTGTAGAACTGAGAGAAACCTGTTTCTAACAGGGGGAATATTTAGTAATGTAATATTTAATTTCCATATCCCCAGCCCCCGCTGCTCCTCCGGGAGATCACCAAGCACAAGATTTAAAAGCCTATGGTCCGAGGTAGCAACGTCCTGTAAAGCAACAGAGTGAACAATTAGAGATGGGGGGATGAAAAAATAATCAATTGTAGAGGCTCGAGGGCCACAAAAATAAGTGTGATGGCTATCAGGAGGGAGAGAACCAAAAGCATCTACAAACCCCACTTCATGAATAAGTTCAGCATGGCACTGAGCATCACAGTACATTTTTTTCCTGAAAGGAATCAAATTCTGAGAGGGCAAAGTAACATTAAAATCTCCACCCAAGATCACTAGATGATTAGTCAACAAAAAAGGGGAAGAGATCGAAATGGGTTTAAACGATCATGCTTAAGTTGAGGGGCATAAATGTTAAGGAGATGAATAAGCCAGTTACCTCATTTTATAACTAATAACAGTGCTCTGCCTTTCTGCAACTCTAGCTGATGAATGACCTGTATTTGAGATGAAAAAAAAGAGATTCCCACCCTCGAACACAAAGTGTCCCCCTGTGACCAAAAGCAATCCCCCCATATCCACCCAGTTGTGGCTGCAGTTCTGTCCTCCAAAGAATGTAAACGCACATCTTGAAAAAACACACAATCTAGGTTACAGTTTAGGAAATGTGTGGAAGTACTACAACGTTTTGAGAGGGATTGAATGCTATTTACATTCAATGAGGCCACACAAAATTTAAAGGGAGCCAGAAGTCATAAAGACAGTATAGTGGAGCTTCATTTTACTTTACTGGAAGCTCTCATTACCCTTCCACTTTTGGTGCCTTGAGTATTGTGATCAGTTCAATCTGGCAATGAGTCTTGGGCAACAGACTGGTGACTCCCTTCCTGGAATTGTGACAGTGTCCAGGTCCATGGGATCATCCATCAAAACAGTATACATATTCTGGGTTTCCAAAGGTGCCTCTGAAATATTTTTCTTTGACTTTGCCCACACTTTAGCAGGTGTCCCCTTTTTCTCTGAAACCAAAGTGAAATCTTCACCACCAGGAGGGGACTCAGAGGAAGGGGAAGGGGAAGAGTCAATAACATGAGATATTTCCACAGGAACAATCACATTCAGAGGGATCTCATGTACTGTATCCTGGGTACCTGGATCATGAGCTAAAGGATCCACAGGTATCTGCTTTGTTGTAACTTGAGTCTCTGTCAAAAGAGGTGAGGGCAAGTTTCCCACAGGGGGAGCCTGTCTGCCAAACGTATATAATGATCTTGGACCCCAAAGTCCGCATCCTCCATATTTTTTGCTGCCAGGGGCGATCCTCAAAGGTATGACCTATGTCTTCACAGAGGTTGCATTTAGGCTGTTGGAAACAGTGAGCACTGGGATGTCCCATCTCCTCACAATGTGAGCATCTTAAAACATCACAGGATGTGCTAATATGTTTAGAGGTTCCACACTTGAAGCAGACTCTGGACTGCCCAGGGTAGAAAAGAACCCCCTTATCCCTCTCAATAAAGAACAATTTGGCAGATGCAGTAAGTCATGTTCTGTATGGTGCAATTTAATGTGAAATTTCCACCCACCATTCCAAAAACCCTCAGCATACAAAATAGGTATAGGATTTCCCTGTATATCGCAATGCTTCTCCAGCCAGTGTACTATGTCCACTATATTAACCCCTTCATTCCTGAAAAGCATTGTAATAACCCTAAAGGGTTGTTTGGTAAGGGCCAAAACAATGAAATCAGACCACAGGGGATTTGTTTTAAGATTAATGTAACGGCACCAAAAGGTCTCTAATAGAGCAGGAGTGCAAAAACTTACATTGAAAGTAAATTCCCCCTGCTCATGAATCAAGGCATATACCTCCGAAGGAGAAAATCCCATACTTCTCTTAAGTAGGAGTTTTCCTACATAAAATCTATCAGGGGGTTTTTCACGAGGGCTCACATATCTAAGGTGAATCACAATCCTCCTTTTCGCTAGTTCCACAGGACGATGAAAATGACTATGCTGGTTTCTCAGGTTGTCCAGGATTAGATCCTGATGTAGGGCCAGAAATATTAACCACAATGGGGTTTATGTCATTTTCCACAGCTTGCTGTCTCACCTGTCCCTCAGGAGGGGCGAGGATAACTCCCGAAGGAGAAGCATCAGGATCCATATCCCCCTCATTTACAGAAACAGGTAAAGTACTTATCTGAGCAGGCAACCAGCCTTCTGATGCAGGCAACTCAGAGTTGGGCCTCCAATGACCATCCGAAAGTGGAACCCATATTGCGGCTAGTAGGGCCTTATCAGACAACCATGACCCTTCTACTTCAGCACTCCAGTCTCACCTAGGTGGTGATTCAACTACTGTAGGGTTCACTCCCATCCTCTCATCGGCCGTAAAAAGCTTAGCAGAACCTTCAGAAACTGCTGAGCCTAGTGAGTTGTCCGAGCATTTTCTCTGTCTGTCCTCCGCTTGTCAAAGCTGTTCAGTCATCAATTGCTCACTAACATGGAGCAATTCTGCTGCCAAACACTGCTGTTTTTGCTCCAAATTGAGCTGATCGCAGGATCCTTCCAACGAGGGACTGCTATCTTGGGCAATGTGCTGGCCACCCAGAGGGTGCATTCCAGCCACCTCTACAGCAGATTCCTTGGCCTGAGACATCATTGTAGGCTGTGGTTTATTGTGGGCTACCTCAGCCCTATCTATGCATTCACTTCCAAGACTAGCAGTGAAGTGAACCATCTCACATTACAAGGGTCCCCCTACTGGAGAGTAGGGGAATATTCCCGGTGTCTTAGCCAAATTTGATTCACTAAAAATACCATCAACTGCTTAATCTAGTTCAATCTCAGTTGCTTACCATCTGTATCCCCCAGTCACCCCTGAAAAGGGACTTCTTCCAGTGTGCTTACCGGGTCAACAAATCTAAACAAACAAACAGGCAGCAGTGGAGCACCCATCTTGGGCAGGAAATTCAAGTTCAGGTAAAGCAAACAGGAGGGTCTCTAGTGGAAAGGCTTTTACATGGAAGGGACATCTCATAGTGCTTGTAATTAAAACCATAAGGCATTGGAAAATGAGTAGGTTTTGCACAGCATAAAAAGTGCATTTCAAATCTTTTGAGTTGTTTTTGTACTGATAAAGGAGAGTGGGTCAAGCAGAAAACAGTTGGACTGGGCAAACTCAGCAATCAAAGCATATTTATTTTTAATTTTTTTATTTTATTTTGACAGCAGTTTGGAAAACCTTTGAGCCATAGGCTCATTTACAAAGGTACCTTGTCACAGTAAGACAAAAGAAAATACACAGCATAACAGTAACTTAAGACAGCAATAAGTACATAGATACAAACAAGCTGGTACAGGTAGGATTGATGCAAACAATAACAGAGTTAGGTTGTCACTAAGCAGCTTAGTAGTAAGCTTTGTCATAATTAGAGTATGATGGCTTTGACTAGTGAGCAATTATAGAGCTTGGTGTTAAAAAGGTGGTTCCGTAAGGATGTTTGAAGCATGATATAGTTGGAGCTTTGGAGATGGAGGGGCAGCGTGTTGAACCAAGAGGGGGCCCTAAAGCTGAAGGCTCTTTGGCCGTGAGAGGTCCTAGCTCTAGGGATAACAAGAGAGGTTTTCCCAGAGGTCTGAGTATGAACTAGTGGGACAGAGTGGTGGATAGTGGTGGTCAGTCCTGGTGGGGATAGCCCAAGGAGGGTCTTTTTAGTAAGGGTACAGGTCAGATATTTGAGGCTCTCGTCAAGATCAAGTACCAGTGCTTTAGAGTATAGTAGACAGGTGTGTGTTAGCCTAGAGACTGAGTAATTAAACCTGCAGGGCCTTATTCAGAATAGTAAGCGAATTTTATGGAGCGCTGGTCTGACTCAGCAGCACCATACACTGGCAGTCCATAGTCCACTAGGGACAGGATGGAGGAGGTGACTGTAAGTCAAAGAGCCTCAGGGGGAGGCAGTGTTTATACCGATGTAAGATGCCCAATCGGATATTAGTGGCAGTGGCTAGGGCAGCGATGTGTCCATGGAAGGAGAGAGAGGGGTCAAAATGGATCCCTAGGTATTTATAGGAGCAAACTTTTTCGAATGGGAAGGAGGACCCAGAGTGAATGAGGAGTTTGAAGTTGCAGGACTTGTTTTGAGGATGAGTGAAGAACATGGTTTTGGTTTTTTTAAGATTTATCACCAGTCTATGTTCCTTGAACCAGCCCTCGGCTGCAGTGAAGGACTCCTGCAGTGAGTCCTGGAGGGCAATAGGGTTACAACTTGAGGCAAAGATGACCGCATCATCAGCGTGCACAATAGTATGTTCCCAAGAGCAGGAGCGTGGAAGGGTGTTAAGGTAAAGGAGAAGAGTAAGGCCCAGAATGGAGCCCTGGGGAACCCCAGAAAAGATGGGACAGATGTCTGTGTAGGTCCCATTAATTTTTATACGCTGTGAGCGGTCAGACAGATAACTGGTGCACCAGGAGACAGGCCCAGCAGCAAAACCGGAGAGACTAAGGGCATCAAGAAGGAGGGGTTGGGAGACAGTGTTGAAAGCTTAGAAAGGTCTATGAAAACAGCACCAGCCAGAGAACCAGTGTCTAAGGAGGAGTGGAGAAAGTTGGAGAACTCTAGGAGGGCTGTGATGGTACTGTGGCCCGCTCAGAAATCATGCTGCTCAGGACAGAGGACAGTGTAGGTGGTGAGGTAGTCAGAGATTTGAGAGGCCACCACCTTTTCCAATGCCTTGGAGAGAGGAGAGAGAATGGAGATTGGCCGATAGTTTCCAGCCACAGACCTATCACCACCTTTAAAGATAGGGGTGACTTTAAAGATAGGAGTGACATATACTAACTTTAAAGATAGGGGTGACTTATACTAACTTACAGTTGGGCAAAACACAGGATGTAGGGTAAGCATATACCATATCTGTTTGGCTAAAGCAGCATTTAAACCTTATTCAAGGATTTAGTTAGTTAGTTAGAAATTTATTTTTATACAGGATAAAAACTTTAAGTCCATAGGTTCTATTTACAATGTTGTCCTGTTTGGGACATGCCACATTACATCACATACACGAATGTGTTGGCATGCTTGTACAAGTCAGTACGGTGCTAACGGGTTGGGTTCAGGGGTAGACAAAGAGCACAGCAAACACATGTGAGGCAGATGTTTTTGTTGCTGCAGGAAGCAGGCTTAGCAAAAGGGCTAGCAAGGACTAATGCTTAATCAGGCTGAACAGAGGGCAAAAACAAATTGCAATAGGGAACATTTTCTTTTCTTGTATGATTGCTAAAGACAGACCAACAAAAGAGACATTAGGACAGTGCACTAACTTGTTTTAAGTCTTTATTGTGTTTTAGCCTGAAAGTTCTCTTCATTTCCAGGTTGCAGGTCTGAGGCTACTGAAATACTCAGAAGGTCGCATGATGGGCACTGTCCAGTCAGGGGCTAGCATAAAGTCCTGCCTGGGGAAGGTCCCCAAAGGAGATTGAAAGGATGAACTTCTAATGTGTCCTCCACACATTCATGTTCCAGCACCTGAGTGGAAAAGCACAGAGTGGATCAGGTGTAAGACTGGCATTTTAGTCATCAGCAGACATCCACAGGAGGAAGCAGGGGGACTCTGCTGGTTGACTAAAGTTAGGTACCTGTTCACTCTTTTGAAACATTCACTGCTGGGACAGCTGGACGGTCAACAGTAGACCATAACTAGGAATAGGTGCAACACCCTATCAAGGGAAGGAATACAAAGGGATTATGGGGTGAATAGGGGAAAACTAATAACACCCTATCTAGGGTAAGGGTACAAAAGGGAAAAGCTAGACAAGTTTAAATGAAAGCTTAATGGGAAAGCAAATTAGTAACATACCTAGCATAGAGCTAAAAAGGTTAATCCAACCAAAAATGAACTAAAAAAACACTCTGTCTGGAATAATGGCATAAATTCTTTCTCAGATTAGAAGGGGAGTTCATGAGAATTACAGTAGTGGTGCATTGGCTGAAGAGCAGCAGTCTTCAGGGAGTCCTTCTGAAGACTGAGGTGCTGCCCAATCTGTGTGCACCTCTCTGGGTTGAGAGAGAAGGTCTCTAGACTCTGGGCTGAGCTGTCTAGGATTTGGAGGACATTTTCCACCACCAAGGGGCCATCAAGTCCACCACTATTGTCTTAAAGGGTGCCAAGTAGGCAGGCTGGCTGGACTGTGGGGTGCTCTGGGAGGGTGTGGTGGGGGAAGGGGACTTATTCCTCAGCTGGTGCAACTACATAACTCTTTTCCTTTTCTGGAGGGACAACACTGCTGGGATGAGGCACCTATGGTAATGGAAAGGAGGATGTGGGATCCTTCAGAACAGAGGCTGCAAGGTAGGAGGCAGAGGACCCCAGTGGAAGAGGAAGCAACTTCATGTGGGGACTGAGTCATTGGGGTAGTTTGGGGAACACTGCAGGAAGGAAGGAGGGAGGTGAAGTGCTTAGTTTGTGCCCCAGCACTGAAGAATGGGGAGCAGATCCTTAGGATTACTAGGGCAGCACGGCAAGAGGGGGAGCTGGATGTCATTGTTCATCTGGGGACAAATGACCTAGCAAGGGATGCAGTAAGGGAAGTGCAAGATATGGTTAGGGAGTGGGAAGGGGCCTGAATCAGGTAGCATGCATGGTAGCCTTCACTGGGGTGCTATCTGTGCATAGCTGGGAGCAGAGAGGGAACACTTCACCACAGTCTTCAGTGACTAGTTGAAAGCACGAAGCAAGGAGTAGTGGTTTGACTACATCAGGGAATGGAGTACTATCTGGTGGGATAAAGGTCTGTGCAAATTACAGCCTTCCAGGAGGGGAACAGCAGTCCAGGGTGGAAAGTTTAAATGCTACTTTAAATTTCCTTTAAACTAGCCCAGAGGGGAGGCAGGGAGGCTGAAGAAACAATGGCGATTGTGAATATGTCCCAGACAATGGAGCAGCAGTGAAGAAAATTTCAGGGAAAATATGTTTTCTAGTGGTAGTGGGGAGTTGGAACAAGGGGGAGAATGACAGGAGCACTGAGAGGTATATCTAAGACTGAGAAAAATCAAAGAGAGTGTGGGCAGAGGAAGGACGGGGAAGGACAGTACCAAGGAAAGGAGAATGGTGAAGGATGGACTTTGGAAACATAGAAACATAGAAGTTGATGGCAGATAAGGACCGCAAGGCCCATCCAGTCTGCCCATTTCTTTGTCTACCTTATAAATGTGCCATCGGCCTTTGCTCTGTCAGTGGTCTATCTATTCATAGTCATTTGTATTGCTCTCTTATGCCTATCCCATGCCTGTTTGAAGCCCTGCACTGTATTCATAGCCACCAATTCTTGTGGTAAGCCATTCCATGCATCCACCACCCTTTCTGTGAAAAAGAATTTCCTCACATTCCCCTTAATCGCCTCCCTCTAATCTCATGCTGTGTCCTCTTGTCCTGCTATTTTTCTTATATTTAAACATGTTAGACTCTTTCACCTTGTTTATGCCCTTAAGGTGTTTGAATGCCTCAATCATATCACCTCTCTCCTCCTTTGCTCAAGGGTATACATATTGAGCTCCATTAATCTGTCCTCATATGTCTTCTGATGCAGTCCCTGCACCATTTTAGTTGCCTTCTCTGGACTGCCTCAATTTGTTAATGTCCTTGTGAAGGTGTGGCCTCAATACTGCACGCAGTACTCCAGATGGGGCCTAACCAGTGTCTTGTACAGAGGGATTAATACCTCCCTCTTACGACTTGTGATACCCCTACTAATACACCCTAACACCCCCCTAGCCTTACCTACTGCTTTAGAGGTCTGCTTGGATGATTTTAGGTCATCAGTGATGATGATGCCAAAGTCTCTTTCTTCCTTTGTGACTGCTAGCAACTCCCCTCCTAGCCTATAGGTGGCTTCAAGGCTTCTCTTCCCTATGTGCATGATTTTGCACTTCTTTGCATTAAATCCCAGTTGCCACTCTTCTGACCATTCTGCTAGTTTATCCAGATATCTTCTCATTCTGCCCACCCCATCTGTATCATCTACTCTGTTGCAGATCTTGGTGTCATCTGCAAACAGACAAGCCTTTCCTCTAGTCCATCTGCAAGGTCACTAATGAAGATGTTGAAGAGGACTGGCCCCAGGACTGATCCCTGAGGTACCCCACTTGTGACTTGCATCTCTTCTGACTGTATACCATTTACCACCACTCTCTGTTTTCTGCCCGTCAACCAGTTTGCCACCCAGTTGACCAACTTCAGACCCACCCCAAGCCTACCCAGCTTATTTATCAATCTTCTATGTGGAACAGTGTCAAAAGCTTTGCTGAAGTCAAGGTAGGTGAGGAAGGGAGGGCAAAATCGGAGCAAGGAGGAACAAAAGAGTGGACAGCCATCTGCATCAACACAAGGAGCCTAGGAAAACAAATCCTGACTGTGACTACCATTACAGAGGCAGACCTGGATTTGGTGAAAATAACAGAATTATGGTGCACTGACAGCCACAGCTGGGAGGAGCCCATATCAGTTTATGTCCCTCAAAAGGATAGGGCAGGAAAGGAGAGTTGTTTTATAGATAAGGGAAAGTATAAAGGGCATGGACATACATGGACACAGCAGGGATGAGGAGGGGCTGGAGGTTCTTTGGGTTGGCTTAGAGACAGGGTCTGGGGCCTCTATATGCATGGGGTGGTATACAGACCACCAACACAGGGGGAGGACTTGGACAGGATTTTGGGGGAGGCCATATGCAAAATGGAAACAAAGGGAAAGTAGTAATTATGGGTGACTTTAATCTGCTGAATGTGGACTGGAACACCCTGGCCATAGCAAGAAATAGAAGCAGAGTCATCCTAGATTACCTGCAGGAGCATTTTGCAGGCAGCTGGTTACAGATCCCACTAGAGAAGGAGTAGTGCTGGATCTGGTACTTACAGAAAGGGGCACTGCAGACATCATATTGGGTAGCCCCCTGGGTAAAAGCGATCACTGTTCAATGTGGTTTGGCATGCAGACAGGTTAGGACAAAAAGCAAACTAGGATGAAGGTACTGGCCTTCAGGAGAGTGCATTTTAAAGAAATGGGAGACTGATTTAGCAAATGCTTTGAATGGAGGATAGCCGGGGGGGGGGTAAAGGCTCTATGGAAAAGAATAAAGGAGAAAATAACTAAGGTAATGTCAAGTGGTTTAAAGGCAGTAAGCCAGAATAAGAAGAGAAAGAGGACACTGCGCTTCTCAAGGGAGGTGGCTATGGTGTTAAAGGGGAAGAAAACGGCTTTTAGGAAGTACAAGAAGACCCAAACAGAGGTGGACAAGGAGGAATATCTAGAAAGAAAAGGGAGACAGGAAGAAGGGTAAGGACAGCAAAGGCCAAGCTGAGGAAAGGCTTGCCCAATAGGACAAGAGTGGGGACAAGACTTTCTTTAGGTACATGAGTAAAAAGGCAAGGGGTAGTATAGTGAGGATCAGAAGACTGGAGGACTGTGCAGAGGAAGACTAAGATTTTAATTTTTTTTAAAACTTTCTATTTATTGAGAATTCAATAAAACATACAGTTTATATTCTGGATTCACCACTCTATTATTTACATTTAAAGTCAGATGAGGGTGCCACCCCTCAATACAAAGCCGATAGAAATAACTGGGTGCATCAATTAGATACATCATGAAGGGGTACAGGTTTGTTAATTTTAAGACATTGTCTACATTTGCTGAACTGAGGCCCATGAGCTACATATGAGTACTTATGCAACAGTTATGACAATAATGACAGCAACACTCTTTGTGCCCTACCAGAGGATGTGAGAAAAAGAAGCACATGCTCTTTCTGTATTTTTGGACCCTTAAGGTACATAAATAATAAGATTCAAATTTCCTATGAGAATCTCACAATAATTTTACTGCCATTTAACTTGCAGTTATTAAACCGTTTATAACTTTAAAGAACTAACTTAACCTTAAAGTATAAGGCTATTAAATCCTTTGCTAAATCCCTCATCCAACCCCGCTGAAAATAGCAAAAATAAAGTACTTCAATATTTTATTAAGTCACCATATAGATAAGTTGGGGTAAGATTAGCAAGCTATGCAACCAGCCAACCTGTATAGGTATCAAGTGTCCGTTTCATTCTCGTTCTCCGATTCTGACCTGGGATCTTCTGTTCTCTCCCTTCACTGTGGTGCATTCTTTTGGGCCCACTTCAGTGCCTTAGAGGGATCCGTGAAGATAAAGACCTTTCCCTCATGCACTAAACGTAGTCAGGCTGGAAAAAGCAGTCCATGTGACACACCCACCTCGTGAAGCACAGCACGAACCCCATCAAATCTTTTCTTCCTCTGACAGGTAGTATAACTTAGGTCAGAGTAAAGAGAGACACACACTGTCCTTCATGCAGGAGAACTTTTTTTCACCTAGCCAGAGCCATAAGAAAGTCACGAGTCCTGACTCTGTCTACCACCATTACTATAGCCCTCGGTGCATCCACATCTGTAGGTCTTCCCCTGAATGCCACATGATAGGCTTTCTGAATATGCAAGTCTCTAGCCAACACAGGTTCCCCTAGTTGCTGCTTGAGCCAATCTTTTAAGAATAAAACCAAGTGGTCTCCCTTGCTGTTCTCTAGCATCCCCACTATTGCCAGATTTGCTGCTCTAGCTTGATTCTCCAAATTTTCCAAACGTGTTTTTAAGTGTATATTCTCCTTCACCATACTGGAAGTCGCTGCTGCTTCCAATTGCTTTCTTATATCACAAAATTCAGTTTTAATGTGGGTTACCTCCATTTCCACCGTTGTGACTCGTAGTGTCAGTTAATCAAATTTTTCTGACAGGTCCGCCACAGAAGTAAGTAGGCAGGTAATTTTTTGCCCAAGGGTATGCATTGTCTCTTCACCTTCAATTGGGGAATCATCTAGGCTTCGGCCTTGCGCTGAACATGTGAGTGGGTTACCTGGAGGATTCTTAGCTCTACCTCTGTCTGTTGATCCTTTATCTTTCTTTGTGTTTCCCATTTCAAATCCATAGGACTTCAGATACCAGTTAGTTATTTTACTGTATGGAAAAACTTCAAGAAAACTACTTTTATTTGGCAGATAAAGTATTTGTTTTAAGGAGCATTAAATCCTGTCGACCATCAAGCTTGGGCTCCACAGCGCCCCCAGAGGAAGACTAAGATAAGCCAAAATATTAAACTAATACTTCTGCTTGGTCTTCACAGTGGAAGAGGGGAGGGCATGCTGACATGAACTGGCTGGCATGAGTGGAGTGGACACAAGTCCATTTATGGAAGAGTGAGTGCATCATGGTTTGGAAACCCTAAAGGTAAACAATGCAATGGGGCTGGATAGAATCCACCCAAGGGTACTAAAGGGATTGAGCCTGGTGCTAGCCACCCCTCTGGCAACACAATTTTGTCCCTCATTGAAAACTGAGGTGGTTCCTGAGGAACGAAGGAGGGCCAATGTTGTCCCTCTGCACAAGAACAGAAGCATTGAGGAGGTTAACAATTACAGATCATCAGTTTCACAACAGTGGTGGGTAAATTAATGGAGTTCCTGCTGCAGGAGTGAGTGATGGAGTACCTGGAGATGTATGGGCTGCAGGACCACAGACAACACAGTTTCGCAAGGGTAGGTCATGTCAAACAAATTTCATAGATTTATTTGACTGGGTAACTGGGATGGTGGATCGGGGGATGGCAGTGGATGTGGCCTATGCCTTTGATGAAGAACTACAAAATTACACATACCACCATAATGCAAAGCATCATGGGATGAATGTGTAAATCACCATGACATTTTAAGCTGGTTCAGCTTTAAGCAAGAATGCATGGTGCTGAAAGGCCTCTCACATAATTTTCAAAGGTTGCAAACAGAAAGACACAGACACATGCTTCATCCTACCAGGATTCATCAGTGTGCCTTGTCTGCATCACACCCAAGGGGAAATGAACTAGCCCTAATTTGGTCTTACGGGTTAGGGTCATGGTGAGCCACGAAAAACCAAAAAACAAGCTAAAAGACAAAGAACCTCAGTGCTTTTGACACTGTACCACACAGAAGTCTGATTAAGACATTTACAGTAGCCAGGGGGTGTGGGAGAAGGTGGAGAACTGGGTATCTAAATGGTTGAAAGATAGGAGGCAAAGGATGGTGGTAAATGCAGTCATATGAAAGATGAGACAGTGGCCAGTTGAGTGTCACAGTAATTAGTGCTGGGTCCTGTCCTTTTCAACGTCTTCATAAATGACATTGTTGAGGAACTGGTGGTGAAGTTGTGTCCCTTTGCAGATGACACAAAAATCTGCAACAGGGTGGACACCCAGGAGGGGATGAAGAGAATGCAAATGAATATGGAGAAACTAGAGGAGTGGTGTAGGGAAAGCAGTTGTGTTTCAATGCTGAAAAGTTCAAAGTCATGCCTCTAGAGTTGGAAAACTCTAGGGCTGTGTTTAAGATGGGAGGGAGGTACCTAGAGTTACCAAGCAAGAGAGGGATCTTGGGGTGATCACATAGCTGATGTATGGATGGGCATAGTTAGTAAACTTCACTCTATGAAAAATTTTGCAAATTTCATGCATTTCGCTAAAGTTTTCACAGATGTGAAATGCAAAATACTGGCCGCCAAATGCAGAATTTTGCATGCAAACTGTGAAATTCCACCCTTAAATGGCACAATTTCACCCACGAATGGCATAATTTCACCACTTGCAGGTGAAATTCTGCCATTTTTGGGTAAAATGCTGCAATTCACGGGTGAAATACCTAATTTCACAGGCAGAATTTTGCAGTTTTGCTTCTGTGAAATATTTTGAGAATTGCTCGAATTTCACAAAATATTGTGGTGGCGAAACTGCCAATTTCATGAATATTTTGCATGGTGAAATTGCCAATTTCATGTGAACTTCACCCATGAAATTAAATGTTAGCCCATCTCTAATCTGATTATCACAAGGTCGCAGGTCAGTGCAACTAGGAAGCAGGCAAGGTGAACTTGACATTGGGATGCATGGGGGGTTATCTAGCAGGAGAAGGAAGGTGGTGTTGCCTCTTTGTCACTCACTTGTGTGAACCCCAATTGGAGTACTGTGTCTAGTTCTGGAGGCTGCACCTCTGCAAGGACATCAACAGATGGAAGTGGTCCAGAGAACAGCTGCTAAAGTGGTGTGGGGTTTGCACGAGAAACTATATAAGGAGAGGGTACAGAAGCTCAACATGTATTCCTTAGAAGAGAGGAGTGTGAGAGGGGACATGACTGAGATCTTTAAGTACCTCATGGGGATGAAGAATGTGCAGGAGGGGAGTCTCTTTCACAGGAATTACTGCAATGCCATCTAACTAGGGATAATGGGGGGAGAGCTATGCCGCTTACAGCTGATGCAGAATGTGGCAGTCAGGTTGCTGACTGGCCTACTTAGTCATGTCATATTAGTCCCATGCTGCACTTTCTGCACTGGCTGCTGGTTAGGTGGTGGATCTCCTTCAAGGTCAGCTTGCTGACCAATAAGGCCCTACATGATCAGGGGCCCGGTCACCTTAAAGACCTCCTGGTCCTGTACTGGCCTGTCTGCTCCCTTTTTTCCATGGATGTGGGTTTGCTGGAAGTTCCCAGGATTCATTTAAAAACATTGGGTGCCCATGCTTTTTTGTCCGCAGCCCCAGTCCTGTGGAACTCCCTCCCATGTCATTTTCGTACCAGTCTAACAGTGAACATTTTTTAATGGAAGCTGAAGTCCTTCCAGTTTTGACAAGCTTTTAAAGGAAGCTAGGAATATTTTACTGGAACCATTTGTATTTATTCTGGTATTTGTTTGTATGTTTTGTATTGTATTTTAAAACTTTTAGGAACTGTTGCTGTGAAGTGCACTGAGTCGCAATTGAGAAGTTCGCTATATGAAATAAAGATTTGATTGATTGATTGATTGATAGATTGATTGATTGATTGAGGAAGAGAAGTATCAAAACACTACAGCATGCTATGAAGCTTGGATGGGGAGTTTAAGAGATGTGAAGAAATAATTTTTCACAGAAAGGGAGGTGGATGCCTGTAAAAGCCTACCAGAAGGAGGTGATAGGGGCAAAGACAGTGGGGAGCTTCAGACTCATATGGAATAGGCAGATGGATATAATAAATTGAATTAGAAAATGGGCCAAGAAATCTTCAGGCTCTGATTGGCTGATAGCTCTGCCAAGGTGGGCATCTATCAGACAACAGAGCCCGGGTATTACAAATGTCAGTCCAAAGCCAACCTCATCACCGGTATCAGTGGGTACAGGGAATATTCAAAGGGCAAACCCTCCATTTTTTTTCCCAATCACTAACAGACCTTACCAACCAAATGAAAAGTGATCCCCCCCCAGCATGCCCAACACATCAACAACATAACTAAACACACCGTTTTAAAATCAGATATTGCCTTTTCACAGAGATAGCATAATATCAATAAACAGCAATGCGCCATTCCTGTTCCATAAAAAGCCAGCTGGCATAGTAATTCCAACAAGGCGGTAAAGCGTGCCCACATCCGGGGAGCCAAAGTATGGAAAATACGCTCCTCACGCCTGTTCTCCCTTTCGCTCCTCAGGCTAACTGACCTCATCATTAACCATTAAAATGTGACCTAAACTGCCACTCTGCACCAGTAAACACAAAATTCAAACAGCCATTTAAACTTTAAATAGTCCACAAACAAATCTTTCTTTTTTCGGTTCCAAACCAAATCTGCAGCACAGTATCAGCTGTTCCTTATAGCAATTGTCTTGTGCTATTGTTGCCTTCCTCCCAATGTTTTCCCTGCTGGCAACAAAAAAAGGAAGGGGTAAAGCATAGCGACTTCACTTTTTTTTATCTTAAATTATATGGTACCTCTTCTCAATGACCGTTGCCTTGCAGCGTTGTTGGCACTGCATAGAACACGTGGTGAGGGAGATGAGCAGATGTGAGTAAATACACAAAAAATAAATAAATAAGAAAATTGATCACAGCCTGTATATCTTTGGTGGTGGTGGTGGGGGGGTGACAGTAACATTTTGAAATTGAGGAAGTCTAACTCAGGATCTGTGAAGGGGGAGTGTAACCATGACAACAGTTGCAAGTCACAAGTCATAACAACAGAGGCTGCTCTAGGACATAAGTCCCTAACTAAAAAAAAATACAGCAGTCTAATGCAGGTGGAGGAACTATTTTATTACAAAACAAATGAGTTTTAACATGTAATCATAAAAATATCTTTTTCAAACAAATAATATTACTATGGCCCATTTTCTAAGTGTAATAATACCCTCCAGGGTGGGTGGTATTGTGCTATACCTGACCTTCCAGGGGCTATAAGGCCCTCTGCCTGAAGCGTCGGGCCTCATTACGCCCCTGGGTGGTCCAGTATAACACAATACTGCCCACCATGTCTGGTATTATTGCTTACATACGGGAGGAGGGATGGACACCTGTGACCAAACAGAGTCAAGGGTGTAGTGATACGCAGGGAAAATAGGGCAGACTAGATGAGCCTACTGGTCCTTTCCTGCAGACATATTCTGTGTTTCTATGAAAATAGTATTTCATCTGTAAAATATTTGGACACTTTGAAAAATTTAACTAATAATAATTTATCCCCCACCTCAATTTCTGTCTTGAACTGTAGTAGGATTATTGCCTAGAAAAGCTGATGTTGACTGATATAAATTTACAAGTGATTATGGTATACTCTGTTTCCAAGAAACTTGATGCTCCTCTGATATTTTTTTGAATAGTTATTCAGCTGTTCATGCTTGTCAGCAAAAGACTAAGAAGTATTTTAGAAATCACGGTTATTAGGCCATTGTGGCCAAACTTCACAAACTATGATATAGTAAAGGTTCTACTAAAAATGTCCTTTTTTTGTTAATGGAAATGGATAAAACTCAATATATAACAATAACAGTTTATACTCGCCTAGTATTGTCTCATTATGATTCTACAATTTGGGAATGCTTAGAATTTATCATATCTAATTTATTGTGTCAGTTACAGTATGTGATTTCCTTTCATTAATTGTAGAGACTTTAACAGTACAATCAACATCTTAAATAATATGCAGGAAACCATTATTAAGACACTAAACTAAGATATCAGTTTTGATAGATGTTCTAAAGATGTAGTCATTATTACCCAAGGTTTAAGACTGATTTAATTACTTTGAGTTGTGGAATCCTCTGTACTCCTACTCAATGTGTTAAATCAGAATCCTCAGTTTGAGTATCTCTTTAAATCTAGCATATTTTGGCCTTTCTTCAGAAAGTGAAGTAAATTGTCCATTGTTTTTTTTTCTGTAGAGGTTTTTATCTGCTTTAGCAGGTACGGGTGGCTTTACTCAGCCCTGTCCTCATCAGCCACAGCTGCGCTGAGTCTCCTTTAATATTGGGGGGCTTTATCCCCAATAGATTCCCCCACCTTGCTGGGGCCAGGAAGGAAGGGCCATCCTTCCCCACCCAGACCACAAATTCAGACTGTCCTCATATCCAGAGAAACCAAGCGGGCCATTGGCATGATGGGCAGGGCTTCATGAAGCCCATTCTCTATTTGTGCTCCTGTTTTCTCCCTTGGGCAGTATGGACATGCAATGAGCACAATGTGTCAGCTCCGCCTCCTTGGAGACACCACCTGGTGCTCTGAACATGTGCCCTCCCCACAGTTTGTGACTCACATGCACCACCATCTGGACTCTTCCAGGTGGCAGTGAAGTGACAAGGCATGACATTCCCCTTCCAGGGGGAGGAGAATAATCCTGTGGACGCTCAATCCTCCCTCTCCTGGCCAACCCCTGAGCAGTCCACATTCGTTCCTGAACCCCTGTTGCTGGCATGACAGAGGTAAGGCGCCCATGGTGCCTCAGCCCTCTGCACCACCGGGTCTGCCATAATTTTTAGTTATATCCCATTTTATATAAGACCACTGGAATTAAAGTGCTAATGGAACCAAAACAAGCAGACAGGAAACTAATACAAATTTTAAGAAGTAGTCAGTTTTAGCTTTTTATTTCTGAGGCAGATTTGTTTTTTTCCTTTTGCTCATTAGAGAGTCTTCTATGAGGTAATATTGTGATGAATGTGTGGAACAGCTCTCATCCTGGCAGCTGACATATCTATCCCCCCACTACATCATCATCAGTGTGATTTCACTGATAGTGACATCACAAGTGACTGGCCTGGCAGCTACTGAGTGGCTGTTCCTAAACAGCAGGGATGCCACAGTCAGTGAGGTCACAATGCTAATGATGTAGAGGGTGAGAATATATAAGATTTGTTATCTGCCACACAGAGTGCTGTCCCAGACTTCATACCTACTAACATTGGGTAAGCAATCTTCTAATTAACCAAAGGGAAAAGAAAAAGTACTTCACATATAAAATTAATGGCTGATTGCTTTTAGAAAGTAATATTACTTTCAGACAGTACACAAGCTCTTTAACCCTAAGACAGCTGGCTGATATAACAGTTTATGTAAAAAGGCAAAGTCAGAACTACTGTACTTTCAGTAATAAAAATAAGTCATGAGATCCCTCTAGAAACAATAAATCAATTCTTGACAACTGTCATAGGAATTACAAAAAGCTTCTAATAGAGTAGAGAGAAATGCATCAAAAAATCTATGGCTAGAGATGTATAAGAGGACAATGAAGGGCTGGAGGTACAATGGGTCAGCCTAGAGATGGGGTCTGGTGCCATTATTCAGACAAGGGTGGTGTACAGGCCTCTGTCACAGGGAGATGATTTAGACAAAGCCCAAGGGGAAGCAATTAGCAAATGGCTAGCAAGGGGAAAGTTTTGATTATGGGCATTTTAATCTGCCAGATATAGATTCGGAAATTTTTGTAGTAGCTGCATCAAGAGGCAGGCCATCCTTGACTCTATGCAAGGGGCATTTGTCAGGCACCTGGTTTTGGAACCCACTAGGAATGGCATACTACTGGACCTAGTCATTTCAAACAGAGGCAGCATTGCTACATTTGTTAGTCCCCTGGGTACAAGTAATAATCATACTATGTAGTTTGGCATATGGATAGAAAAAGAACACGAACATGAGCATCCTGGACTTCAGGAAGGCAGATTTTTAAAAAAATGGAAAACTGTCTCAGGGAATGCCTGGGGGGAGGCAGAGGAGGAGTGGAGGCTCGATGGAGAAAAATTTAGGAGGGAATAGCCCAGGCAATGGCACACTGTTTTAAGGAAATGAGCAAGGGAAAGAGGAGGAAGAGGACACTATGATTCTCTAAGGAGGTGACAAAAACAGTGAAGGAGAAGGAAATATCATTTAGAAAGTACAAGGAGACCTGAAGGATGAAGACAGGGAGATATATTTGGGAAAACAAAGGGTGACAGAAAGGAGGGTGAGGGCAGCTAAAGCACTAACAGAGTAGAGGATGGTTAAAGAGGTCAATAAACGGGGAACAGACCTTTTTCAAGTATGTGTGGGAAAAAAGGAAGACAAGGGGAGGGATAGCGAAAATTCGGATGATGGAGGGACTGCTCAGATGAAGATCAAGAGAAAGCAGAAATACAGTTGCAGCCATTGTCATGGTCAGACATGTTTTGGATATTTCACAATATTTCAGAAGAGAGTCTCTTTGCTGCACAGCAGGCAGGCAAGACTTTCTTTAGATATATCAAATAAATTCCAGTACCTATCAGTCCACGGCAATGGCTGCAACTGTAGTAAATGATTACTTCAGCTTGGTCTTCACAGAAGATGGTAGAGGGACAGACCAGTAAGCACCAGGAAGAGAAAGGGTAGTGGACACATGTTCATTCTCAGTGGGGAGGTTCCAGAAGGGATTGGAAGCCTTAAAGGAGAATAAGGCGATGGGGCCAGATGGGATTCATCCAAGGGGCCTGCAGGAACTGAGCACAGTGCTGGCCACCCCTCTGGAAATGCTTGTTTGCACATCTGTGGAGATAGGGAAATTCAAGAGGACTGGAAGAGGTTCGGTGCAGTCCCACTGTGCAAAAGCAGTGGTAGAGAGGGTGATAGCACCTACGGGCTAGTCAGTCTCCCATCAAAGTGGAGAAGTTAATGGAGGCACCACTGAAGGAGGGGCTCATGGAGCACTTGCAGGCAAAAGGAATGCAGAATGATTGACAAAATGGTTTCACAGAGGGGAGGTCCTGTCAAACTAATCTCATAGATTTTTTTGACTTGGTTACCAGGGAGTTGGATCAAGGGAGAGCAGTGGATGTGGCCTAACTGGACTTTAGTCTGACTTTTGACACTGTGCCACACAGGAGGTTAGTTAAGAAACTAAGCAGCCTGGGGTGGGGGAGAAAGTGACAAGCTGGGTATCAAACTGGTTAAGGGATAGGAGACAAAGTGTGGTGATAAATGATAGCCACTCAGGGGATAGGAAAGTGAATAGTGAGGTGTCACTGGGTTTGGTGCTGGGACTTGGCCTCTTCAATGTCTTCATAGGCAACATTGCAGAGGAGCACGAGGGGAATGTGTGTCTCTTTGTGGATGATACAAAACTCTGCAACAGGGTTGACACTCAGGAAGGGGGGTGGAGAGAATGCAAACAGATTTGAGGAAACTAAAAGAATGGTCTGGGGTGTTGCAGCTGGGTTTCAATGCAAAAAAGTGCAAGGTTATGCACTTAGGGCTGCTGAACCCAGGTGCTGTGTATAAGGTGGGGGCAGTGGAGCTTGCAGTCACCAAGCAAAATGAGACCTAGTAGTCATTATATCTAATGACCTCAGGGTAGCTGGGCAGTGTGACAAAGTAGTAAGAAAGGTCAGCAGTGTGGTGGGATTCGATGGTAGAGAGAGATTTCTAGCAGCAGGATGGAGGTGGTGCTGTCATTATATCACTCATTGGAGAGGTCCCACCTGGAATATTGTGTCCAGTTCTGGAGGCCGCACTTCTGCAAGGACATTGAAAGGGTGGCATACGAACATACGAAATTTGCCAGCAGATAAAGGCCTAGAGGTCTATCAAGTCTGCTCGAATGTGCAGCTAGCACCCCTTATTCTGCAGCTGCCCTCCCTTCCACCCTTCCCCTTCATTAACCTTCCCCCTTGTCCTGTCCCATCCCATTTTGAAATAGTCCACTGTTCTACTGCATACCACTTCTGCAGGTAACGCATTCCACCCAGCCACCACCCTCTCTGTAAAAAAGTGTCTTCTCATCTCCCTCCTGAAACTTCCTCCCTCCAGTCTCATATCATGGCCCCTGGTGGCCCTCCCTCCTTACTTTGAACAGCCCCTCTGTACCCGTCTTGTTTATTCCTTTCATGTATTTAAAGGTTTCAATCATGTCACCCCTGTCCCTCCTCTCCTCCAGTGAGTAAATGTTCAACTCCTTCAACCTCCTCTCGTATGATAAGTCCCCCAGCCCCTTGATCATCTTTGTCACCCTGCGCTGTGCCCCCTCCAGTAACTTAATGTCCCTCTTCAGATCCGGGCGCCAGTACTGCATGCAGTACTCCAGGTGTGGTCTAACTAATGACCTATACAGTGGCAGAATCACCTCCTCCCTCCTCGAGGATATACCCCTTGCTATACAACCCAGCATTTTGTTGGCCTTTGCAGCTGCCTTCCTACATTGTGCCGAGTTGTTCATTGACCCTGTAATGAGCACACCCAGATCCTTCTCCTCCTCTGTATGGGCTAGTTGCACTCCCCCTAGCTGGTAACTCTTCCTTGGGTTCTTCATCCCAAAATGCAGCACCTTGCACTTTTTGGCATTAAACCCCAGTTGCCAGGTGTCTGACCATGTTTCAAGCTTTGCCAGATCATCCTGCAACCCCTGCCTTCCCCCTAGGTCATCCACCACCATGCCTACCTTGGTATCATCAGCAAACAGACTGATCTTGCTCTTGATGTCCCATGATATATCTGCAATGAATATCCCAAACAACACTGGTCCCAACACCGAGCCCTGTGGAACACCGCCCATCACTGCCTTTGGGTGTGAGAGCTCCCCACCCACCACCACCCTCTGTTGCCTTCCCTGAAGCCAGTTTCCTACCCATCTCACCAGCTTTGCACCCGCCCCTGTGCCTACTAACTTCCTTCCCAGCCTTCCATGCAGCACTGAGTCGAATGCCTTACTGAAGTCCAGATACAGGACATCCACTGCACGGCCCCTGTCCAGTTGCCCGGTTACCCAGTCATAGAACTCGACCAGGTTGGTTTGGCAGGATCTGCCACATATGAAGCCATGCTGTCTGCTGTCCTGTAGTCCTTTGGCCTCTAGGAGGGCCACCAGCCTCTCCTTCAGAATAGTCTCCATTAGCTTACCCACGATGGATGTGAGGCTCACTGGTCTGTAGTTTCCCGGTTCATCCTTGGGGCCACTCTTGTGGAGGGGCACCACACGAGCCATCCTCCAGTCCTGAGGTACACACCCCGAATGTAGTGAGGCATTAAATCGGTCTGCCAAAGGTCCTGCAAGAACCTCTGCCAGCTCCTTCAGTAGTCTGGGGTGGATGCCATCTGGGCCTGGTGCCCTTGTCCACCCTCAGTGCTTTCAAACCCTCTTGAACTCTGCCCTCCATGATTTCCCCATCTGTCACCACTCCCCCTCCCGCTTCTGCCATTTCTCCCACCTTGGGTGTCACCCCCCTCTACTCTTTAGTAAATACTGAGCAGAAGTACTCATTTAGTGCTTCTGCCTTATCACACCCTGCTTCCACCCAACCCGCCTCCTTCCTAATCCTTACTATGTGGTCCTTACAGCTCCTTTTCTCCCTGATGTACTTAAAGAAGTCCTTCTCCCCCTTCTTAATGCCTTGTGCCAGCCTGAGTTCCGTAGATGCTTTGGCTCCCCTTACTGCCCTTGTCACCTCCTTCGATTCTGTCAAGTACTCCTCCCTGTCCTCCCCCCTCCCTGTAGCAGTACAGAGGAGTACAACCAAAATGATGAAGGAGGTGCATAAAAGTCATATGAGGAAAGACTGCAGGAACTCAATATGTACTCCCTGGAAGAAAGAAGAGTGAAACAAGTTATAATTGAAACCTACAAGTACCTCACAGACATGAACAAGGTGCACAAGGAGGGTATATTTCAGAGAAAGGAAGGCACTATAGCAAGGGGGAAGCTAAGAGGGGAAATTTTAGGGGAGATGTGCGGAAATACTTCTTCTTAGAAAGGATGATGGAATGACTATAGCAGCCTACAAAAGGAGGTGGTGGAGTCAAAGAGTGTGCAGAGCTTCAAGCATGTGTGGGATTGGCACAGGGGCATACTAGGTAGAGGAACATGGGAGGGAGTGACATCTATGACTAACTAGGGTTAGAGGTAACACAATAGGCAAGGAGAAAGGGCAGACTGGATGGGCCTAAAGGTCCCTTTCTGCTGACAAATCTGTTTCTATGTTTCTATGATAACATTATAATACTGAGAATAATTATGCAAAATCATTTTGGTCTCTTGTTGCAGAAGGCACAACAAATATAGAAGTAATATTTTATTGCATATTTGTTCCAAAGCATGGCTTTCTAATTTCAGAGATACATTTTTGATCCCTCCACTAATTTATCCTGGCTGTGGTCTGCCCTTTCTCCATCATTATCAGAATTATTCACTCAAGATGAAATTCTAGCAGTTACAGTATTCAATACATGAATGATGAAAAAATTAATTACCTTTATATTCTGAATGTGATGTGTGCGTCATTGGCATATGCTGATGATTTGTATATTTTAGCTGTTTCCTATATTTATCTGAAAAAAACTCTTAAAATTGCAAAGAATGATTTCAGTTTTTAAGTCTACAAAAAAGCAAGAAATATCAGCGCCCCCACACATGATAGCTCAAATGGTAAATAGCTGGAATATCTTACTATTTTATTGTTACATCCAAACAAATAGTGCAATATGCATGAAATGCAAGCTTCAACCTAGCCAGACATATAGAGCATGCTGGCCCCGATTGTACATCACAGGACAAATGTCTGACATTTTGCCTACATACTGGTAGGCTTCATCAGAGAACATTGGATTAGAGTTTGCCTGCTGTTTTATAGTGATATCCATCAACACCGAATGAATATACTCAAGGAAATAGCGAGATAAAATCTGAGCCATGAAGGTAACTTGGGACATAAACTTCACAATCTCTAAAATGGTGGTATACAATTCATTTTGTTACAGGATCAACTAGATATATTTTACAAAGAGAAATGAATGCTTTAGCTGGTATTAAAGGAAAAATTATATCTTTTTGGTAAACAACCAACATAGAGATCCAGTCTCCTATGTAGTGAAAAGCTGATCTCTGTAAACATAAAATACTGTATACAAACAGAAACCAATAGCTTCACTTATACATGAACGTTCACAGGGTCACTGTGAGATAAATTGTATACTGCAGTTCATTTGCTGTTACAGCATAATGATATCAAATTGCAGAACTGCATATGAAGTATCGATGTGGTTGTCAGCATAGCTATTATATTGTATGTATTACAAATGTTGTTGTTTAAGATAAACTATGAGAAATCAAAGATAATGGTGTTTGGCTTAATCAAAAATAAATAACTTGAATGTAGAGCTTCCCAAGCTGAATGACTTTGAAATCTTCTTTAACTTCGAAGGAGGTCATGGAGGCTATTGAGTCTCTCTCCTAGGACAAGGCTCCAGGACCCAATGATTAAACCCCAAATTGTTATAAGAAATGTAAAGACAAATTGGCCTCAGTGCTTTTGCAGACCTTTTGTTTTATTTATTCTCATGGCACCTTGGATCAAACGTTAACTGAAGCCTTCATTGTGGTCCTAGTGAGACCAGCCTTCCTGAGTTAGCAGTTAAAGGCCTATCTCTTTGATTAATCTGGATTATAAAATATTGTCTAAGATTTTGGGCTCTCATATTAATAGTGTATGAGATTAATTAATAATGAGCAAGTGGGTTTTGTTCCCAGGAAACTATCTTTTTATTTAGTTTTTATTGACCGGGTAAGTGCACTAGACAGATCCTGCCTATTTTCGGGCACAACCCGGGGGAGGGGGATACAGATGAATGCCAACTGACCTTGAATCAAATTAAGCTGTTGGTGGTATTTTTCATGAATGGAGGAAATTTGGCCATTGCACCGGGGAAATTCCCTTGCTCTTTTCGAGAAGTGCCATGGGATCTTTAACATCCACCTGAACTACCACCAAAACAGGCAGATGGGACCTTGGTTTAATTTCTCATCCGAAAGACGGCACCTCAGGAGTGCAGCACCCCCCTCATGCTGCACTACAGTGTCAGTATTGGGATATTACCCAAGTGCCTGGTGTGGGAATAGAACCCACAGCCTGCTGATCTCCCGGCCTCAGAGGCGAGTGTACTATCTGCTGAGCCACTGACACTGACCTTCTTCTGATCATCTTTGGAACTTGGGCCATCTTTTCTCCAGGTCCAGGGAGATAGAGGACCCTGCTGTTTTGGCTACTCTGGATGTGAGGAAAGCATTTGATTGTGTTGCCTGGGCTACTAAGTTATGGTTTTAGGTAACCTTAATATCCGACAAGCGTTTATTGAATAGGTTCAGGTCCTTTATACCAATTCTACTGCAATGATCCTTTGCAATTTGGTTCACTCTGATGTGGTTACACTTGGGGTGCTCAAGATAGGGATGCACTTGCTCCTTGCTGTTGTTTAAACTTTTTTGGAGTCTCTAATCAGGAAAATTAATGTTACCCTGGTGATCCAAGGTGTGGCTATTGGCCCCCAGCAGTTTAAATTGTCCATTTACATGGATAACATTCCTTTACATCTGGCACATCCTAAGACCTTACTGCTGGCAGCCTTGGATGTTACCTTTTTGATTTGGTGCCATCTCTAATTATAAACTAAATCTCAATAAAACAGAAGTTATGCCGCTAAATGTTTTGGCTAATAAGGTTGACATTGTTGATCTTGGCCTGGTACGGGTGCCTGATAAACTTAAATATTTTAGTATTTATTTGAGCACGTCCCCACAAAAAATGAAGCAGTAGAATTTGGACTTGTGCAAACAGATAACACAGGAGGATCACCTTCAAGATTGTATTTCTGACCTATAAGACCCTACACAGACAGGAACTGCAGTATTTGCAAGAGCTTCTATACCCCTACTGCCCCCTCCACCCACTCTGTTCCACTGACGAGGGATTACTAGAGGTTCCCAGGGTCCACTTGAAAACTTCAGGAGTGAGATCCTTTGCTTTTGTAGCCCCAACCCTGTGGAACTCTCTACCTCATTGGATTAGAGAGTGCCTGACCACTGAAGTCTTTAAATCTGCCTTAAAGACCTATCTATTTAATTTAGCATTATCTGGAACTTGACATTTCTGCTGCCTGTCTATTTATTGTTTTCATATATGATGTATTTTTTATTGGTTTTATAATTGTACAAGCGGTTTGATAACTGTTTGAATTGCGCTGCCAAGAAATAAACTATTGATTGATTGACGTGAGTAAGTTCTTGAGCCCAGCAATCAACATGTATTACTCTAACTTCCTTGTGGCTGGTGGTGTTGGCATCTCACTGCTGTGGATTACTGTGTTTGTTGAGGTGTGATGGAATCTGAGCCACTAAGGACAACGTTCTTAGTCTCTATTTTATAGCTATGCCAATTCTCATATTCTTCTTGACCCAACTGATTACCAGATTAAATAGAAATGACCCCCCACCCGTGAATATATCAAGAAACATATAAAACATATGAAAACAAATGAAATTTGGAGCATTATATTAATTACATACAAATAATGTACATAAGAAAGCTGTAATAATTTGTTTATTGGCACTCAAGGCATCTCAGTGGTAGGACTGCCACGTTATGCTGATCACTCACATTGAAATTTTTAAAACTGTTTTTTTATCATTTCCAGGGCTTGTGTCTGAGTTGCTGGGACCAGCGGGCAAAGAAGTAGTTCTGGGAGGTCAGAAGGGGATGGCATCATGTTGCTGTGGTCATCCAATCTGAGCCATCCCAGAAGCCAGACATAGCATTTAAAGGCTGGAGTAATTTGGGTTCTGGTGTGCAGGATATCCAGATGTCAGTTTCACCATGTTAAGCAGATCTCTGACATATAAAACTTTTAAAACTGCATTTACCTTTTCCAGGGCTTGTTTTTGAGATGGTAGCACAGTGTTGCAAATAAGCAGTTCTGAGAGGTTGTAAGGAGAACAGCAGCACATGACTGGGGTCATCCAGTCATGGCAGTCCAGGAAGCGGGGAGGATCATTTAAAAACTGGAGTAATTTGTTTTTTGGCAAGCATAGCATCCAAATAGTAGTATCACCATGTTAAGCTGATTGCTCACATTCTAAACTTGAAACAGTTTTTACATTTTCCAGGGCTTGTTAATGAGTTAATGGGGCTGAAGGGGCAAAGAAACAGTTCTAAGTGGTCATAAAGGGGCTGGCAGCACGTGACTTGGGTCATTTAATCATGGTAGTCCAGGAAGCCAGGATGAGCATTTTTATAATCTGGGTTTTTTGGCACATAGGGCATCTGAGTTGTAGTTCCACCATGTTACTCTGTTCAGTCCCATTTAAAACTTTAAAAAATGTTTTTTTACCTTTTCCAGGGATTCGTTTTCTGAGTTAGTGGGACCAGTGTGGGGGAGAAGCAATTTTGGAAGGGGGACAGCAGCACGTGACTGGAGGCATCTAATCACATCAATTCAGGATGCCAGCAGAAGCATAAAATACCTTCCACCCAGCAAGTCCAATCATGCTCATGTCCCAGAGGAGGAGTGGAACAGGTAACTGGCATCTTGGGCATTGGCAGGCATCTGCAAGTCAGACACAGTCAGCAGGGGACTCTGCCAGACAAACAACTGACAAGGTAAGGTAAGTAAAATCATTGTGTAAACTTAATACTAAGAAAGTAAGATAAACAACTACATTTGGGGTAGAAAACAAGAAGACACAATTGCAGGATGTAGGAAAAGGATGTGCTAACAGAGAGAAAGCATGCAACATCTAATCTGGGGAAGGGTGATATACCCAATTCAAAAAGGATAGGAAGAAAAGCTATGAAAAAGGGTAAAGAAAGGAGGTAAGGAGTCAAATAACAAGTACACTGATAGAGGGGAAAGCAGGAAACACCCTGTCTGGGATAGGATGATAAAACAAACTCTAAAAGGGTAAGAAAGGAAAGAAAGGAAACTGGTATAGGAAGGAGGTAGGAATGGCTGGGCTTGGTTCAGTGGTTAAAAAGGCAAATAGGTTCAAAGGCAAAAAATGGTAAGCAAGTAAGGCTCAGTGGATCAGAAGGAGACAGGTTAGTTTCAGTGGTTAAGAAGGTAAAGTGGGAGCTCAATTATGGGAGTGGTGCAGTGTAATGGGTGTGGATCTGCAGTCTTCTGGGACACAGTCTGGAGACTGAGGTGCTTCCCCTTTTACATGCACCTCTGTTGTCTAAGAGATGAGGTAGCTGGTCTTTGAGCTAAGCTGGCAAGGATCCAAAGGACCTCCTGCCCCACCCTGGGCCACCAAGTGTGCCGCTTTTGCCTCAGAGGATGCCTAGTTAGAAGAAAGATGATCATACCTTGGTGGGCTCTGGGAGGGTGGGATAGTGGCTGGGTTATGCAGTCCTCAGTCTCTGCTTCTACAAAATTCCTTCACCATTCTGGCAGAGTGGGACAGCTAGGAGGAGGAACATGACATTGTGGCAAGAGAGGATGTGTGGGTCCTCAGAAGTGAAGGCCTAAGGGGGAAGGAAAAGGTCCCTGCCAGAAAAGGAAGCAGTTGCTGGTGGCAAACTCATTGTTAGGGGAATAGGTTTGGGAGCAGGAACAGAAGGATACTTGGAGTTAAGGTGTCTACCTAGGGTTTCAGCTTGGAGGGATGGAGAGTAGCTCCTAAAGATTGTTAAAGTATCAGGCCATGGGAGGGAGCTGGATGTCATTGTCCACCTAGAGACTAATAAACTGATGAAGGATGGAGTAAGAGAACTACGGGGCAGTTGAGGGAAATAAAGAGAGACCTGAAACAAGTAGCATGCACAGTAGCATGCAGGTGCTATCTGTGTGCCTGGTTAAATAAAGTGATTGATTTATTGATTGATTGATTGTGTACAGCCAAGTGGAAGATAGGACACTCTGCACTAGAGATGTCAACAGCTGGTTGAAGGCATGGTGCAGAGATGAGGGATTTGGCTTTACTGGGGATTGGGGGTGGCAACCTGGAAGAATATGGGCCTACACACAGGTGACAGACTGCATCCTTCTGGGAATAGGACATCAGTACTCAATGTGAGATTTAAATGTTACTTAGATGAGCATTTAAATTACTGAAGGAGAAAGCTGTATTATCAAGGGAGGCATAAACTGCACCCTCTACTGGTTGAAGCAACATGAGGGCAGAGCTGAAGTGGGGAAACTGCACCAGGCAGAGGCACAGAATGAAAGAGGGGAAGACAGGGTTGAGGACAAAGGGTAGGAACAAAGGTTGCAGAAAGAGATGTGAAAGGGAGACAAGGAACAGAGGGAGCAACAAGGAAATGGCCAAATAGGTGGAATCTCAGGAGCATCACAGATAGAAAGGGGGTGGAAAGGGGGGCTGATAGGCAGCAAGGTTTAGAGAGCCATGTGTGCCAATGCAAGGAGTCTTGGAAGTAAACTTCTGCACTTGGAGTCATCATGGTGGAGGCAGACCTGGACCTAGTGGCCATTATTGTGTCATGGAGCATGGAAAATCATGATTAGGATATGGCCATACTAGGCCACTCCTAGTTCAGAATAGATGGGGAAGAGAGGAAGGGGGGGGGTTGTTTTCTATATGAGAGGGGGGTATCAGGGCTATGGAAGTGGAAGGTAACCTAGAGGTAAAGGAGGGGTTGGAGGCACTGTGGGTCACCCTGGAGACAGGAGCAGGGGCCACTAGTCACACCTGAGTGATATACAGAACTCCAGTACAAGGTGAGGATTTGGATAATGTGTTAGAGAAAACCATCAACAAGATGGCATAAAGGGGGTGATGCAGCTGAATGAGGACTTCCAATGCAAGATATGGTTTGGAATCATTCAGGCCATAGCCATAATTAGGAGCAAGGCAATCCTAGACTGCCTGCATGGGGCGTTTCTCAAGTAGCAAGTCAGTGAACTTACTAGAGACTGGCCAATACCAGACCTGGTGCTCACTAACAGAGACAGTATTGGAGACATCACAGTGGGCAGTTCCCTGGGCACAAGTGCTCACTGTACAGTCATATTTAGTATTAACATGGGTACAGAAGCAAACAACATGAGGGTGAAGGTCCTGGACTTTGGGAAAGTGGATTTTAAAGAAATGGAGAGTGCCTTTGAAGCAGACTTGCAGAGGGAGGGGGTTGCAAGGGAGGGGTAGAGGAATAGCGGAGAAGATTAACAAATAGCATAGTGAAGGCAGTTAGATTCTGAGCAAAGGTAGTGAGTAAAAACAGAAAAAAATGGCACTATGGGAATCAAAGGAAGTGTCCAAGTAAGTAAAGGAAAAAAGGGTGTCATCCATAAGGTACAAAGAACCCCAGTGGAAGAAGGATATGGAGATGTACCTGGTAAAACAGAGGGAAGTAGGGAGGATGGTGAGGCAAGCAAAGGTGCAAACAAAGGAAAGGGTACCCAAAAGAATGGCAAAAGGGGACAAGACCTTCTTTAAGTACATAAGCAAGAAGAGGGAGGTAAGGGGAGTAATAGAGAAGATAAGGAGAATGGAAGAGGGTGACTGCACAGAGGAGATTCGGAAGAAGCTGCCATCCTGAATGGGTACTTCTGCTTAGTTTTCACAATGGAGTTAGAAGTGGACAAACCACAGAGGAGTAGCAAGAACATGGGGGGGTGAACACAAGTCCATTTATGGAAGGAGTCCTGAAGGGATTTGCAAACCTGAATGTGGACAAGGCCATGGGACTTGATGAGAAATACCCACAGGTGCTAAGGGAACGTAGGAAGGAACTTGCAACACCACTGACAGCCTTATTCAACAACTCACTGGAAACAAATGTGGTTCCAGAGGACTGCTGACAGTGTCCCACTCCATAAGAGTGGCAGCAGGGAGGAGGCCAGCAACTATAGACTTGTAAGTCTCACATCAACAGTGGTAAATTGATAGAATCCTTGTTAAAAGAAAGAATAGTGACATACTATATATTGAATCCAATGGATTGCAATACAAAGGGTAACATGGATTCATGGGGGGAGGTCATGCCAGACAAATCAGACCAGTTTCTTCAATTTGGTGACCAGGAAAATAGATCAAGGAAGGACAGTGGACATGGCTTTCTTGATCTTCAGCAAGACCTTCAAGAGACAGGAGGCTGGTAAAGAAATTGGACAGTCTTGGGGTGGGATTCAAGCTGGTAAACTGGGTAAAAAAAACTGGTTAATGGATAGGCCTCAGAGGGTGGTGGTAAATGGTATACACATTAAGGAGGGGAAAGTAATTAGTGAGGTGCCACAGGTCTCACTACTGGGACCGTTCCTTTTCAATGTTTTCATAAGTGAGAAAGAAAGGTATGTCTCTTTGCAGATGACACCATAATGTGTAACAGGGTAGATACCCACAAGGGGTGGAGAAAATGAGGAGGGACCATACAAACCAGAAGGAGGTGTCAAGGGTATTGCAACTGGGGTCCAATACCAAAAAGTGTAAAATCATGCACCTAGGACACAGAAACCCAGTAGCTGAGTATAATATGGGGAGGGGATCCTGACATTCACTAATCAGGAAAAAACTACTTGGGTTATAATGTCTGATGATCTCAAAGTGGCATGGCAGTGTGACAAAGCAGTAAGCATGGCCAGTGGAATGCTGGAGTGCACAGGTAGAGGTATCACTAGCAGGAGGAAGGAGGTGGTGCTGCCATCTTGTAGGTAATTGGCAGGACCCCCTCCTAGAGTACTGTGTCCTGTTCTGGAGGCCACATCTCAGAAAATACATAGACAGGGAAAAGGTAGTCCAGGGAAGGACACTGAAAATTATGCAGGGGCTGAACAAGAAAAGCCAGAAGAAAAGGACAAAGCACAAACTGCCACACCACTTGTTCACACATAAAGAACCACATACAGCATTTGTAATGAAGTGCTCACTTTTTCTGTTACATACAGCATACCAGACAGAAGTTGGATCTCATAAGCAGCAGCATAACCACAGGAAAGGCTTTGCAGGATAGTTATTGTTTGGTCATAGCACAGCCATACTTTGAGTGTCTGCCTGTTTGGTTGCTGCCTGATGAATAAGAAACCCTATAAGGACAGACAGAGGGATCTTTTAGAGGAGAAGAAGGTTGGGGAACATAAAAGAGACCTACAAGTATGCCACTGGGGTGAGCAGGGTACAGGAGGAGAGTCTGTTGCAAATGAAGAAGTGCACAAGGACCTTGAGGGCATGCAATAAAGCTGGAAGGGGAGAGTTCAGGAGGGATGTAAGAAACAGAATCTGATGGCAGATGAGGGCTGCTTGGCCCACCCAGTCTACCCAATTTATTTTCTACCTTCATTTCTGCTGCAGACCCACTTGATCTATGGTGCTGTCTCTCCCCCCCTTACCCCTACGATTCCCTTGTGTCTATCCCAGGCATTTTTGAACCCCACTACTCTTTCCCCTACTACCACCAATGGAAGGCTATTCCAAGAATCCACTACTCCTTCAGTGAAGAAATAATTGCTTACATCTCTCCTGAATTTACCCCATCCAGCTTCACAGCACATCCCATTTTTCGAGAACACCATATTTTTCTTAAAAAATACTCCCCTCCTCTACCTTATTAAGCTCCGTGAGGTATTTAAAGGTCTCAATTATATCCCCCTCTTTCTCCTCTCCTCCAGGGTGTACATATTGAGCTCATTTAGCCTCTTCATATAGGGCTTTAGATACAGACCCTGCATCATTTTGGCAGCCCTCTTCTAGACTGCATCCATTCTGTCTGTGTCCTACCTGAGATGTGGTCTCCAGAACTTAACACAGTACTCAAGGTGGGTTCGTACTAGTGCTCTATATAGCGGCAATACCACCTGCCTCTTTCTGCTGGTGATACCTCTTTCAATGCTCCCCAGGATCCCACTAGCCCTCCTGACTGCCTTGTCACATTGCCTGGCCAACTGTAGGTCATCTGAAATGATTATCCCCAGGTCTCTTTCCTGCTTGGTCATAGTATCACTTCACTCATTTTGTACTCCATCCCCAGGTTTCCATGGCCTAAGTCCATTATTTTGCACTTTTTTGTGTTAAAAACCAGCTGCCATACCCTAAACCATTCCTCAACTTTTTTCGGATCTCTGCCTATCCTTTACACCCCCCCCCCCCGAGTGTCCCTCTTCCAGCTCCACTGCTATGTCACTAATAAAGACATTTATTTATTTTACTTATTTGAGGATCTCAGATTAAAATCTTTGAGAACAGGTTCATTACATAGGTTCCAAATCAAGGTAAACAACAAAAGAGAATTACAATATTTCAATATATACAGGAATCTGAATGAGCCATGAGTTGGCAAAGGACACAAAGTGTAGGCATTAAACACTAAAGTAATAGGAAAAGACTGTAAAAGTTAATAAAATGGACAAAGCTTAAGGAAAAGTGTAGGGATGGAGGGTATGAACCAGGAGGTGATTAGTACAGATGGAGGGGCAGCAGAGGGAGGACTGGATGCTGGAGGGAGAATACAACTAGAGTCAGACCAGGGATGGTCCATGTCATATGAGGTGTCAGGATCCTGGCATAGTGGTGGGTCCAGGCAAGTGCCAAGTTGCAGGTACGTGGGATTAACTAGTGGTGCAAGACATTAAGGGATAAGGAGGGAACCCAAAGTAGGGGGCCAGGAGGGATTCAAGGGGTGAGGAGGTTAGAGCTGGCAGTGGGTCATGGTGGGAGGAAGGAGGGAGGAGGGGGTGAAAGAAGAATGGTTCAGGAAGGGAATAGGGAGAAGTAAGGAGAAAGGAGGTGGAGGTGGGGGTGGGTGAGGTAGGGCTAGGGGCAGGTGGTTCAGGGCCCTATTGGAAACAGCTGCAAAAAGCATTAGCAGCCAGGTGAGCTCTTAGGTCATGTTTAAAGGGTCTTAACATTGATTTAGAGGCAAAACTAGGTGGCAGACTGTTAATCAATTTAGGCGCACAGTGGGCAAATGTTCTTTATTGAGGTACATTATCTGGGGACCTTGAGGACTGTGCTAGTGGGGTGGGCACTTTCACTGGAGGTGAGGAGCTTCTGGACACCTGCTGGTAGAATACCTAAGCTTGCTTTTTTGGCCAGCAGGCAGGTCTGGAAGTTAAGCCTATCCTCGAACTGAAGCCAGTTGGCACGGGTGTAAAGGTCACAGGTGTGGGTAAACTGATCGGAAGCAGTGGAGAGGTGGCATGCCTTATTTAAAACAACTTTAATGCACTTAAAGGCAGAGTCAGTTGCTGCTGCATAAATCACAATTCCATATTCCAGGAGGGAGATCACAGAGATACAGATGGCAAGGTTGAGAGCTCGGGTGAGGCTATGCTTATGCCTATAAAGAAGGACAATGAGTATGTTGAAGGCCTTTGGGATATTATCAATATGGTTGACAAAAGACATGGAGCTATCAATTGTGACCCCCAGGTATTTAAATTGGTGGCAGTTGAGGAGGGGTGCACTCTGCACTTGCATTGTGAGACCTGATTTGCTGTATGGACTAACTGTTCAAGAATTAAAACATATTAACTGTGGTTGCTGGTGCTGCCTCATTTTTCAAAGTTTATAGTCCTTTTTGGCATTGCACAGCAGTACTGGAGCTGCCTTTCTTTATTTAAGTTAAATTGCTGTACCTGGTCCACAGGTGCTCCATCAACATTCATGATGGTGATAGGGTGTGTTCGGCGTGTGTTCTGAGGGCTAGAGAACATCAAGGCCTTAGTTTTTTTGTAATTCATGACAAGTTTGTGATACTTGAACTATATCTTGACTACAGTAAGGTTATCCTGTATGGTGCATTCCAGGGTGAGAGGGTCCATGTTAGAAGAAAATAGAACTGTATCATCAGAATCGAACAAAATATTGCAGTGACAAGCCCAAGGCAGCTGATTTAGGAATTTGCTAAACATAAGGTGACCCAATATGGTGCCGTGGGGAACACCAGAGTGGACAGGTCTGCTGACAGATAATAAATTGTCTATCCTGACCTGCTGGGACCGGTTCGAGAGGTAGGACATGAACCAATTGACAGTGTCGACAGAGAGACCAATAGCAGCTAGTTGCTCAGCTAGGAGGTCGTGATTGATGGTGTTGAACACATTGGACAGGTCAATGAATGTAGCACCAACCAGGTTTCCCTGCTTAAGGGAGCTGTGAATGTGGCCTGTGAACTCTAGCAGCTCGGTGGTGATACTATGACCTTTGCAAAAGCCATGCTGTTCAGCACACTATAGATCATATTTTACCTGGTAGTCGACAAGCTGGTCTGCAGCAATCCTCTCAAGAACCTTTGATAATGGCAGGAGAATCGAAATGGGACTATAGTTTCCAAGTGCAGATCGATCACCATTCTTGTAAACAGGAGTCAATAGTGACTTTTTCCAAAGATGAGGGAATTGTGAGAATCCTAGTGAGGCACTGAGAATGTGAGTAAGAGGTTCAAGAATGTTTTCCAAGGAGAGAGCTACAAATGTAAGGTTCAGGTAGTAGCCGCTGTAGCGGGATTTTCTCAGGACGTTTAGAAGGTATTTCCTGGCTTCATTTAAGGTGATGGTCCTGAAGCAAAAAGGAGGGTTAGAGGGTTGCTGGTCCATGGTAAGCGCGGCTGTTGAGGAGTTACAAAGGTGGAAGAAATCTGGGGGTAGCACTCCTGTGAGATCTGTGAATGCTATGTTGAAGGCTTTAGCAATTGTTTCCGGGTTAGCTGTGGGTAGGCCATCAATGTTGAGCATCGCAGGAGCTGACTTACCAACATTCCCCGTGACTTTCTTGTGGCGAGCCCAGAATTTTTTACTATCCCTTCAAGATCTGGTGAGGGCTTCCTGGTGGTAATGGTTTTTAGTTGCACATATTGCCCTAGTGCAGCCATTGAGCCTGTCTCCCTAACTCTGTACCAAAGGCAATCTCTGGCTATCAGTTTCTCTCGCAGCACAGAGGAGAACCAAAAGTTGCTACATCCTTTTATTTTCCATTTTTTCAGAGAGGTGTGTTATTACAGACCACATTGAATAAGTGGGTGAAACACTGTAGGGTGTCATCGACAGTACTGGAGGAGTATACTTGGGACCAGTCCTGTTGATGCAGGTCTGCTCTGAGTTGGTCAGGTGGCCTTGTTTAAGGACTCTATTTGTGACAGTTCTGGCTGGGGGGTTAGAGTAGGTGCAGGACCAGTGACAGAGGATAGGCGAGTAATCACTATAGGCATCAGGGAGAACAGTAGTCTCAGAGATATGTTCCGGCCTATTTGCTAGGACCCAGTCTATAAGTGTTGATGTTCCAGTCTTATAGTTTACCCTGGTGGGTGAGGTAACTAGTTGAGAGAGGTGTACCACAGCCACTGCATCCCTGTATGGGATTGCCACCGGGGATAGACAATTGGCATTGAAGTCATCCTGTAACAGAGTTTCACTGTTGAGGTTTAGGGTGCTGAGACACTTCAGTAAGGAGTCAAGTCCAGTGTTTTTTTGGGCAGGCAGGATATACACAGAGAAGACAGTAAGGGTTCTGTTGTTATTTCCTAGGAATATCTTTATTGTTAGTACTTGTATGCTGGTCCCTGTGTCATGTAAAGGTAGTAGCTGAACCTGAAGGTAATCTCTAAAGTAGATTATGCACTCATCCCCTCTTTTGGTGAGGTGATCACTCCTGAACACCATATAGCCCGTGATCGAGATTGAGGCATCTGCTATTTTGGAGGAGAGCCAGGTCTGCACTACTGACAGGATGTCCAGGTTGTATTGTAGTGTCCAAGCATGCAGGTTGTCCATTTTTGGTAGGAGACTACAAATATTAAGTGAGCCAATAGGAAGTGGACCGACATTTGCTTGTGTTCCCGCCGATGGTGTTTGAGGTCCCGGATTGGGGTGAATATTCCCAGAAAGTAGCAGAAGCAGGAGGGTTATGTGGCAGAGATATTCCTTCAGGAGTATGGAGCTTAGTTTCTGCTTTCTACATTGCTGATGGTAGTGTGCAAGCCCTTCACTGATGTTGATAATCCTAAGGTAGAGGGCCAGTGGGTGCAGACATCTGGGGTAGTGTGCGAGAGATTCAGGTGAACTGGTACATTTCCGCTCCATAAGGGGAACAGGTAATGTGACACTGTAGGACAGTGTCACTGCATTGTCAATGTTAAGAGCTGTCCCAGGGAAGGAAGAAGCAGAGCCCTGTGAGGGTAAGTTGTGCAAGTGTTTAAGTAAGCATAAAAGGGAAAGGATAAGAACACCTCTCATGAGCAGCGCCCGAGGAGTATACATGATTGTGGCTAGTTGAGGCAGTGGGACAGAGTAGCCCTTTAGGGATAGAGGGTGTGTAGGAAGACCTTATGCAGGTCTACCACTAGAAGGTTGTGGGAGGAGATACATAGAGCATTTAATAGGGGTTGGGGCCGGGTTGGGTGGTGCAGGACAAAATTTGGAGAAAGGATGCTGCAGCAAGTGAGCACCAAGTACAAGGGAAAGGTAGAGAGCTGGAAAGCGCTGCTAGTTGCCAAGTTCAAAAATAAAATAAAAAAAAAGTTGAAAGTGCTCAGCAGTCAATAGGCAGCCTGCTGCAGTGCTCAGCATCCTATAGCAATCCTGGTTTTCAAGCCATGCTAGCCCCTCAGAAGCAGGGAAGCATACCTGGTCAGTTTCCTCATTTGGGGCAGGTGAGCGGCTTCTGAAGCAGAGTACTGCTGAAGCCTGAGAAGCTGCGCTTGGGGCCGGTCTGTGAGTGGCTCTTCAGGTATTGGACAGGTGGGTGTCGGGGAATGGTTGCAGCCAGCCAGTGAGAGGCCCAGGGCCACTTTTCCTGCCGGTGAGCCCGCTCGGGCTGGGTGCTGGAAGGGAAAGAAGAGAACAGAGTTTAAGTAGGTAGGGGGGACAAAAATCAGGGAAATAGAGTGGGCATACAGACAAATGTGAAAAGGGGGACATTAATATTAAAGGGAGGTGTTAAATAGCCAGGCTGGAATTATGCAGAGAGAGGGGTGGGGGTGGTGAGAAATCCTTGTGCCAGTTCCCAAATTAGCAGAACAAGGCAGGTAGTTAAGTCAGGGGAAAGAGACTGTGTCCAGGTGAGGCCAGGGGGCATGGGGAGACAAAGGTGAGGACAGACAAGACAGAAATTAAGCTGGTCAGGGAGGGAGCGAGGGGTGAGAGGTTAGATCAGAGCAAAGGGTAGTGAAACTGCAGGCAGAACAGGAGGCATGAGTGTGCATTAAAGAAGATTGGCCCAGAACTCCGAAGTACCTGCTGTTCACTCTTCCTTCCCTGGAGTGAGCTTTGTTTACCACTACCCTCTGTCTCCAATCCCCTAATCAGTTTCTTTCCCAGGTTACCACCTTGTTGCCCACCCACAGGCTACCCAGCTTGCTTGCCAGTCTCCTATGTGGGATGGTATCAAAATCCAGGTAGGCCATGTCCACTGCTTCATCCTAATCTAACTCCTTGGTCACCCAATCAAAGAAATCTATCAGATTTGTTTGGAATGAGCTTTCCTTTGAATCCATGCTGCCTCACAACCTGTAACTCACTGGATTTAAGATATTACACTATAGGTTCCTTTAGTAGTGTTTCCATTAACTTACCCACCAACAATGTCAGCCCTGTAATTGCCCACCTCCTCCCTGATACCACTTTTGTGAAGTGGGACTACATCTGCCCTTCTCCAGCCCTCAGGGACCACGCCAGTCTCCAGTGATATGGTAAGCAGGTCTGTTAGAGGTGCAGCTATTACCTCCTTAAGCTCCCTCAGCACCCTTATATGTACCCTGTCTGGCCCCATAGCTTTGTTCACCTTCAGGTTAGTGAGTGTTTTCCAGACTGGCTCCTCAGAAAAAGGACTAGTGTCCACGTCCCTCTGTTCCAAGCTCCTGATGCTTTTTTGCAGTCCCTCCCCTTCCCGTTCCACTGTGAAAACTGAACAGAAGTGTTTGTCCTTGATGTCTAACTTTTCTTTGTCCTCCTCTGTACAGTCCCCCTTCACCTTAAAATCCCTCCCTTTGTCTTCCTTTTTTCGCTAACATACTTTAAAAAAGTTTTGTCCCCTTTTGATACTGCCTGAGCTATTCATTCTTTAATTTTCATATGCAGAGCTCCTTATTCCCTGTCTCTTCCATTTTCCTAGATACATTACCCTATCCTGCTCTCTCTCTGGGTCTCTTTATACCTTCTGAATGCTACTCTTTTAGCATTTGCCTTTTTCTGCCACCACTTTTGAGAACCACAGTGGCATCCTCTTCCTCTTCCTTTTGCTTTTGCTTACTTGCTTGATACAAACTTCTGTTGCCTTTACTATGCCCTCTTTTAGTTTGACCCACTGTTCCTCCACCTCCCCCCCCCCAGTTGACTCCACCTGCCAGGTTATTCCGGAGGCATTCACTAATCTTTATTTTTAAACTAGACACATTTTGAGGCCTCGGGGAATTGATAGTGTCCCTTTAAGTGACTTGGTCAGGGTCACACAATATGCAAGTGGAGTTTGTTGGAGCCAACCCTGATCTCATGGATGTGCTAAGCTAATTCAAAGCCCGTGGCTCTAACCATAAGGCTATACTTCTGAGGTTGAAATACTTCTTCACTGAAAGAGTGGTGGACACCTGGAATAGTTTTCAATCATAGGTAGTGGGGCTCAAGAAGGTATGAAATAGGCATAAGGAAATGCTGGCAAATAGGCAGGGGAGGGTTGCTGGAGACCAGTTAGGGTCAGCAATGATGGAATAGGCAAGCAACTTCTGGGCAGACTGGGTGGGCCAATCAGCACATTTCTACTAACAAATTTTATGTTTATATATTCACAATATTTTATCATGAAAGTATATATATATATATATATATATATATAGATAGATAGATAGATAGATAGATAGATATATATATATATATATATATATATATATATATTATACTGCCACAGCAGTGGTAGTATAAGTTAGGGTTGCATGGCAACTTCTATGTTAAACCCCAAATTTTGCACTTTAATAACTTTGTCATTGTAGGATGGATTTGCCTGAAATTTTGCCTACACGGTCTGGTACCATAGATCTCTAGATCTAGCAAGTTGCGTTATGGTCAGATGAGTGGTTGCAGGGCCGCAGAACACCAAAAAATACAAACAAATAGGGTTTGGGCAAGTTTCTTTGCTCGTGCCTACAGCCCGCATATTTTGCCCGATTGGTCTGACAATCTCGGGGAAGATGCATTCTGGGTTACTGATGTGCCTTTCGAAGATTTGCTGAAAAAATATTAAACCGTTCAAAAGTTATTCCAAAAACAAATTTCCCATTATCGTAGTCAATGGGAAAAAAAATACATGTGTCTCTCGAAAGCTGCTTCCACTACATTTTACTGTCGCAAATGGCCCTTTCACTGTCGTGCAGTGGCCATCTTGTTTTCAGTTAGTGAGAGAGAAAAATGGCTGGCGTTTAAATTCGGGACCCCCTAGATAAAGACTAACTGTTGTGTTTACCTAGTCAGGTTCTGAGGATGATAGTCCTATCTTTTTTGGGGGGAAAACCCTAGAAATGGCGTTTTCAAAATTGGAGCCCCAGTACTGTCGCAATTTGGGACAGAAACATCCACACGACACTTTCGCAAATCATGAAAGTGTTGTGCTATTTTTGCAAAACTGTCACAATTTGCGACTGTACTTTGCCCAAAAACAGCAAATCTTTGCCACCCCCCTGCAACAAAACAGTTGGGCTTTTGGGCTGAAATTTGTAGGGTAGCAAGCCCTGTTCCCAGGGATTTATGTGATAAGGACAAAAGCCCAATTGCGATCAGCATCAGGGAGACCGTACATCACCGAAAATCAATTTCAGTGATGTACACCCCTGGCGCACAAGAAAACTGTGCCTGGGACTTAGATTTTAATTGTTCATGTGGGAGGCTGTTCCCCCTGCACACCCCCCACTAAAGGATTCTTAACTCCAGGGTGATGCATGTCAGGGGAATCCAGAAAAAAGAGAATTTGGGGCCGGCTGCACAAAAATGTAGGTGTGTCTAGACCCGAACCTAGAACCCTCACAGCTTTAGGCTGCCACCCACGTACCACGATATGGGGCCAGCCCCACACCGACCACACCAGGCCAACCCTCCCTCCCTCCCTTAAATCATGCTCGCTCCCCCATGAGCATATACATACAGCGATGTCCTGTCGCTATATGCACCCACCTCCCCATCCAGTTGCCCTTTCCTCAGCAGTAGCCTCATGGACATGCACTGGGATTGAGTCACCGTTATTGCAAGCGCTCAGTCGCTGACACCCATGTCACGGGCTACCAGTCCCACAGACAGACTTTCTATGGGCCCATAGTTACAGCACTCTGAAGTTGAAAGATTTCCCATAGGCTAACACTGCATTGCCAGTAGTGACTTTCGGCACCCATATATTGGAAATGATGTGAGATATGGATTTTTCGTTACCCACAACTTAGTCCACCTTTAGGTGGACTATGCCAAAAAGCAAATTTTAAAGTCATAGATTACACCTGCAGTGGAATTTGTTTCCTACTTGCTATGGCTTTGGAGATATTGACAAAAATGTGTTACAAGCGTTCCTTTGGAGTACTATGGTGCTGCTATATGGCTCCATACTAATGTGTAGATGGCAGCGCAGGGCCCAGAGGGCCCATGCTCCCACATACACATACCATTACAATAAAGAAGGGCAATGTGAAGGGAGCACAGGACCCAGTGGGCTCACGCTCCCACTAACACATAATAGTTACCTGTTACATTACACTTTCTCAAAAAGAAGGGAAATTCATTGCAAAAAAATCCGTTAATACATCTGTTAGGGTTGATAGCATAGTGACGAAAGTTTGGAAATGTGATGTTAGAATTACACCCATACCACCCCACCCCAACCCTCCACACACCAACAGGCATCGGTGTGTGTGTTGGCGTTGTTGGACCTAACTCTTACTCCATTCTCCTATACTGCACCACTTCAGCTTGTTTACACATGGAATGGGGTGTGAGTTAGGCCAACGACCCCAACAACACCTTGATGCCTGTTGGTTTGTGGAGGATGGGGTGGGCGTGGGGTGGTAGGGGTGTAACCCTAACATCTCATTTCCAAACTTTTGTCACTGTGCAATCAACCCTAACTGAAGTATTAACAGAGTTTTGTTCAATGAATTTATATATATACATATACATATAGAGAGAGAAGAGAGAGAGAGATTCATTGCAAACAACTTTGTTAATGCATCACTTATGGTTATTACTAATGTGTCAAAGGCAGGGAAGTGTGATATGAGGGATTCCAATCCTAACTCCCCACCCTCACCTTGTAGACACTGATAGGCGTCGGAGGGTACCTTGGGGTTGTCATCCCTAACGCTCACCCCATTCCGTAAGTAAATAAGCTAAGATGGGTACAATATAGGAGAATGGGTTGAGCATTAGGGCTGACAACCCCAAGGCACACACCTGATACCTGTCAGTGTCTGCAGGGTGGGGGTGGGGTGTTAAGGTTGGAAACACTCACACCACATTTCTCTGCTTTTGCCGCTTTAGTAACAACCCTAACAGATGCATTGACAAAGTCTTTTTCAATTAATTTCCTTATTTTTTCAGGTAGTACAATCATATCTTTATTTCCCTGTTGGAGTGCAGAGCCCGGGCCCTGAACTCCCAAACCTCCATAGATGAATATATGCATCTAGCCATGGAAGTACAGGGCACTCCGTGCACTGAGCTTCCATTTTTAGGAAAAAAGTGACTAAATTGTCAGTGTAGTCATCTTATTATCCCACCTCATGTACCCCGGTACAGAAAATTTTCTAATCCACTCCAAAATGTAATTCTGCACAACTGCATAGCCACTCTGTGCCACAGGTGTGAAAAACACATTTTGAGCAAGATTTGAAAAATGACAGCCATGACATACATGAGGTTGGGTAATAAAATCTGTGGGCAAAATATTTAAAATTTTCTAAGTTTTGAGTGGGCATACCAAAATTGCAATGAATGGTTATAACATTAGCATTTTTACATATTTGCCCCTAACTGAACATAGTCTTCTTATGACCCCACCTCATAAACCCCATAGGTGAACATTTTCAAATCTGTGCTAAAATGTTATTCTGTGCCACATGTGAGCAAACACTTTTCCGGCAGGATTTGAAAAATGACAGCCATACTGTTTATAAGGTGGTGTGAAAATTATGGCTATGTTGAAATTTAGGACTCAAAATATTGAAAATTACCAAAGTTGCATGCCTGTTTAGAAACATTTCAATGAATGCTCATAACTTGACCATTTTTGGGAATTATTTCACCAAATTTTCAACATGGTCTTTTTTTTGTATTCATTTGTTAAGGTAAGGACACTGGACCATTGGTCCTTTTTTAGATCAGACCCAGAAGAATACAATGATTGAACATACTTTACATAGCACCGCTAACATATATCACATAGCAGCTAAGTTACAAAAAACAATTACCTAAATATTTCAATAATAAATGTTCTTTCAATTTTTCTTTAAAACTTATCACAGAAGAAGCCTGACATATCACCAAGGGTAGTGCATTCCAATACATCAGGCCAGCAATGGAGAAAGCACAAGAAGCAGCTTTACATTTGGGCAATACAATGTTTAATAAAATACCATATGAATAAATGTAAGCTTGAGAGGACATTTTGTGAATTTATGAGATTATATCAAGGGAATTGAGATTATAGAAGAACAAATTTAAAAATTGTACAGCCAAAGAAATACTCCATTCTTGCCACTGGAGCAAGCCAACCAATCTGGGAATACAAAGCACAATGGTGGGTATGCATAGGCACCAAAAGAACAAATTGAAAGATATTGTTGTAAGCAGTTTTCAACAATTGCAAGTCCTTACTCCCAAAATTCCAAGAAATGTATGAAATATAATCAAAATGTGGTAATAATGAACTTACAGCAAATAGTTTTTCTTACATCAAAAGAAAAATAATTTTTGAATTTATACAGAAGTCCCAACCTCTGATTAATGGTACAAGTAACTGAAAGAACCTGAGAAAAAAAAGTCATACCAGGGTCCAGTAGGACACCAAGATACTTAGATATATCTGTTTGATGGCCAGACCATCCAAATCATGAAGACACAAAGAAGGATTATCTGTAACAATGGATTTAGTACCAAAAATCATTGAGTTAATCTTTTTTGATTTCAAAACCATTTAATTATACAAAATAAATTACAGATGTTCTCAAAGTCATATTTCAAAGCTGTTGTTAATTCAGTAGAAGAATCACCTTGAGAAAAAAATAATCAAGTCAATCTTTTTGGGACCCGACATCATGAAAACTAGTGATGAAATTTTGTTATTCAGTCCCAAAAGGTGATTTCACACAGCAACTATGAAATCACCTTCTGCGCCCAGGAGCTGGAGTCCCAGAAAGCACATGTTGAAAATTTGATGAAAAAATTCCTAAAAATGTCAAAGTTATGAACAAAAGTTCAAAACGCCATTAAAATAAATTACATAGAATGTTACATGGAACATATCTTGATTCTTCAGTTTTCTGTTTGGCTTTGAAGAGTGCAGATGTGTCCTGGTGCTCAGAAGATGACAGCTGATGACTTATAGTGGTAAGTATAGAGCAAGGGGGTGTGTGTGGGATGGTGGGTGTTCAGAGGTGGGGTCGGGATGTGGAAGTGGGACAGAGGGGATGAAGAGGGACCATTTTCTTTTTTTCAGGTTAAAAAAAGATTTCTGGGGATCGTTTTCTTCTTTACAGTTTAAAAGTAAATACATTTTTCAGGATAGAGGGAGTGGGCTCCCCAGTGTCTCACACTGCTGTGGGGGGATTCTAATGCTGACATAGGGATTGGTCCCCTCAATGTCAGCAAATAACACAAGGGACTGGGTAGAGACATCTGACATTGGGGGTGGGCATCCCAGTGTCAAAATATATAAATAAATAAAGGAAATCAGAGGGTGGGGGGTGCCACTTGACATGAGGAAAGATATGAGAGGAGGAGGGTGCCACTAGACACCAAGGAAAAAGGTGGATTAAAGCTAAACCTGTAGCTGGCAACATGAGTTTCAGCTGTGGCTGCAGAAGTCAAGAACATCCTGCTGCTCTCATATAGAGAATGTGGCACAAGCAGATCTCTCACTAACTTCAGCATCCAGGAATTCAGGTGTCTACAAAATGTGTTTGTGGCCAAAATAAAAAAAAAACATCAGAATGTAGTTAAACAGGTTCTGTTTAGCTAAGTTATGATGTTACATTTTTGTATTACATTCATTTTTACATGTTTGCTTTATTTTCTGTGTCTCACTAAGTGAAAAACAAGATGGCAGACACAACAGAGCTCTGCAAAAATACACTAGGCTCAGTGCCACATTATGTGACCCTGTCTACAAAAAATACAACAGCTCCAGCAAAAACAAAAGTATGTTTGTGCAGAACATCTAACTTTTCCAATAGGAAATAATGGGAAACTTTAAATTTAATAACTTTGGAAAGGATTAATATTTTTTTCACCAGACTTTCAAAAGACACATCTGCGAGGTAAAGGCTTTCTATCCTGAACATCTTGACCACTACCTAAAACAGTTTATGAGGTATAGGTGAACAAAGAAATGGCAAATGACATGCAAATTTATGGATATTTGACACTCTGTATCTCAGAAACCACAAAACAGATTCACACAGACTTTACCACATCAAGAGACTTTTCTGTAGAAATTATGCATGCCAAATTGTGTTCCAATCCATTGAACAGTTCCAAAGTTATTGAAGTTCAAAAATTTGGCTTTAACATAGAAGTGTGCACTCGAGCCTAACTGTAGTGGTGCTACCATGCCACTATTATATCTATCTATCTATCTATCTATCTATCTATCTATCTATCTATCTTATAGCAGAATGGTAGTGCCATTATAGTTAGGGTTGAGTAGGCACTTTAATGTTAAATTCAAAATTTTGCACTTTAATAACTTTGCAACTATTAGTCCAATGTGCCTGAAATATTGCATGTGCGGTGTGGTACCATAGCTCTCTGGATTTGGAGCATTTCATTCTGGTCAGTGTTGCAGTTATGGAGCTACAGAGTGTCATAAAGTGTAAAAAATCCTCAACCATTTGCAAATTCTTTGCTTGCTCTACAGCTCAAATGGTTTGTTGGTCTGGTCTGAAATTTTCAGGGTATATGGGGACTGGGTCAGGGAAGTGCCTTTTTTTTCACCCGTGGCTCCCAGTCAGCACTTTTTTTTCCAGGCATCCCCTCTTTCTCCAGCCACTGTCTGTCTGTGCCTATCTCCCCATTGGGCCACCACCCTGCTACCCTCATGGCTTACCCCGTGCAACAGGGTGGTGGGAAGCCCCCAACACCCCATCAGGACTGGATCCAGTATGGTTGTTGCCCTCGGAGACAGGGCATTAGGCATACGGCCATCAAGCCACATGACCATGGCTTCCATTTCCTTTTTCTTAGCGGCAGAGTGTGCAATGCTGACAATGGGTGTGCCACACAAGTGTTCACATGTAGTGTGCCCACTTGCTACTCTGCCTCTGTGCCCCACTGTATTGGCCTGGCATGCCAACACCTAGCCTCCACTAGGTGTCAGGCAAATGCCAGACGCTCTTCCCCCACCCTCCCAGGGAGAGGAGTGCAGTCCGCTGGATCCTCGATCCTCTGCCACTCCGGCTGGCCCCAAGAATCCACTCACACCATGAACTTAGGTTGCTGGTATGGCAGGAGGTAAGACATCGCTGCCTCAGCCTTCCAAGCCACCGAGCTGGCCAAGGGAAGTGCCTTTTGAAGGTTGGGTGAAAAAATATTAATCTGTTCAAGTTATTAAACATTTTCATTTCTTATTATATCCTATGGAAAAAACATATGTGCACCGCAAAAGCTTTCACGAAAGTACCACAGACTTTTGCGAAAGTACCATTGGTTTACATGCGAGACTTTTGCAAAAGTCCGTGGAACTTTCGCAAAAGTCCCACATGTAAACCAGTTGTACAACTTTCATGAAAGTACCGCAGGTATACAGTCCTCAAAACACTGTTTCTTTGCCACTTCATAGTAAAAAAGCAGTTAGGAGTTTGAGGCTGACATTTGCAGGATTGCAAGCCCCTTGCACCACAGATGTGCCTTTTGCTGGTTTGGGACTTGAAATGTCTGTAAGCCTACACTATGTGTCTCCATATATGGGTAGGTGGGAGTGCAGGTCCCAGAGGGCCCACTAGTGAATCTAAAGCCACCAGGAACAGTAGCAGCGACAGCAGGCAGCATTGTCTTGTACCTTTTTGCAGTAAAAATTGTTGTGCTATTTTCCTCTTCATGAGGACTGCGGACATGGGGGCTTTATAAAAGGTGGCTGTACATTACCTAAAATGGGATCCAAATCCATATGCTACTGTACCAGTGTATAATAAAGGTAACCCCATTCCACAAAGTTAAAAGCCTTGCAGAAATCCACTGCCAAGGCCACCACTGGCATGGTGTCTTCCATTGCTCTCCATTTTAGATTAATGACAGCGCAGATGTTGTCTGCCCCTGTCCATCCTTTACTGAATCCGGCCTGAGAAGGGTGGATGATAATAGGTAGGACTCTCTCCAACCTGGTGGCTAAGATCATGGCCAGCACTTTTGTATCCACTGAAATCATGGAGATCGGCTGAAAGTTTGTGCAGTCTAGGGGATCCAATGATTTCTTTGGGAGCAGAGTAACTATTGCTTCCCTCATCATGGGAGATAGTTTGCCTTTTTCCTTCACCCCTTGCAGAGTTGTCCACAGCGCTAGATTGACTTCATCAGACATCAGCCTATACAAATCCACCGGGATGCCATCTGGGCCCGGTGCCTTTTCTGTTGCCAGTTGACCCAGGGCCTTCCTTACCTCCTCTTGGGTTATTGGGCTCTCTAGATCCAGCATATCCTCCTTAGACACCTATGGGTGGGGTGTCCTCCCCAGGAATGCTTCTATAGCTGGATCTTGACTGGCTCCCATGGGGGGTGGGGTTCTTGAGAAATACATTTCTTGGTCGAACTGTTTCATTACTTCATTGACCTCTCCTGGTCTCACAGAAACATAGACTTTGACAGCAGATCTGGAACACTTGGTTCACCAAGTCTGCCCATTTTCCTACCTATCAAATAAGCTGCAGATCCTAGATTTACCAACAGCCTACTTCCTCCTACATCCTACTAGAATTGCCTTATGTCTGTCCCCTGCATTCTTAACATCTCTCACTGTTTTTGACCCCAAACCTCCTCAGGAAGGCCATTCCATGCATTCATCACCCTCTGCATGAAAAAATATTTCCTCACATTGCCCCCAAGATGTCCCCACTCTATCTTCATATTGTGCCCCCTTGTTCTTGCACATCTCTTTTTCTGAATGATGCTACCCTCCTGGACTTTGTTGATTCCCTTGAGGTAGTTGAGAGTTTATATCATGTCCCCCCTCTCCCTCTTTTCCTTGAGGGTATGCATAGTAAGCTCTTTTAGACTCTCTTCATATGGCTTCTGGTGCAGATCATGCACCATTTTAGTTGCCCTCCTCTGGACTGCCTCCATCCTGTCTATGTCCTTGCAGAGATGGGGTCTCCAGAACTGCATGCAGTACTCCAGATGGGGTCTCACTAACTGTCTGTACAGAGGGATAACAACTTCTTGTTTTCTACTGGTGATGCCTCTCCCAATGCATTCTAGTATCCCCCCAGCCCTCCTTACTGCCTTCTCACACTGCTTGCCTACTTTAGGTCATCTTATATGACTACTCCCAGGTTCATTTCCATGTCTGTTGTCAATAATACCCACTCTTCTGTATTCTTCCCTTGGGTTTTTGTTTCCCAGGTGCATTACTTTGCACTTCTTTACATTGAATCCAAGCTGCTATACTTTTGCCCATTCCTCCAATCTTGCCAAGTTCCATCTCATCCTTTCCACCCCCCAGTGTATCAACCCTGTTGCAGATCTTTATGTCATCTGCAAATAGGCATACGTTTCCTTCCAGTCCCTCTGCAATGTCACCTATAAAGACATTAAAGAGGACTGGTCCTCGTACTGAGCCCTGTGGTATCCCGTTAGTAACCCTCCTTTCTTTAGAGTGGACTCTGTTTAGTATTGCCATCTGCATCCTCTTGTCCAGCCAATTTTTTACTCAGGTTAGCACCCTGAGACCCACTGCCAGGCTAGCTAACTTGCATATTAATCTTTTGTGTGGTACTTTGTCAAATGCCTAGCTGAAGTCTAGGTAGGCTACATTCACAGCTCCTCGCTGGTCTACTACTTTGGCCACTCAATCAAAGAAATCTATTAGATTCATCTGGCATGACCTTCCTGCTGTGAATCCATGCTGCCTTGGGTCCTGTACCCCGCTGGCCTCTAGGCACTCAACAATTATTTCTTTCAGAAGTGATTCCATCATTTTCCCTACCACTGAGGTCAAACTAACAGGTCTAAAGTTTCCTGCCTCTGCTTTGCTCCCACTTTTGTGAAAGGGAATCATATGTACCCTCCTACAGTCCTCGGGTACCACACCCTCCTCCCATGATTTCTTAAAAAGGGTAGTCAGTGGCGTCACTAGTTCTCCCCCTAGTTCTTTTAGAATTCTGGGGATAATCTCATCAGGCCCCATTGCTTTGTCCATCTTCAGTTCTAGGAGTTCTTTCTGGACCCTTTCTTCTGTGAATGGACTGGTATTGACCCCCATCCAGTGTGCCTCTATAATTTGGTTTAGGTACCTCCCCTTCCTCTTATTTTGTGAATACTGAGCAGAAGTATTCATTCAGTATCTCTCATTTGTCACTGTCACCCTCTACCCACTCCCCCTTCTCTTTATTGATCCTTACTATCACTCCCCTGGTCTTTTTTCACTCCCTAATGTACCTATACAAGGTTTTATCCCCCTTCTTAACTGAGTTGGCTATCTTTTCCTCTGTTTGGGCCTTTCCTTTTCTGACTGCCTTTCCCACCTCCTTCTGCTTTAACTGGTACAGTTCTCTGTCCTGCTTCTTCTTTGTTTCCTTATACTTCCTGAATCCTAGCTTTTTCTCACTAACCTTCCTCTCCACCTCTTTTGAGAATTATAGTTTTTTTTCCTTTATTTTGTTGTATTTGCTTCACACAAAGGCTTGTTGCCTCTGTGATGGTTGCTTTGAATTTTCCCCATTGTTCCTCCACCCCACCTTCTTGCCTGTTTGCTAGTGCTTTTCTGAGGTACTCCCCAATTTTGCCAAAGTCAGCCCTCCTAAAGTCCAATACGTTGGTTTGGCAATGCTTTGGTTGAGGGACCATTTTATAATTCTATAGGTTTTATAAAAAAAAATGAAGGACAGTTTTCTTTATTTCAGGTATGTATACAGCAACTGGCAGATGGAATGTACCACTAGACATCAGAGCAATATACTTTTACAAGAGGACAGTGATTGGTCAGTGGGGGCCACCAGACACCAGGGAAATAAGTATTTTATAATGGGGACGATGATTGGTGGGAGGGGGACTACTAGACACCACAGAAATAGATGGAATGCATGGGTAGGGGAATCAGAAAGCGTAGGGAGTGTCACTAGACACCACAGAAGTACATAACAACAACACTAGGGATGGCAGTCAACAGGATAGGCAAAAGTTCTCCCATCATGATAAAGAATCCTTTTTCATGACTCATGATACGACAAAAGATTCTTTTTTCATATCATGAGGTCATGAAAAAAGATTCATAATATTAAATAAAAAACATTTCTAGGGCATGTCTGCAGCTGTGAAGAACAGATTACACCTAATAGGGTCCCAATCAACCAAACTGATATGTTGGTATCTCTCAAGGATGAAGGTTTTGTAGCTTTTGATTGTTTTTTTTTTTTAAATGGAAACAAGATGGTGGCAAACATAAAATAAATATTCCAATATGAAACAGGATTCCTTTTTTGTTTCATATAGCTATCCTTAAATGCTTACTAAGCATGATCAGACACTTTCTTTTCAAAATTTAAAAATCAAATAACTTTGAAAAAGATTATTTTTTCACCAGACAAGCAAAAGGCACATCTGTGGGCTAGTCCCTTTCTGCACTGAACAATTCTGACCAAGATTCCAAACTATTTGGGATGTAGAAAAGTTCAAAGAAAAACCCTGTAAAGTCAATGAGTGAAAATCACTTTTTCACCTTTCTGGAACTCAGAAACTGCACATTCAACAGGAATATATCTCAGCACATCCATAGATCTACCTTATGCAATGGCACATGCAAATGTTCATGCACATTTGTTGAAAGGTTGCAAAGATATTAAAGTGCAATATTTGGGATTTAACAATGAAGAGCATATGTAACCCTAACTACAGGGGTGTGAATGCACCCCTATAATCTCCAGTTTTTGATGAATCTTGATTCTCTCTACCTTCCCATGAGAGTTTTTCTCTGTAAACCTGTGCTTGCTCTTATGCTTACCATTGTCAAAATGTAGATAAAGTAATGTTTGTTCCAATGTAAGTTGTTTTACCTCTGGAAGGCAAGCTTAAATAAATACATTTTTAAGGCAGATTTAAAGTGCCCCATAGTCAGGCACTCCCTTCTCTGATGAGGTAAAGAGTTCCACAGGGTAGGGGCTGCAAATGCAAACTACACACAGTTGTTCTTAATAATTTGTTTGGTTACATTTTGACTCAAAATGTTCAAGATAGCTGTTTTATGACTCCACCTTATAAATGTGACATGGAGCATTTATAGAATACTGGCTGAAACATCAATTTGCACCACAAATGTGAAAACACATCTCGTCCAGGATTTGAAAAACAGCACCTGTCATGTTTATGAGGTGATGTGAAAAAATGTCTATGCTGAAAGTTCGGAATCAAAATATTGAAAATTAGTAAAGTCAGTTATGACCATTGAAATATTTCAGTGTTCACTCATAATTTGGTAATTTTATCATATTTTTACCCCGAATTTTCAACATAGTATTCTTATGATCCCACCTCATGAATCCTGTAGGTGTAAATATTCAAGTCCTGCCTGAAACATGATTTTGCAAAGTGACTGCGAAATCACCTTTCAGCATATATTGAAAACAATTTCAACTGCCTTTTCATGTGGTGGGGTCTGAAAAAGGCCATGTTGAAAGTTTGGTGGAAAAGTATTGAACATTGACAAAGTTATGAGTTCCCAAATGAGTGCGCAGAGGGACGTGGTGCTCTAGAACCAACTCAGAAATGCAAAGAAAAAGGTTTTGGCACTCACATAACTCATTGAGATGGATGCACACAGATAAATCAAATACATTTTGTTATACCAAGACACAAAGTCTGGCCTGACATGTTTTGGACTGACAACAATCCTTATCCAAAGGACAGAACTTTGTGTCCCACCCAAATAATGATTTTGTGGGTGACTGCAAAATCACCTTCTGGGATGGATTAGAAAAAAAAATTTACCTACCTTGTTTGTGAAGTGGGATCCCAAAAAAGGCATGTTGAATATGTCTTGTAAAAACATTGAAAAATGACAAAGTAATAATGAAAATTCAAACCCCATTGAAATGTAATAAATTAGACTTGCCTTATTTCTCATATTGCAGTCACTAGTCCCAGCAGCAACATATCTTTTCAACCAGAGAGTGGATCTGCACCGTGAGATAGTTTAAGGTGCGTTAGGGGTGGGGGAGGGAGCAGAATGGTGGGTTCTGAGCGGGGAGCGGGGTGACTGGGGGTATGGGAATCAGATCAGTGATAGAACATTTTTTTGCAGGTTTCAAGGAAAAAAAGATCAACAAAGAGCAATATATATATATATTTTTTTTTAACAGGGGACTTAGCCAGCACTGGGGATTTGGTACCCCATTATCAGGATATTGCTCAGGGAAGGTGGGTGGCTGACCTGGTGGGGAGGGCTGTGAAGGGAAGCAGTGCCAGGTAAGGGCACCACGGTCCAATTATTATATAAATAAAAAATCAATAACACTTAAATGGGGGCAGGTGACCTGGAGGAGAGGGGGGGGCAAGTGGCACAGGAAGTGGGCACCCTGGTCTGCTTCTACAGAATATATAAGTAAAGAACAAGGGGGGGATAACTGAGCTGGGAGGGGGAGGGAATAAAAAATAAATAGTTTGATAGACAGACAGACAGACAGACAGACAGACAGATAGATAGATAGATGAGAGTGAGAGAAACAGATCAGTTGATTGCCAGCTTACTGCTTCCACTAAATTTGGTAGCACGACTACAAATGTGACTACACAAACTAAGAATATCAAACTTTTTTCATACAGAGAATGAGAGTGAATGACTCCTCTTGCTAAGTTGGGCACCCAGGATTTTCAGGAACCCAGAAAACTTATTTCCAACCATGTTTAAAAAAAATAAAACGTAGGTGTTCACACAGTTTAGGTGTTCATTTTTTGAAAATGCATCATTTTTTATGTTTTTCAAGATTTTATAGTTTTAAAGAAACAAGATGATGGCTGTCATAATCGATAATTTTATCTCATGATCGATAATTGTAATAGATAAACCCTAATGTTTGATGTTTTTATCATTTGTATCAGAGGCCTATCCAAAAACTTTACTGAGCATGCTCGGAAAAAAAATCCTTGTGTAGTAGCTCTCCAATGGTTAATATTTTTTCATAAAAACTTCAAAAAAAACACTACCTCAGCACAGGCCACTTCTACCTTGAATGGTTCTTGAAAAAATTCTATACTATCTATGCTGTAGGTGAGGTAAAAATAAAAAGTACTAAGTATAGGAAAATAATCCACACTTTTCCAAAACTCAACATTCCGTATCTCAGAAATCACATAACATGCCATCACAAAACTTTTCATGTCTTGAGATTCTGCTAGCCAGATCATGTATGTCAACTTTTTGGCTACTCCTTCTGATGCATCCAATGTTATTAAGGTGCAAAGATGGGCCAGCTCCATGGTGCTGAGTGAAGGGGTTCGCTCGGCATGCTGGTGACCCAGGTTCATGCCCCAAGCCCAGATACCAGTAGCGGAGAATGGCAGGGAGAGGGTTGTATAAAAGACCATTCAACACTTCCCTTCTGGTGGGTGGGTATACCTACAGTACCTGGTGGTTGATAGGAGATGAACTAGGTGGCGTGCTGCCTCGACACACCATTGTACTTCCCCACTCCAGGGAGCCACCAGATAGGTCCAATTAGGGAGGTGGGAGAGATAAGAAAACATGAAAAAGAATGCTATTCAGCCACCCAGATGACAGCGGCCTGTTCCTCCAGCTCCATGAAGCCAAGATCAACCCAGCACTGTACCCTCATTGCCACTGGTGAGGATGGTAAGTATGTGCCTTCGGGCACATGGAAATCTCCCCTCCTGGTCTTGACCACGGGAGGTAGGGCCCCTCAATGAAGGGATATGCTGGGCCGGTTGGGGTGGCATGATAAGGGGAAGTGGGTGGTGCCAAGAGAAGTGGAGGTGGTAGGGGCTTGGCTGCCCAAAGGAGTGGGCAGCTGGGCTAATGGGTGGGAAAAAGAGCATAAGGCAAAAAACAAAAACAAAAACAGGTGCAAAGACTGGGTTTAAGAATAAAAATGTTACTTAACCCTAACTATACTGGTGCTACCATGCTAGTATAACCTATCAATCTGTGTGCCTGCCTGTCTGTCCATCCATCCATCTATCCACCCATCCATCCATCCATCCATCTCTCCATCCATCCACCCATCCATGTGTCTATCTCTGTATCTAAGTATCTATCTTTATGTCTATGAAACACTTGGGATTAACACTGAACACTTTACTCAATCCCAAAAAAAAGCCACCCACACTGCAATTGTTTATTGTGCTCTGCTGAGCTTTTGTTTAACTGTTTGTAGGCATTCTTAATTTGTGTAACAAAGCCAGTAACTGAATGATGGAGCTGGCCTGCTAATGGTTGCTTGCCAAGGAAGTTGCAATGTGTCTTTCAGGATATACAGATCACAGGTAACCTAATTCAGGGAACAATGGTGGCCAAAAAAATCTTGGGTGTCACAAGACACAACATCAGGGTAAGGAGTGTGTGCTTTTGGAAAGACCTCTGGGGGACTGCTAATGAAAAGCAAGACTGCCACACCAAGGCCCTCCTCCTCCTCCTCTGACTAGCCATGGTTTGACAGATGAAGTGCCAGGTTTTCTCCAGTTTGCAACAGAAAAAAAGAGGAGTGTTGGTGAAGCAAGATAGGGAATGGATGGCAGGGTCGGTCTTGAGCATGAGACTAAACTCAGTTTGTCTTCACAATACAAACCCATGGTGCAGTAAGAAACAGAGGCAGACACCACAGACAGGAGTGTGGTGTTCTGTGTTTTTGTGTTTCGATAGATTGCATAGTAGTCCAGGATACCAGGAAAGGGGAAGGCAACAATGCTGGATTTTGAAATGCAGCTGGTGGCCTTGGCCAAGGTGAGAGAGAAGACAGGATGAGATGTCTGCTTCCAGAAACTGGGAGGCCTCGGACAATCAGGGCTGCCAGATCAACCAGTGCTACAGCAGAAGTCTGCAACTACACTTGTGCTAATGCCAGCAAACCACCCACTGGAAGTGTCATCTAAGAAGGGGAAGACGTGGAAACCCAGCAGACACCTCCTGTACTAGTAAAGCCATCTCAAGGTAGGTTAAATTTCAAGACTTGGGATCCTGAGGAATTGAAGACACTGTTAGATTGAGTGTTTAATAGTCCCAGCCTGATGTTCAAGCCAGCTCCCAAGCACCCATGAAGGGGAGGAGACTGGCCCCTCTTCCTACCATGCCAATAAGAATTGACCTTCCAGTACTGGTGGGGCCCCCCAGAACAGTGTGGCCCAACCTCATCTGGTAGCCCTGCTAGAGATCCAGCCTCCAGTGGGCCTGAAGGGAAGGAGAGTCAAGTACGTTGGTAGTCCTGTATCATCCCTTCAACTAGTGGGCCTGGCAATGGTTCTCCCCCAGCAACAGGCTGGCCTGGATGTGGCTCCATCAGCTCTCCCAAAGCAGCTGGATGCACAATACGGCTAACAGGTTTACATGGCAGGAATTCAGCCTTCATTATTTGAGTTAAAGCTTGATAGGGTTCTAACCTTCATTGAAGCCCAGGACAATAAACAAGCAAAACCCAGCCTGTGGGTCTGGCTCCAGTGGCTGCAAAGGAGGTGGGAGCTTTACCACTTACCTGGCTGCACCCGGTCAATAGATGCTGCCTCAACCTGTAGCAACTGGGTATATGAGCCTGGGGGAACCCGTGGATTTACACCTCTCTGTCAGGGTGAGGCAGAAAATAGATAACATGGAGTACATATACATATTTTCATTGCTTAACAGGCTCAACAAACCAGGGGACAAGAAAGTAAAGCTAAAGAAGAAAAAGGATGAAGATGAGACAAAGAAAAGGGTTTCATTACACTGCACCTGGGACAACTGGTTAGTGGGTTTTGCAATTTTTCCCAGACTATTGACGCAGGTTAACATAGTCAAGGAGGTTGGCCTATGAATCAGTTAGAGCTAGTTGATGTTCATGCATGTCAGCATACCGGGGAAGAAGTGACTTAAGTAGAACAAGAAATTTCATCTTAGAAAACAGAATGACTCAGTGAGAACCTGAAGATGCTGGTCCTTTCACTGCTGTGGTCCATTGATCATGGTAGAAATGTTCAATACATAGTCTTGTGTTGAGGCTTGCTTTGCAGATTACCTGGGTCAGGTGGCCTCTTGAGATCTAGAGGATTTTTTTTTTCAGAATGGCTTTAGGATACTGTATGTTAGCACCTGTAAGTCAAATGAAGCTGATAACCTGAGGTCTGCCAGGAAGCAACTGGACCTTGTCCAGTATAAGCTGCTGACGTAGGTTGCAGCAAGGAGGGTCAAAGGGCCTTTCCACATGCCTCTTCTAAGACACCGTAGGATGTCACCCATCTGGCAAGTCCCCAAGAAAGTTCTGGGTGAGCTCAGGATGATCAATCATTTGTCTTACATGTAGGGGGACTCTGTCAATGACCACATTGAAACATATTACACCGAAGTGTTTTATGCATTGTCTGACAGAGCAGTTGAAGTGGTGTGGGGAACCTTGCTAGCAAAGGAGGACATAAAGTCAATATTCTGAATCTTGCCAGTTCACCTAGAGGACTGGGACCTATTGGGTATTAAACTTGAGAGCCAGTACTGTCTAAACAATTGCATGCCATTGGAGTTTGCAGTGGCATGTGTGGTGTTGAGCAGCTCAGTATGATTCTGCACATTTATGGGCAGGCCTAAGACCAGGGACTGCGGGCATTTCCTTTAGTCTTTTCAATAGGTGTGTGCCAACTAGGACGCCTTTGGCCCCACACAAGACAGAAGGGTCCTGCATCACTTTGTCCTGCCTGGGTATTGAGATCTACACCTTGATTACTGAATTTTGCTTACTGCAGGAAAAAGTTGTGGGATTAAGGGAATTGTTGACCTGGACAATGGGAGCACACAAAATCATCTTGCATGAACTACAGCATTTCCTCTGTTATCTCAACTTTACTTGCAAAGGAATTCTCATGGGCAGGACATTCTTGTGCTACTTGTGGGTGCAGGATGCCAAAAGTCTCATCAAAGGAAATGACTTGACAGGAAATGGCCGATTAGTCTGGCCCTGCTGGAGCTGGTCAGCTGCAAAAGGCATACTTGTCGTTCCATATTGCATTCTTGGTGGCATTTTGCATGGCTTTTCAGGTGTTTGAACTATTCAGCTGAGCCAAGTACCAGGGCTTGTGGTTTCCTTGGGGGATAAGGATGTGGTGGTGACCCAGGAGTGGGTTTTTATACAACTGTAGAAGAGCAAGACAGATTATGTAGCCCAAGGGTGCTGATGAAGCCTTAGGCCTCCTCAAGGGGTACAGCGGAACCTGCAGTCCCAGGTACAGGAATATGTTGCACAAAGGGCAGATGGTCACGTTTTTCAAGCATTGAGAGGGGATCCCACTGATCATATTTCATGTCTACCATGTGGTTGTTATTATTATTATTATTAACTTTTATTGACCAAGTAAGTACATTTTATAATTTAGCTCTCATTTACCAGGTATGCACACTAGACAATAAGATGCCTATTTTCAGGTGTGACCCAGGAAAGTACAATCAAAACACAGACATTGGAGAATACAGTAGAATAAGAACATACATAGTCAGAAGACATGATATAACATGGTTTACTGTGGTAGGAAGGTACATACTGTAGCATGTGGATACAATATAACAGGACATACAAAAGCAAGATTGCACATGGCATGTAATGCATTTTATTCCAATTAAGGCAACTGTAGAATACAGAGCGCATATTTGGTTAGAGAGCTAGTGAATATATTTTGCAAACCATAATTATGGCACAGTGCATCTAGGGAGACAGAAAGGTCCTCAGGGGAAGGGAAAGAGGTCTATTCATGGCCATTTACATCAGAGGTGTGAAGTTAGGGGCTGCTGGTCAGCAGGGGTACACTAGTGACATGCATATAGGGAAGATACTTAAAGAGCTGGTACAGGAGAACAGTGCCTGGTGGAGGAGATGTCCCCAATATTTTGAATGAAATGAATAAGAGGAGGGACATCACTGAATATCAGAAGGAATGGTGTTTCATAGTTTGGGGGCAGAGTAGGCAAAGGATACTCTGCCTGCTATGGATTTGATTGTAGGAATGGCTAGCAGGACATTATCAGTTGACCTACGTGGGTAGTCATTTTCAACAGCCCAAACAACAGATGTGAAGGGTCTGGGCTGACTGTTTTTTATTATATTAAAGAGAATACCTCCATAATTGTGGTCATGCAGAAACACCAGATGAAGTCAACCTAGTTTATTATAAAGAGTGCAGTGGTGAGTGAGTTGAGGTGATTGCAATGCAAAGTGGCAAAGATTATTATCAGTGTTGTCCCATTTGTGGAGAGTGGTTTTAGTAGCTCAGGAGTATGCGGGGGTTCCTTAAAGCAATGTAGGGAGTAGAATTCCCCTGGCAACGGCTAGGCGAGCTTCTGGAGTCAGGTCCCAGGCTACTTTGCATGATACACCAAGCATGGAGCTCACAGATTTACTGACACTTGTCACATGTGCAGCATAGTCAAGAGAGTGGTCTAGGATGAGTCCAAGGTATGAAAAGGAAGAGGAGGTTGGAACAATGGTGCCATTCTGATACTCAACTGATAAGAGGGAGGGCAGGCTCTGAGTTTAAGGGCAATGCCAAATAGCATTGATTGAGTTTTGGTGGTGTTGAGGATACCCAAAAACATGGAAATTGTTGGCAGATAGGGACTGCCTGGCCCATTTAGTCTGCCTGTAAGCCTTTGTACTGGATTACTGCTTCTAACCCATCCACTGCTGTACCTGTATGGTTCCCCATGCCTGTCCCAAGCATGCTTGAATCCATCCACAGTGCTCACTCCCACCACCTCCTGAGGCAGACCATTCCATGCATCCACCACCTTCTCTGTGAAAAAGAACTTCCTCACATTCCCTCTTAACCTCCCACCTTCCAGATTCATGTCATGCCCCCTCTTTCGTGTGCTTCTTCTGTCTTGGAAATTATCTCCCCCCCGCACCTGGTTTATACCCTTAAGGTACTTGAATGTTTCTATCATGTCCCCTCTTTCCCTCCTCTCTTCCAGTGAGTACATATTGAGGTCCCTTAATCTCTCCTCACAAGTCTTGTGTTGCATGCCCTGTACCATCTTAGGTGCCCTTCTCTGGACCGTCTCCAGCCTGTTAATGTCCTTATGAAGGTGCAGCCTCCAGAACTGCACACAGTACTCCATGTGAGGCCTGACCATGGTTTTATATAATGACATCACTACCTCCCTCCATCTGCTGATGATACCCCTGCCTATGTACCCCAACATACCACTGGCCCTCCCAGCTGCCTTAGCACTCTGCTTTGACATTAGATCCCTTTCCTCCTTTGTGACTGTCAGCACCCCCCCCCCCAATCCTGTAGCTTTCCCCTGGGTTTCTGCATCCCAAGTGCATAATTTGTTACTTTTTTGAGTTAAACTTCAGTTGCCAGTCCTCAGACCATTTTTCAAGCTCCCCCAGGTCCATCCTCATTTTCTCCACCCCCACTGGGGTATCCACTCTGTTACAGATTTTGGTGTCATCTGCAAATAGGCAGACTTTTCCCTCCAGCCCTTCTGTAATGTTGCTAATGAAGACATTGAACAGGACTGGCCCCAGGACCGATCCCTGAGGCACCCTACTTGTCACTCCCTCTCCGCAGACTGCACCCCATTTACCACCACCCTCTGCCTCCTGTCTGTTAGCCAGAGTCTAACCCAGTTTACCACCCTGCTCCCCCATGCCCAGCCTACCCAGCTTGTTTATCAGCCTCATATGTGGGATGGTGTCAAAGGCTTTGCTGAAATCAAGGTAAGCGATGTCCACTACCCCACCCTGATTCACTTCCTTTGTCACCCAGTCAAAGAAATCAACCAGATTTGTCTCCTGGGCTCCAATTGCTTCTAGATGTCCCACTATCCTTTCTTTAAGCAATGTCCCCATGATCTTCCCAACTACTGAGGTGAGGTTGACCAGACGATAATTCCCCGCCTCCTCCCTGCTGCCAGATTTGTGTAAGGGACCACATGTGCCCTCCTCCAGTCCTCTGGTACCAGTCCTGTGTTGAATGACTCAGTGAACATGGCTGCCAGAAGTTCTGCTATCTCCCTTCCCAGTTCTCTTAATATGCTTAGGTGTATGCCATCTGGTCCCATTACTTTGTCCACCTTCCATTTAGTGAGCTCCTGCAGGACGCATTCCCCTGTGAATGGACTATTGTCCACCTCTTCAGCCCCCTGGCAACTACTTTACTGCTGTAGTCCCTGTCCCTCCCCCTCTTTTGTGAATACCGAACAGAAATATTTATTCAGGAGTTCTGCCTTTTTCATGTCACCCTCCTTGCATTCCCCTCCCTCTCCCTTGTGTCTTGCAATCCCCCCTTGTCTTTCCTCCTTTCACTGATGTCACTGAAGAATGTCTTGCCCCCTTTCCTAATTGACTGTGCTAAACCTTCTTCAGTCCATTCTTTGCACTCCTTGCTACCTTTCCTGCTTCTCTTTGATACTCTATGTACTGTACTCCTCTCTGTCCTCCTCCCTTTGGGTCTCCTTATATTTCCTGAACATTTTTTTACTTTTTGCCCTGACTTTTACCACCACCTTTCTTGAGAACCACAGTGGCTTTCTCCTTCTCTTGTCTTTGGATACCAATCTGATGCATTGGTTTATTACTTCAAGTATGGCTTCCTTTATATGCTTCCACTGTTCTTCCAGTCCCCCTCCTGCCCCCATTCTTTCCAGGGCTCTTTTGATACCCCTCCCTCCCCATTTCAGTGAAGTCAGCATTTTTGAAATCCAAAACCTTTGTCCTAGTATGACTTGAGTGAGTCTTTGTCCCTATGCTGAACCACACAATGCTGTGATTGCTGTATCCCAGTTGGCCTTCTATCTGGACATCTGCAATTCTATCCCCGTTGGTCTTTACTAGATCCAGAATTGCCCTGTCTCTGGTGGGGTCAAGCACAAGCTGCCTGAGTCCAGCCTCCTGGAGTGAACCAAGGATGCCTCTGGTTCTGGCTGAAGCAGCTACACTGGAGTTCCAATCCACATCTGTCATATTAAAATCCCCCATCAGTAGAATTTCACCTTTCACTGCCATCTTGTGTATTTCTTCCACTAGCTCCCTGTCCAGTTCATCTCCCTGTCCTAGATGCCTGAATATCACCTCTGTGCATATTGCTGTGCCATTTCCAGGTTGGAGGGTGACCCACAGTGCTTTTGCCTCCCCCTGCCTTCCATGTACCTGTGTTGTCATTATGCCCTCTCTGACATACAGGGCTACTCCCCCCTCCCTTTTTGCCCTCCCTATCCCTCCTGAATAGAAGATATCCTGGTACATTTGTTTCCCACGCATGATTAGCTGTGTGCCAGGTTTCATTTATTGTTACTATGTCCAGGTCTCCTTCAGTTATTAAGGCCTCCATGTCAGGGACTTTATTTCCCAGGTTGCGTGCATAAGTCACCACAACCTTCCAAGATTTACTGCCTGATCTCTCTCTCTCTCTCTCTTCCTTGTTTTTGATCCCCTGCATCTCCCCCCTTTCCTAATATTTTTCTTTTGTGTTTCCAATTCCCTTCCTGCTCCCTTTCTACCTGACCCCGATGACCTTGATAGCAACTCCTCTTCCTGCTCCATTGCTCTGCTTTCTATATCATGTGGGGGTGGACTGCCTGAGTATCCCTGCTCCTGTTGCCCTCCCCCCTGGATAATACAAATGCTTGTCATCAAAGCATTTAAAGCATCCATTGAGGGCTGCCTTTCCCTTGCTGGACAGATGTAGTCCATCCCCACTGTACAGTGCTGCATCACTTGAGGTGGGTCCCTAGTCCCCAGTGAAGCCATACCTCTTCTTGTTGCACCAGCTTTTCAACCATGTGTTGAAGTTACTTATGCAGAGATTCCTCTCCACCTGCCGTGGACTGGCAGCACCTCTGAAAATGTCACAGAGCTTGCTACCTTCCTCAGGCATCCTCCCAACATTGTAAAGTTCTCCTTCACCTGCTCCAATCTTGCCTTCTCCTTGGATGGGTCATTTGTTCTCAAGTGGATAATGATCTCCAGCCCTCCCCTCCTTGCCACAGGTTCAGAGATCCTCTGGATGCACTCCCCCTCCTTCTGCGCTGTGCCTCCTGGAAGGCACTTTACCTCCCTTTCCTCTCTACTATCTGTGCCCAGATCCATTCACCAGACAATTGAGTCCCCCAAACAGGAGTAATTTCTTCTTCATAATGGGGTTCTCTTCCTCCTGCCATTGGGTCTCCCTGCTGGAGAACCCTCACATTGTCCCTGGTCTTAGCCTCAGGTTCCTTTGCAGGGCTGTTCCATTCCTCCAACACTGTGTAGGGGTTCATGAGTTGGACTGGATGAGGGATGTTTCACTGCTCCTCTCCCCTGAACCTTCCTGAGACCACCGTAGTCCATCCTGCTCTCCCTGGGGGGCCGTTGTGGCATTGGCTGAAGACCTGGTGGCCTCTGGGTGGAGACGAAGGTCCCAGTATTCATGCCAGCTCAGCCCGGAGACTGGTGACCTCATCCCTCAGGCCAGAGAGGTGCCTGCAAATGGGGCAGCACCACAGTAACCAGAATGTTTATCTGAAGACTGCTGCACCACAGCCAGAGCACTGCACCATGCCCTGCATCATGCTGAGCTTGCTGATATTCCTCCCCTCCTAACTCTTTTTTTCTTCTCCTTCTCCTTCTCTCCCTGGTTTTCTCCAATTCTGTAGTGACTTACAGCTTCTCTCTCCTCCTTTTGTATGCACCCTTGTGGACCTAGTTGCTAGCTACACCTTTGTAAGTCTATCTAGATACCAGCAAGGTTGTGCCTCTGCTTTGCTGCCTAACTGTTCCTGCATCTTTAAGTAGGTGGGGCTTGGCCTTCCACTATAAGGTAGAACACCTGGGGGTGGTTGGGGAATGGGGTGGGTGGGGGGTTATTCCTTTGGTAGTCCGGTGTCTAAAAAAAAACAACCCGGTAAAAAAATCTTTCTTCTGTCAACTACAGGGCAAAAACACAGCTGTAGTTTAAGTCCCTTAAACTGTGGGCTACTATGATTTCAAATTACCTGACAGACAAAAAGAAAAACACAAGTTCAGCAAGTTTCTTTACAACTTACCCCACTTATCTTGTTTTAAAAAAACTCCTCAAATCTTGTCTGTGAGTAACACACACAGACTCTGTCTGAGGATGAGCTTGTTCAATGACAGCAAGTTGTGCACTGATTGGAGGTCCTCTGTCAGTTGCTGATTTATCTGGTCAATATGCTTCAAGTTATTGTAGATGATCAGATCATCAGCATAGACCATGGCAGAGGATTGTGTTGTGCTATGTGTGATATTGTTCTTGTATATGGCAAATAGCAGGGGGACAAGAATGGAGCCCTGAGGGACTTCTCTCAGGGAGGGTGCCAGATCTGAGAGTGAGGGTGCATACAAGATCTTCTGGGCTCTGTTGCCCAAGTAGTTTTGAAACCAGGGTAGATCCTGCTAGGTCAGTTTGAGAAATGCCCTGCTCAGCAAGTGTGTTGGTGAGCAGGGTTTGGTCGACAAGGTAAAAGGCTTTCATTAAATTAATTAAAAAAAAAACAGCACCTGTAAGGGTATCCATATTTATGGCAGTGGGAATGGTATTTATAAGGTCAGAAGGGCATGGGCGGTGCTGTGCCCTTTGTGAAATCCATACTGATTTTGGGACACTAGGTTATGTTCAGTAAGGTAACTAGTAAGCTGCGAGGACACTACCTTTTCCAGTATTTTACTTAGGACAGGTAGGATAACAATGGGCTTGTAGTTGTTCAGGATTTAATGGTCTCCCTTCTTGAAGACAAGGACAATCTGCACAGTTTTCCATGCATCTGGCACTATGCCATTTGAGAGGGGCGTATTGATTAGTTTAGTTATGGGGGAGGATAATTCCTTTGTGGTGAATTTTAGAAGTTAAGCTCGACTCCATCAAGACCCACAGATTTTGAGTCAGGAAACTGCACAAGGAGTTTGTGGACCTCTGCGGTCCTGACATGTTTGAATTAAAAGGGGGATTGAGACTGAATATGTGATAACCCTGTTTAGGTGTTGGCTTGAGGGATTGTAGGAGGCCCTTCTGAGAACATATCCCCATATGAAGAAAGATCGGCGAAGTGTGAGTTGAAAGATTGGCAATTGTCATATTAGTATTGCAGAGCACCCTAATTAGCAACATGTCAGGGAATGAACTGTTATCTTGTTGGCAGAGCATTTTTTTATCTGTTGCCAGAACAGCCTGTGTTTTGTGGCTGTTGCACTGAATAGCATTTTGATGTGATTGCTTTTTTTGTTTCTTACCTCCCTCTTTTATTTTTAACATATCTCTCCATAAGCAGCCCAGTCCTAGGGGAATGCTGAGGCCGTGAAGGGCTCCCATCTTTATCATGTTCTTTAAATTTTTTTACTAGCTCTTGATCAAACCATTTTATTAGAGGATCCGACACCTTCCTGTTATTGTAAGGGGCAAACTTATCTTGCATGGAGATTAATATGGTGGCGAGGAAAGCTGCTGCTGAGTTTACATCAGTGGCATTATACAGCTAGGTCAAGTCTATATTTGCTATAGGCTGCCTATATAGGTTAGGGTCCAGGTTAGCATATTTCCTAAGATGAATGATCCTGAGCTGGGGGAGTTCTAGGCACTTTGGCTCACCACACATGGTAGATGGAGCAGTCATCACTAAGGGTATCAGCATGGACTCCCGGTGCCTGAAACTCAAAACTTTGCCTGGGCACAAAACTAAGTTTGCCCATGCAAACCAGGTTTTGAATGGAATGGCAATATTATTTTTTTGCATTATCTTTTTATCTCCTGCCAGTGGCCAACCTTCATTGACCTCTCCTTCAGGTGGCCAGTCTCCACCAGCCACCCTGATCCTCCATTCCTGCCATCTGCTGCCCCATTATCCTGCTGTTCCAGTTGTCCCACTGTATCCCTTCGATGGGGGGCCCCCCTACCCATGGGGGCAACCAGGAGGGGAGATTTCAGTGCATGATGATGCCTTTCACCATCTGAATCTGAGCAGCATTGGGGCTATCCCAGCTATCACAGTGATGGAAGGATAGGGGCTGTCATCATCCAGCTGCGAAGAGGCCATTTTTTCATCTTTTCTCCCCATCTACAGATCCTCTACTCTAGTGCTTCCGGTCTCCACCAGGGGCCACTACAGAGTGAGGCAAAACCTACAACCCACCCCAGGAGAGGAGTGCAGTCCTCTGGATGTTCAATCCCCCTTTCCCCTGCTGACCCCCAGTGTCTCGAGTCCATTCCCGAATCTGGGTTGCCAGTGTGGCATGCGGTGTGGTATCCAGCACCTCAACCCTCAGCACCACCGGGCTGGCCAAATGGCAATATTCAAATGCCTGCTTACTGGGGGCAAACTCAGTTTGTACCTGGGCAAAGGGCAGAATGGAGTGCAATGAAAATGTGGGGGGCCCTGAATGTTGGTGCAGTCCAACTTTCAGAGTATGTGCACCGCTCAATGCCATTTTCTTTGGTTCCCTTGTGCGGCGCAGATACTGCCAAGTCAAACCCTGACTTACTCCTGCACAACCCTATTGGTTGGTAAAGTATTGCAGCCACCCCCCCCATTGATTGCCATTCCTGTATGAAATAGCAGCCTTAACCCTGATAACGTAGTGGTCACTCCCCCCTCCCCATTTTCTGATCCCCATCCCGTTCATGTGAAAACCATTCCCTGGTAGTGTTGTGGCCCCTCCCCCACACCCCATTTTCTGATCTCTGTCCTGATATTAGAACAATTATTCAGTGGTAGTCTAGAGGTCCCTCCTCCTTCCCTTCCTCCCCCAGTCACCGATCACCATCCCAGTATTAAAAAAAGCATTACCTGTTATTCTAGTGGTCTCTCCCCTCCACTGTTCTCCGATCTCCATCCTGATATTAAAAACATTATTCCCTGGAAGTCCAGTAGTCCCTCACCCCTCACCCTTCAACCATTCTCCGATCGCCATCCCAAGATTAAAAAAAAAATATTCCCTGGCAGTCTAGTGGTCCCTTCTGTCTCCCCCATTCAGCAATTGCCATCCCAATTTTAAAGGAAATTATTCCCTGATAGTCTAGTGGTCCCTCTCCCTTCCCATTCTCTGATCACTATTCTGATATTAAAAAAATGATTCCCTGATTGTCAAGTGGTTGCTCCCCCTGCCCTGGTCACCGATCACCATACCGACTATAAGAAAATAGACCTTTCCTGGTAGTCAAATGGTCCCTTCCCAACCCCAGCACCCACCCAATAAATATATATAATTTTCATTGGTGTAACATGTACCTCCCCCCACCCCCATCTCGCTTCCTTGGAAAAAACAAAAGTGTCCCATTTCCCTGATGTCTAGTGGACCCTACCCTCCCACACTGGCAGACAGTGACCTACCACCCTGCTCCCCCCCATCATGAAACCCAGCTGGTGACTGGCACAGCCCTCCTCCCCCCACCATGTCTGGTTGCCAACTGAACTGTAAATGAATGAGTACAGTATATACTACATGCTCACTGGTTGACAATGTTCCTTGCTGCACACGTCATGCTGCTGATGTATTGTGGATTATGATAATCAGAAAACACATGTCTGTGGCCATTTTCTCTAAGGTACTGTGTATGTCTTGGTCTGTTTTGGTGAAAGGGGGAATGTGGCCTGCTAAGACAATGGCTGTGTAGCCAGGAGGGTTAGACCTCAAGTTTTGGAAGGACAGTTTAAAGAAGCAGTCCAAATTGTGCCTTCACAATAATTATCTGGTAGAAGATGGGGTGGAACTCCTTGATTAAAAGCTGGGGATAGGATCCAGACCAGAAGGTGGGTAACAGCACCTGACAACAAAAGGTTACATGTTACAGGAATGTTTTTGAAAATGTATGGACATGCTCAATCACAAATCTTTCTTTCTCTGAGGGCAGTGCCACTGAAAATATTCTTTTGTGTCATCTGCAGATACACCCTCCATTGGGGTAATTTGTCTGTTAATACCATTGGTAACAGAATACAACATATTACTTGACATTAGTTTTTAGGAAAGAACACTGGTAACTGAATGGTGTGTGTTTCTGGTTCATGTATCTTAGTGTTTTGATCCCCATTTTCTTGGCCCCCCCTAGTTCCCAGTATAAATAGAAATGGTTTTGTAGCCCTACCACAAGAGCCAATGAAGTGAACCCCTAGTAAAAGAAGGATCACTTTCATAAATGATCAGGAGGTGAGTGTGCGTACATTATGTTCATTGGTGAAACCAAAATAGGAATGGTTAATACATCCCAGACGGGAGTTAAAAAGATGCAGAGGAAAATGGACATGCTTTGTGAATGGGTAGAAATATGGCATGACTGAAATTAATATTAAAATGTAAACTTATGCATCTGGATCAGAAAAATATAAAAAGTAAAATGCTACCTAAACAACACAGAGTTTATTGAATATCAGCAAGAAAATACCTGGAGGTAATGACTAGCATCCCCTTAAATGGAGGCACAGTGTGGGGCAGCAGATAAAAAAATCAATAAAATCATTGTGTACATCAACAAAACTTCATCAGTAGATAGAGGTATTTAATAATGATGGTCTACAAATTGTTACACTTTATTTTAAGTGTCACTTAACAATACTGTAAACACACAGAATTAGTTATTTGCCATATTGGTCCTTGTAAGAACAGATCCAGAAACAAATGGCTTGAAGCCTTAGGCTTTCAGACCAACCAAGTCCTTCATCGGAAGCTTCAGAGGAAGGACTTGGTTGGTCTGAAAACTTAAGCACTGTTTTCTTTTGTTACATCTATCCTGGTCTAATAAAAGGTATCAAACCATTTGTTTTTGGGTCTGTTTTATCAACACCGTAGTTACAGTGTAACTACACTGTAACTGCACTGCAATTGCAATGCAGTTGCATGCAACCAACATGCAACTACAGTGTAATTATCCTGTTGCATGTAATTAATGATTAGTTACATTAAAACAGACACATAGAAACATAAAAGTTGTTAGCAGATAAGGACTTTTTGGCCCACCTAGTCTACACTACATTCTCTACCTACTGTGCTACCACAGACTCTACTAGATCTCTGGCTTTCCCCCTCAGCCCTATTACAATGGACCCCTTGTGTCTATCCCATGCATGCTTGAATTCTGATACCATTTTAGTACCCACCACTGGTGCTGGGAAGCTGTCCCAGGTGACTACCACCCTTTCCGTGAAGAAGTATTTCCTCACATCTCCTATAAGTCTTCCCCCCTCCAACTTCATGTCATGACCCCTTGTTCTGAAGCATCTTTTTCTATGCAAAATGCTACCCTCCTGTATCTTATTAATACCTTTGAGGTTTTTGAACATTTCTCTCATGTCCCCCTTAACCATCTTTCCTCTAGAGTATACATACTTAATTCCTTGAGTCTTTTCTCATGGAGCTTTTGATGCAGGCCATGCACCATTTTGGTTGCTCTCTTTTTTCCTACCTCCAGCCGATCTATGTCTTTCCAGAGATGGGGCCTCCAGTACTTGACACAGTACTCTAGGTATGGCCTCACTGTTGATCTATACAGGTTTAACACTACCTCCCTCTTTCTGCTGATGATACCTTTCCCTATGCACCCGAGCATTATGCTAGCTTTCCCAACTGCCTTATCAAACTGTTTTGCTACCATCAGGTCATCAGATATGATGCCCTCCAGATCCCTTTCCTATTTTGTGGTTGGCAATACCTCCTCCCCCAATTTGTACGTTGCCCTGGGTTTCTGTGCCCCATGTGCATAATTTTGCACTTTTTTGGCATTGAAACCTAGTTGCCAGACCCTTGAGCTGTCATCCAGCTTTTTCAGATCATCCCTCATTTTTTCCTTCCCCCACCCACTGGTGTGTCCAGTCTGTTGCAGATTCCTCAAACAGGCATACTTTCCCTTCCAGCCCACAAGCGATGTCACTAATAAAGACATTGAAGAGGACCAGGCCCAGTACTGACCACTATGGCACCCTGCTGGTTACCATACCTTCTTCAGAGTGAATCCCATTTGCTACCACCCTCTGACTCCTGTTTTTTAGCCAACTTCATACCCATTTTACTATTTTTGTACCCATTCCCTGGCTGCCAGCTTGTTTCTGACACTATTAGTCAAACCCCATTTTTTAGTCTTCTGCCCTACTTCCCATGTCTGAGGAAGGATATTGATAGAACTGAGAAGGTGCATAGAAGAGTTACAAAAACAGCTGATGGCTTGGAAAATGTAGACTATGAGTACTGAAAGGTAGTATTGGGACTAATATCCATGGAAGAAAGGAGAATTATGGGTAATATGATTACAGGTTTCAAATGTATGAAAGGGAAAGCTCCATCAAATCAAATGCATCTCTTCCAAATGTACAAATCTGAGAGAAAATTAAGCACTCCATGTCCTTGAATGGATGACAACTTATGAGAATTATCAGGAAGAACTACTTCACAGAATGAATGGTGAACACTTGGAATAGTCTTACAGAATGAATGGTGTCAGTCAAGAATTTTTCTGCTTTCATTCTTAAACAATATACAGTAAATACTTTGAAGAAAAGGGGGTGACACTGAGTATTCTCACCATGTTGGGGAAAGAACCTGATGCTCTGGTAGTCTTCCTATGTTCATATGCCTGATTAATGTCTATGGTAAGCTTGTACAGTTCTGTTTGGTGACAACAACATTTACTTGCAACAAGTATAAAACACATATTTTAGGTTACCAGTAATGGTTAAATAATGATATATTTACTTGTAAGTTCATTTTATATGGGCCTTTGAATGGGATTATGCAGTGCTGAAATTCAAGCACTAATCCCATGATTTGCAGCCAGTTTTTAAAGATGGATTACTTGGTTATAGTAACTGATAAGCTGTACAGCTTACCATTCTGTAGCCTGTATCCAACATATTAATAGCAGAATACGGTAGCTTCTATAGGTACACTTTTCCTACTGCAGACATTATCCTTGTCTCAGTTTGTGTTGAGGCTGGCTCAGAGCTGAACTGTGAAATCTATTTTTAGTGGTTCAGTGTAAATGTAATAAAGAATATTTTTAGGGTTTAGTACATTGCAAATATTTTAATTACAATTGTCTCTGCCCATTGTACAAGCTGCAGAAAATGTATAAATACCTGGCATAGGTACATTATTTGGTGTATTCAAATTGTGCCTAAGATTTTAAGATGCTACAGCATGTATATCTTTAAAAAAATGCTCAGGGTACTCTACCAAGTTTGTTTGCAAGCCATTTTCCTTGGCTAATAAACAGTTTACAGGCATTGATAGATTGTATCTATTGGCTCTTCATCAGACATGATGCGCTTTTGATTTTACTATATACTTTTTAATTGTTCATTAGTTGTGTTTTTTGCATTCTGAGCTCCAGCTGTACCCTATCCATGACATCTAAGGAAATACACTATTTCACAGCATACTGTAATATGCCTTCCCTGGTAATACATTTGAAACAATTAAAATTCTGTTTTAAGGAGGATATGGTTAAAAATACTGTTTTGCTAGTCAGTCTCTATAATAACAATTTTAGCTATGACTATGAAACCTACTTGCTGAAAGAAATTTAAATGGCCTATAAGCCTGGATAGGAAGCCTATTCATTAAATTAGTAAAGGAATAATTTTGTCATGTAATGTTTCCTTCTGTGCACTTATGTCAATAAACATTTTGATAAAATATGAGACTGTTATACACAAAATGTCAACATTTATAGTCTAGAAACATTTGAAGACTGTTCATTTGGTACTGCAGCTATGAATACAGAATACTTACAACCAGAGCTCTAACTGAAAATTGCAGATTTTAAAATAGAGAATGGCCAGTGTTTTGTCATTGGTAACAAAATGTTCATTCAGTTACATAATGGTACAATCATTGGTGTAATAGATTAACTTTTTAAGCCATTTTGTATATGTGTTTGATTAGTGACCTTCTAGACTTACTTGGCATTTCCCTTTTTTCCTTTGTATTTTATAACATAGTTTTAGCAACTAGTTTCTTTTAATACAAAGTGAGTATTTTGAGGTTTAAAAGTGCTGTTTGCTCTCCCACCTGTGGGAGCTAGTGCCCCCCTCCCCCCGATAAGCCATATTTAACACAGGTGGTTAATTAGTATATACTGCAGGTACTTGGTTGAGTAGATGTAAATTATATTTCTGATTTACAAGCTATTTTACATAGAAGGAGCATTTGTGTTTCATATTAATGGATATTGCCTATGAAATGTGCTGTTCTGAAAATATTCTCCCTTAAAAATTTACACAAGTACATTTCTTTTTGTAACAGGAAAGACTTAAATAAGCACATTTGCACCATATATTTCTTAATCCCAGTTAAACAAGTAGGTGTGTGTGTGTGGGGGGGGCATGATGGAACTACGGTCCTTTCCAAACATAAATTACTATGTCTGTATGTTATCTGTATACCATACCAGTTCTATGCATGTCATCAGGTGACAAACATGTTTGACATAGGCACCACATTATGCAAAAGAATTTCATTTTTTACAATGGAAATGGACATGATTACTAATCTAAAAATACTTTGATTTTAGTGTCATCTCTTTTAAGATGATTTTATACTGTAGTACATCAGTACAATAAAGAAATAATGGTGTTGTCATGCATGTAAAAATGGTCTTAAACCTCATCATATCAAAAGTAGTAGTCCCAGCTGCTAGTTTATAGCAGAAGTCTCTGGCTCTCTGGCAATTGCTATGCATAAATGTTCCTTTACATGCAACACTAGTTTTATTTTTGCTTTAAAGTACATAAAATGAGGCAAGGCCCACATCAGTAAGGCAATGAATGTTTAAAGCACTTATGCATGCAGCTGCCTCAAAGGATAATTAGATGATTATGATGGTACTTGCTTTCAAATAGCTAATTACAAAAAAAACATCTATTGCTCCAAAGTCTAATTATTTGTCTAATGATAACATATTAGCAAACTGCCAAACCTTTTGTCAGTTATAGACAACTGCTTGGCATAAAGACAGGTAAGGGACATATGTTTTTTTAAGAAAAGTCAAATATCTAAAACTTTTCAGAATTTGTCTGGGTCATCCCTTCAGTCAGGTGAACTTTTTTTTTTAATTATCTAAGAAAACTAGTGTGATCCCCTGTGTGCATTGTGTGGGCTTTGAAAAACATCTGCATGACTTTGATGAATATTAACAGTGATTGTAAACTATGCTTCTCAGAAAATGTAAAACATGTAAATAAAAAGTTAAAATTCATTCTGTTGCAATTACCATGATTCATATGATTAACGACATAGGCCTTTTTTTCTTGTGGGACCCCAAAAATCATGGTGAGTGTTGAGCTTAGTATTGCTATTAGAAGCAAACATATCAATTTTATTAAACATCCTGTTTAAATATTCAAAGTCATAAATGGATGCATTTCTAAACAATATATGACTTTCCAATCTCTACATTATTACTTCCATGCTGAAAATACTTGTAATGGAGATTGGGAATCACAAACATCTGAATGGAACTTTCTTAATGAAAAGGGATTGTTTTGCCTAGTCAGACTTTGTTCAAGAGTAATCCAAACAAGTGATTCACATAATTTGAGATCTTATGGAACTGTAGTTAGTATTTCATTGTCAGTTTTATGTTTAGATATCTAGCAGCAAAGGCATGCTGGACTCAATAACATAAACTGTTATTTGTGCCTGTTACTACTGAGGTAGGATCAATAAAATGAAATAATGTTACAGAAGTCAGTAATTATTACACTAATGTAGTTGAATTCCGGAGGTTGTAGAGGACAGGTGCTTATTATAGACATGTCTAAACATCTCATTTTAATTTTTAAGGTTGATTGTTAAACCTGAATAGCTTCCTCAGTTTTTTCAGTTCAACTTTGTTAGAGACCCCAAAATGGCAAAAAATTGTAAATCACTATGTAATGTATTAAAAGTATATTTTTCATCAATAATTTCTTCTTAAACACCACCCACAAAACCATGATTAGGTGTTCCAGACTGAGTAATTATTGAGTGATTGTGTCATGCACTATGTCTCAGATAAGGATAATCCTATACCAAATGTGTATTCAATGATGGTGCTAAAATTCTGCATGTTTACCTTTGATTATGCCCAATCCAATGTTTGGGCCACTTCAGATTACTTTGAACCTTAGAAGACAATTACATAAAATAACATTCAGGTAGTCAAGGTTTGTACTATCGGTATTCCTTTCCTCATCCCAGTCATGTTCTCTCTTCCCTGACAGTTTTTTTCTACTAAAAAAGATTCTGGTGCCCAGCACTATGCCAGAACCTGATTTTTTTTTTAAACTGACTTCAGGAAATGAGGTGGATAAAAGATGGTGGGACTGACTGGAGTGTACGATGGGTAGTGAGGAAATGTTTCTTACTATCATATTTAGCCTCCTAGACCTCCATACCAAGGACCTGAAGTGCCCATTGCTAAAGTGTTGAAGCTGAACTAATGACCGGGTCTGAATCAAAGCCAAACCAACATTGACAATTTTCACATTTGCCCACTCTTAGTCTCAAATGCTATGCATCATAAAGAAGTTGTCTAAGGCAGGGTTATTTTCATTACAATGGGATGCTTTTGTTAATGAAGACCAGGGACATAGCTGTTGGTGGAGGAGGGATGCAGGTACAACTCCCAGTTCAGAGCTGTGTGCATACTCCAAGATGTGGCAAAGCAGCCTTATCCTATTGTCAAAGGGCAAGATGGATTGTGATCATTGTTGTGATTTGTGGCAGCTGGTGTAAAACAAAAGTGATGCATGCATCACTGTTTTGATGCAGGTGCCACTAAAAGTAAAACAAAATTATGTCAACTGCCCAAATGTTTTCTACCCTTTGCATTCAGTTTTCAGGAATACTGCAAAAACATGACCTGTCTCAAAAGGGTATGTTTTAAAATCCCACCCAAAGCATTTGATTGTAGTTCTAAGATGGATGGCAATGGCTGAAAACATTTTTTTTTTTCAAGAAGACATATTATATAGTGTGACTTTCCTAACCCATTGTTGAAAATATTTTAAACAATGTTATTAGCAACTTGCCTCAATTCATTTGGTAGAGTACACTATTCATTCTGTATCTCTTCCCTATCATTTGTTACAGTCTTACCAGACTTAACTCATCACAGCAGGTGTTGTGGCCACTGGGAAGGCCATAAAAACAGAAGCAGGAGCAATCTAGACTGATCCTCAACTAAACACGCTATAGCCAGAGCCAGTACAGCTGTGGCAAGCTTGCAGACCTCTAGAGAGTGAATGCCGCTGACTGGCGGTGATGCAACTGTGCATGCATGGCATTCACATATGTGTAGTTGTGATGAATGGCATTATGCCATTCACAAGATGGTGGCACCAGCAGAACTGCACCAGTGCGTGAGGCGTGCATGCGCAGTTTTTGCCTCAGAAGTAACAGCCAAAATAGTGTGGCTGTTACTCTAGAGAGGCTTACTATGGCAGAGTGGTCCAAGCTCTGTTGGACTTTTGGAAGGATACTTTCAAAAAGTAAAATGGAAGCATTCCATGATCTGCTGTTTTGAGCAACACAAAGCAAAATGGCTATAGGCTCCACCCACAGCTGTAAAAAGAAGCCATAGACCAGAAGGCAGTTTAGTATTTCACTTGTTTAAAGTGACCAATGCCACCAGGGGCTAAAACACACACCTTCCTTAATGTTTCAAGGCCAAATGTTTCTTTCTCTAGTGGCACCCACCAAAGATTCCCAAAAATAATGCCCATCTGGCATGTTGCAACATTTTTACAGCTTGCCAGATGTTAAGACAGAAGGTATAGCCACACAGAGGACAAACTGACAATAGACTGAAAATGTATCCTTCTCTGGTATATTGCAGTATATTTCTGCTGGCTGTATGAGGCAAAGAGCAATAACAGTAGCCATCTGCCCACAAGCACACCCAAGTATTATGCTCATCTGGCATGTAGCAGCATATTTTTTTTTGTATATTCTTTTTTTCCACCCTCCTCATACTCGCTGGCCCCCACTCCTTCAGGCTCCACATGTCCCCCGCTAGCCCCTCAGTCCTAACCCAGCTCTCCTCTAACTCCACAAATTGCAGCCGATCCCCGGGATATCCCAGTGTATCCCTTTCACTGGGTGGTCCCTCTTCTGAGGGTGAAGGCACCAGGGAGAGGGGATGACCCCAGCACACTCTCTACTTAGGGACCGGGGATGCTGCCACAGAGAAGGAGGCCCCAGGAAGGCACTGGAGGCATTCGGGGACAGAGAGTCGTCATCCGTCGGCCAGCGAGTGGTATTTCCTGTTTTTTCCCAAGGTGCGTGACGTCCGAACATCAAGGCATTAGCCGACGTCTGTCACGCACCACCCAGCAGTGAACCCAACGTATTGCCCTACCCCTGGTCTCCACCAGCGGTCGCCCAACACCGGGTCATAGCCCACCTTCCCTCTCTGGAGACAATGAGCAGTCATGGGATGCTCAAGTTGTCTCCCCCCAGCTGGACCTCCAGCAACCCAAGCTCGTTCCTGAACCCGGATCACCGGCGTCGCAAGCAGAAATCCAACCGCTGTGCCAGCGGGCTGGCCAGCAGCATATTTAATGCTGTGCAGCAGCACTGCATGGCAGCAGTACTATTGAGTAAGCAGGCACAAAAAGGCACAAATCTATTGAAATAGTAACTTATGACTGCTGATCCCTCTGTTCAAGAACTTAAACAATGTGTACAGTATGTGGCATACATGTGTATACATTGTATTAAACCAAAAAGAGTTCTAATCATAAGTGTTTGAATCCTGTAATTACTAACTGCCACCCCCCCCCCAAAAAACAACACAATTTCTTAAAGTGTGAAATTATGGAAGCTAACATGGCCTGTAGTCTGTGTCTAGGAGGTGTCAAGTATTCCCAAGGTCTTGATGCATTGTATCTGAAAAAAGGGCCTCCTGTGTGTGTGTGTATGTGTGTGTGTGTGCGTGTGTGTGTGTGTGTGGGGGGGGGGCACTATGAGTGGTACCAGAAATGGGACATGAGCTTACACCATGTGTCATATCAGAAAACGTCAGCACAGACATACTTCTAGACAGGGGACCTTTCTTCTGATCACTGCAAATAAAATGAGCTACTCAAAGGGCTAATGTTTTCTGTGAGTGGGAGAACATCTGAACTGTCAGGTTACTCTCCAGAGAGAGAGAGAGAGAGAGAGAGAGAGAAAGTTAAAAGGAATTTGCACTGATGCTGTCAGGCTAATTCAGAGCTTGTGGATAGAGAGAAGGCTTTTATTCTAAGCTCCAGCAGTAAGAAGTGATCATCCATTTCCTATCTGCAAATATAACATTTCTATATCTAAGTTTTTGGATGAATTATTCAAGATTTATGTGCTAGCATTTACTGTTTAAACCTTTTTCATTTTTACATGTTTCCCTGACTGCACTGTTTAGCTTTCTGTACTTTGGAATACATCTTGTGAATAAACAGCATTATTTATTAAGCTACTGTATAAGTGATTGACTGTGTATTGTGAAAGAGGTATTTTGTGGATCTCTGAGACATCCATCCTGTTCAAGAGATACACTATCATGTCTAATCTGAGCTAAGTAATCCTTCCTGATACTGGGATCTGGTAAGGTAAAAAGTAGAAAATAAGACCCCTCTCCTCCTGAAGCTTGAACAGTAAACCTTGGCTTGATGCAGGGTAATGGTTACTGGGCTGAGGGGGCCAGGTGCCTGTGGCATGCAAACTGCACAGTAGGCAAGTGTGGCTACAGGACTCAGAAAGAGGTATCCAGCTGACATGTCTGTGGCAAACTGGTGAGAGAGAGTGCTGGCAGGATTGTGGACATGTGGTATTGGATATAGTTTATCCATTCTTTCATACACCTTCTGGCTAGAGGAACACAACCTTCACTAGAACTAGAGTTGTATACGTATGGCCTGATCCACAGAGCTTTCCATGGGTACAAACAAAATGCTGTGGAGTGCCACACCTACACATACAGAACACCTGTGATATTATAAAGCCACCCAGGCACACTTGGTCCAAGTTGCTTTTACCCATTCTGCACCACCAGCTGGAAAGGGTGGATGGGTGTATTTAGAGGCATTTTGGGGTGAAGCTATGCTCTGCTAAAATACCCCAAAGACAGATTCACTGACTGTGAGCTCAGGGAGGGTACAGAGATCATGGCTTAACCCTAGATGTATGGTTTCTGCCACAGACACTGTGAGTGTTTGGTTTCCAGAACAAACAGGAGACCATTCACAAACACAATGTCCATGCCAGGAGCTGAAATCAAGCAGGTTGAATATTTTTGCTACAGATGTTACACAGCCCTGCATGGCTTCTCGTCCTTACCATTCACTCTCTCTTAAATAATTTTGGGAGGATTTAACATACCATTGTCCTTTGCATTGGATGGGCACTGCTTCGCAGATAGTCACAACTTACTTAATCCTGGCTCCCATTACTGGGTCCTGTGGGTGCTAGTTCCCCACAAAATTGACATGCAGTGGCACTTTCCTCAAACAGAGTGAAACACTACACTGGGGAGCCACATGCATTTTTTCTTAGTATTCATGCCAGATGGTGGAATTACAGGTATTGAGGAACCAGCTTATGGGTTTAATAATGTTTTACACCTAGTCAGTCCAGCCGCATATGCCTACTTCAGTGTCACACTGATAGGTTCTAGTGACCCCTCTGTGCAACAGGCTCATTTGCATAGTCAAACATAAGCGGGACTTATTGACATGGATATATTGACAATATATTGACATGGATTCTTGCAAGACCCCTTCTGTTGTAAAGTTTTTTTTATTTTCAAAAATAATGTAGTACATTACATTATAATAAGCATTTCAAGTAGCATTAGCATCTTAAACAGTTAACCATAACTGGGGAGGGGTATAGCAAGGAAAGGGTGGGAAGGCAAGGGGAGGTAAGGGGGAAGGAAGTAAGGAAAAGTTCATAATCACAATTTGCACAAAGTTACAGAGTGCAAGTTAATATACTGTATCCAGTATAAGCAAGGAAGTATACCAGTACGAGAGCTTTGACCAGGGCTCAATACATGTCAAGTTAACAAAGTATAGTACTCACCTAGCAACTCTCTATGGAGAGGAACAGGAATACCTGATTGAAGACACACCTATCCATCTGAAGAAGGGGTCTTGCCATGACATGGCATCAGGTGGGTTGGATATGTATGTCTCCATTCTGATACAACATGAGGTAATTTCTAAAATAGAACAGAGGCATACACAAAGAATCGGTGTGTTGAATCTACTACATTATCGATAGTATCATACCATTCAGTGTCATAGTGATGTAGGTCTCTCTCTGATGGTGAAAGACCCCCAATCCAGTGGAATTATTTATTATCTGATAGTAATGTCAAGTCAAACATAAGGGATACTAATAGCCCATCTCCACATACCTGTCCTCCATCTGTGAGAGTCTATGTTGAATCCAGTTTGTGGCCATGGGAGGGGTCATCCCACTCCTTGTGAGGCTAGTACATGTCCCAGGTATGAGGCCCAGCATTGCTAAAACTTGACCATTTGATAAGTTTTCAAGTGGGTAATCCTATCCAGCTTTGCTAATGCTGAAAGGGAGGCTTCCACTTCAGCATGTGTGGGAGTGTTCATGGTACGCCATTTACAAAGTAGAGCCCTTTTCATCTGTATGGCCAGTAGTGCTAGCCATCTATATTCCTGTGGGTTCAATAGTGGGTGGTCTGTTTTAATCCCCAACAAGAAGAAAAGTGGGGTGAGAGGGATCGGTCCGTGTAGTACTTTAGTAGCCAATGTGACAATCGCCCTCCAGAGGATTTGTATCTTCCGGCAAAACCATAGTATATGGGCCAGGTCTCCCCCTTCTCTGTCACACCTCCAGCAATGGTCAGAGTCTAGGAGCCTGGCTTTATGTAATATAGCAGGAGTCTTATACCATGAGTGTAATATCTTAGTGTGGATCAGCCTGGATCTAGCATCTTGGAACCACTTGTGAGCATCCCGCCAGGCTAGTCCCCACTGAGTGTCAGTGATATTACACTGTAGCATTTTTTTCCAATTTTTTCTTGGAATCCCCTGATTGAGGGGTCAGGGAGTCCTGAAGTTTGGCATAGATTCGTCCTGCGAGACCTTTTGGGTGTCTTATCCATGATTGCAAGGGTTAAGGGTCAACCTGGTGTATGGGGCGTCCCAGCAAGGGAGAAACTGCTGAGCAGATCTGGAGGTATCTTCAGAACTCTTTATAAGGAAGATCCCACCATGTTTGTAGGGATTGAAAAGTAGAGACTCTAGCGAGATCACAGTCACATAGGTCTCCTATGGTTTGAAGGCCTTTAATAGACCAGTGTTTCCAGGCTGACCTCATTTTGTCTATGGTAATAGAGGGGTTCTGCCAGAGTGGTACATAAGGGAGTGGATGCAAGACCCCTTCTTCTGATGATCACCAAACAATACCATTCACCATATCGTACCGAACCATACTGTACCATACCGTACCATACCATACCATACCATACATTTCACCAAGGAGTACATTATCTACTTAGATATCTGCAACCCTTTGGAGCTGCTAATGGAGGTGGACTCTCATTTTGTTTCCTCCCATGTGTTCCTTACTGGGAGTGTTCCCACATGGACCCATAGTGACCCCCTTTGAGTGGAGGCCTAGAACTGCTCTTGGGTGCCTGTCATGTAGAGATGGCATGCCCTCTCAGATCAAAGTTACTTAGAGTACCCTCGTGCTGTAGTTCTCTGCAGGGCCCCTCCCCAGTTCAGGAGTGGTGAAGAGAAGTGGTCTTCCCAAAGGGCAGCTCCCTCCCTTCCTCTCCTAACTCATATTATTACTCTGGATCCCTGGAGCCCACTCAATTCTCCTCATTTCTTGGCTCAGCTAGCCTCTCTCATTTCTAGAGAAAAGGGGGAGGGTAGGGCCATTCGTATTCATGCCTGGTTTCCAGCTAACTTAGCCCAGAAGCCAGAGTACAAGCATTGAAACACCCTGTCTGCTATCTTAGGCCCAGCAGTAACCCCCCTTTCAAGAACCAGCTAAATCATTTGAGTGTTCCTTGGAAACTGCCATGAGCTGGGAAGAAGAGAGAGGCTGGTTACACTGTCCTTTTTTGAATGCATTGTTGTTCCCCATAAGAGTAATCCAATGCCAGTCCCAGCTCCTGTGTACAGTGGTACTGCCCTCCTGGTGTCCCTGTGAGGGAGATTGCATTCAGCCTTCCTCTGCCTGCCACCAGCAAAGGCTGGAGCACACAGTTACCTTTAGAGGGCCTATATGGAATAGGTCCACCTATAGGCTGGGAGGGGAGTTGCTGGCAGTCACAAAGGAAGAGAGAGACTTGGGCATCATCATCACCAATGACCTGAAATCATCCAAGCAGATCTCTAAAGCAGCAGGTAAGGCTAGGAGGATGTTAGGGTGTATTAGCAGGGGTATCACAAGTCGTAAGAGGGAGGTACTAATCCCTCTTTACAAGACATTGGTTAGGCCCCATCTGGAGTACTGCACGCAGTACTGGAGGCCACATCTTCACAAGGAGATTAACCAAATTGAGGCAGTCCAGAGAAGGATGACCAAAATGGTGCAGGGACTGCATCAGATGACATATGAGGACAGATTAACGGAACTCAGTATGTATACCCTTGAGCAAAGGAGGGAGAGAGGTGATGTGATTGAGACATTCAAACACCTTAAGGGCATTAACAAGGGGAAAGAGTCTAACATGTGTAACTATAAGAAAAATAGCAGGACAAGAGGACACATCATGAGATTAGAGGGAGACCGATTAAGGGGGACTGTGAGGAAATTATTTTTCTCAGAAAGGGTGGTGGATGCATGGAACGGCCTACCTCAGGAAGTGGTGGCTATGAATACAGTGCAGGGCTTCAAACAGGCATGGGACAGGCATAAGGGAGCAATACAGATGAGTATGAATAGATAGGCCACTGACAGAGCAAAGGCCAATGGCACATTTATAAGGTAGAAAAAGAAATGGGCAGACTGGATGGGCCTTGCGGTCCTTATCTGCCTCAACTTCTATGTTTCTATGTTTCTATGGTCCTAACTGTAGGAATGGCAGACACATACACATTAACTATGTCAACACACAGTTTCACTTTAGAACACTTTAACCAGCTTAAGTATCTAAAGGACAGAATGGAATCCTGACACCCTTCATCAGTCTTCAATTTCTTGAGGTTTTTGGCATACCTCTGAACCTGCTAGGACAAAAAGCAGAGATACTGCCCCACCAAAAAAAGCATTTGATAAAGTCCCACATGGGGAATTAATCAACGCTTTAATTGACCATACTATCCCTGGGCATATTACTCAATGGGTAAATGCATGGCTGAGAGACAGGAAACAGAGGGTATGTCTTAAGGGAGTATATTCAGATTGGTTGAGTGCGGAGAGTGGAGTTCCACAGGGATCTGTCCTAGGACCCTGCCTGTTCAATATATATATATATATATATCTATCTATATCTATATATATATAGATATATATATATATCTGTATATATATAAAACACAATGCATATGTGTATATGTATATATACAGTCATTGATTGGTGGAGGGGAAGTCTGGGAGTCTAAATTTACAGACGATACCAGGATTGGCATTACCATTGAGGATACCTGGGATATACAGAAATTAAAAAGCATTAAATAGGATGGAAATATGGGCAAGGGAGGCTAAGCTATCCTTTAATATAGATAAATGTGCAGTAATGCACTTTGGAAGGAATAATATCCACGGACATTATGTGTCAAATGGAGTACAGCTAGGGAAGGCCACTGATGAAAGGGATCTGGGGATTAGGGTATTGAATGACCTAAAGTTGGTAGCCTGTGATGTTGGCGCCTGAAGTAAGGCACCATCCAAAATGTCGACGTGTTGTGGGCGAAAGCCCGGATGGTGATTGGGGGAGTAGGGCAACCGGATGTGTTGGGGTGGGCGATTGCAGCGACAGGATGGCGCTATATGTACACATGGGGGAGTGAGCATGGCGGCGTGGGCTGGGAGGTGGACGGGATATAGGGGTGGTATCAAGTGTCGGCCATGGACTCTGCGCCATGGCATTGGGGTTTGCCTCCTCTTGCAGTGGTAGGTACTGGGTTTGGTCTGGGTCTGGGCCCTACTACAAATTTGTTGTGCCCGGCCCGAAACTTGCATTTTTTGCTTTTGTCCTCCCTCAACATGCACCACCTGGAGTTGAGAATCCTTTAGTAGGTGGGTGGGGGGTCACAGCCCCCCCCCCACAGAAAGCAAAACAAGTAAGACCCCGGCGCTGTTCTTCTGTGCGCCGAGTATGTCAGGGTGGTGAAAATATTTTCACCGTCCTGACATCGTGATAACGCGGCTCGCCATTTGGCAGTCACCGTTATCACATAGAACCCCTAAAGTTTAACCAGCATTGTGATCAGATGATAAGGACTGCAGGTGGCATATTAAATAGTATTAGGAAACATATAAAAAGTAGGAGGAGAGAGGTGGTTATGCCGCTTTGCAGCTCATTGGTGAGACCAAAATTGGAGTATTGTGACCAGTTTTGGTCACCTGGGTTTAAGACCGATATCAAAAGAATGGAAAGGGTATAGAGGAGGGCAACAAGGTTGGTCATTGATGTAAGGGATAAAAACTATGGAGAGAAACTGGTTGAGCTAGAAATGTTTACACTAGAATATAGGAGACTGAGAGGTGATATGTGTCTGGTCTATAGGGCAACCAGGGACCCAGCATTAGGGGTTAAACTTGGACTAACTCTCAGGGAGCAGCATTATAATACCAGGACACTTCCAATGCAGCTAAAGGGACAACAGTTTAAAACAACTAAAAGGAAACACTGATTTAGTGTGAGGGTTATACCAGTTTGGAATAGCTTACCAGAAGAAGTCGTCACAAGTAACAGTATGACACGATTTAAAAGGGAATCGGACAAACACTGTGGAGTAGAAACTATAGTAGGGTACCATAACTAGGGAAAAGGTGAGCAATATGGACTAACGTCTTCTCTGCTCAGAACCTACCTATGAAACCTATGAAAAATCAGGAACAAATGGCCAAAATCAGGGGCACCATATTTTATTCAGCTTGGTGCCATGCCATCACATGACATGTACATCACATGATATCGTACACTAAAACATATGTAAAATACCTGTAGTTTATGCTTTTTAAATGTCAAATTCAGTAGCATACTACCAAATGGCACAATAAAAAAAAAAATCAGGCAAATGTTTTGCATGTTTCTGTTGTCATTTTTCTTCATTTACTTAGCTGAAACTAAAGTGGAACATGGGCACTGCTACAGAAATATGTTTTTTAGGATCCAGTGTTAAGTTAGTTTCTATGCATTTAAGGAGCCTGGGTTATTTATTTCCAGACTCAACTGAACAGAAATATACTGTATTAGATTCTGTACAGAGTAAACTTTGTTCAGGTTTCTAGGTTGCATGCACCAAGTCACCACATGTTGTACCATCTATTCTTTTACAACTCACAGTGTTCTTGCTTGTTCCTCGAGCAGCACTATGTATACTGTTTTTTTAATGTAACAGCATACTGCAACCTTATTAGTGAAAAAAAACTGAAGAATATACAGCAACAGTACCACAATAGTCATTAAAGTAAAGCAGGCAACATGATGCAACTGCTTAAACATGATTACAGTTACTTTCTCTTCTTCTGATTCATACTGCCTAATGGTGCTGCTTCAGATTGCTGTGTGTGTGTGTCTGTGTGTGTCATGTGTGTCTGACTCTCTCTCTCTCTCTCTTTCTCAGCATGGAGTCAAATCACAGAAACAGACCATGGTCTGCAATGCAGGGGCTCTGGAATGGCTAGGGCCAGGGGAGGGGTGTCCCTCCCTTTTGTACTGTCAGTGTGGACAACCACCATCTGTTTTCTGCTTGGACCAGTTTAACCCTTGCTGTGCCATATTGCCACAAACTGATGTATTAGTCCAGAATTCTTATACATTTTGTTGGTAGTGAATGGTTAAACATGTACACGATGCTCACACTAGCATTCTCAAAACTGGGGAAAGAAGCAAGCAAGGTGGGATTTCAGGACAGGGAGTCTAAATTTGGGAAATCCTAAAAAAATTGGGACAGTTGAGATGTATAGTCTTTGGTCTCTTCTTCCTTCCCTCATTCTGCCTCCTGCAGAGGCATAATGTAAAGTCCAGATCCCCTCGTAAAAAGTGGAAGAGAACAAACACACAACACTGCTATGAATACCCAGAATATAGATAATTTTTTTACCAAGTTAAGCAATAATGGATTAACTAAAGAGTAAATGTGGAACTCCACACTTTCACAGTTTGTGAGAGTAAGCTCACCTTTTAGATAGGGTGAGTCTCCCTCAGGAGATCTGAAGTGCAAAACAAGGTCGTTAGCACTGTATAGTCAAAGAAGTACTCTCTGCTGCATAGTTTTGCACCAGGTGAGCAGTAGCTATCTAGAACCAAGGTCACAAACCATTTCTGTTATGTAGTAGCTACTGTGTTTCTCTTTCCTCCCTAGTCGTAGGCGAACGCATATGACACAGTGGCACAACTAGTGCCAATTAATTGGTGGTGCTACTTGACGGGAACTGGAACCCCTTCTGACCTTCTTTGTTGCTGCACTTTTTGTTGGCTACCTCTTATGCATAACACTTCAGATGGGTTTTTTGGACATGCTCCTAATCTGAATGGATTGTCTGAAAAATGTAGTCTGTTGATCACTGAGATCTGTATACAGTTGTTTGTGCATCCAGCCCAATTCTCAGAGGAAACTAGTTCAGGGAATTCTATCACTGTCTTCATCATTTTGCTCGTAACACTCATAGTCCCCTTTTTCCAGGAACTTCCTAGTTTAGCTTGGTTTATTTTAATAATCAGGTAAGTTACACCGGTGACAGAAGCACCTTTATCAGATACAACCCAGAATACCACAGGTACTATACATTCCCTTATGACAAAAATACTATTTTAATACAAAAAAAATACAGATTTCAATATACAAAACATTACTGAAAATGGGAGCAAGAACTTAAACCTTTTTAATATTCATACAGCGCAGCATGAGATAAATCAGCAACTTTCTGAAGCAGGATTCACTCACATCGAACAGTGTGTCTCTCCCACAACCATGCTGACATGCCTGGAAAGCAGTAGTCATAGAGGGTTTCTAACAAATGTTTAATTACAGTCTGCTTGACAGATTTTTCGGTCTCCTTACTTCACCTTTCCCTGTTGGGAGCCAGGGTCCATGCTAATATCACTTCATTTTGTCATCTGTTGCTTTCTTGGGTCTCTGACTTCAGATCATCAGCCTGGGCATCTGTTATGTTTTACTACGGGGCCTCTGGTGAAGCTGCAGGTGTAACAGGAAGGGATTTTTGTCTTCTGAGAGAGGCTTCTTAGATGCCCATTTAGATTTATCTTCAATCATTTCTTCAACCATCACATCTGCTTTAGGGTCTTCCTTCTCCACTGTCATCACAGGGTTACTGCTGCTCTTCTGTGAGTCAGGTAGGGTTGGCTGAGGACTGGCCTTTGGGTAGGCCACAGAATTGGTGGCCACTTCAGGAAATAAACTAAAGAAATCAAAAGGAATCATTAGGTCTGCTGACTGACTGCACCACTCTGGACTGCCAGTCAAATTCCCTTCTGATCACTATCTGACCTCACTAACAGATCTGCCAGATTCTGTGCTCACCATACAGTCAGACAGGAAGGAAGGAAGCTCAAAACCACACCCAGGACCTTACCAGTTCTCTAGCTGAATAGTCCAGCCTCATATCCTGCATTCCAGTAGTCACTTCCTGGGACCTGAGCTATGTTGGCCCTTCTTCCATGGGTCAAGCTTTCTACCATGGCCTTCTTTAATTCCAACAAGCGAAACGCTACGGCCTCTTTTTCTAAGTGGGAAGGGTTATTTGTGTTGAAGGGATCAGCTGCCATTTTCTGATTCCTCTATTATTTTCTTTGTGTGGGCCACAAACTGGTGGAGTGCTTGTGAGGGGGTCTGGGAGCATGGCTATCCCAGTCTCCAGAATGGCATTTTCATAGAAAGCCTCACATAGCTTCACAGTCAGTACCAGTCAGCATGATGGAAGCAGTGGTCATAATTTTAAAGGGGTGTACTATGGAGCTGGAGAGAATGAAATGAAATGCTATATTGCATTGTATTCAAGCTGATTTGTAGCTGCAGGTGATCCCCACAAGCCAGCTTCTGGTCATCCCAACAATTTTTTCAGTGCCTGGCTCTCCCTTCAGAGCCTCAGAGCTCACATTTTCTGGTGGCACAGCCAGTGCTCAGTCATGGCTTTAGGCTAGACTTCCTCAGATCCTGTTGGTGGTCCCCAATCTCTGACAAGCCTCTTCTGTATTATACAGTCCTTAGTCACTTCTACTTTTATTTCAATAACTTGTGCACCCCAGAAGCATGATGTGACTACTTTAAAGTTAATTTAATATTTGACAGTCATGTCTTGCTCCCAAGAACTTTTTAAAGGTGCATATCTCAAATTCTCAAAGGGTGAGTTCATGGGTGAAGTCTCTAGGCAAGGCCTGATCAAAAACGTGGGCAAAGGTCCATGAGCCAAAGGTCTGTGGACACGTTCCCTCTTCTGGGCAAGTGAGGGTGCTAGTATAGAGTGATCCAGCAGTATGCTGACTCCTTATCCTCAGACTCTGGTGCTGCTGCATTGATGATGTTTCTCAGGGTCCTTGGGGTTAGAGGGTGATCCATGGATGGTTTTCACTGAGTGATGGGAAATCATGCACTTCTGTTCTGGGTGTCCAGTCCATTAAGGCCTTTTCCTCACACCACAGGCCCTGGATCTCTTCAGTTGTTGTTCTTACTGACTTCTATTCAGAAGAGCTCTGATGCAGAGGACCAGTATGCAGGTCCTCCTCTACCCTAGTTAATCTACATGTAGGGGCAGGTTTCCAAGGCTTGAGCACCAATCACTCACTGCTATTTGAATGAATCTTGGTACCAGTTGTTCCTCTTCCAGACAGTTAAGACCCTTCTCCTGATGAGTACCAGTCATCACCATACACCCTACCACATATTTTATTCACTCAGGTACCTACTCTCCAGAGCTGCTCATGGATTTGGACTTTCATATTGCTGCCTTTCTTGTGTTCCTTACTGAGAGTGGACATAGACCCCTAGTGAACTCCTTAGAGATAAAGCCCCCCACAATTCTCATTTGTCTGTTGTGTTGGGATTATATGCCCTTTTCGGGAAAGGTAACCTAGATAATCCTTCTGCCTTGTTCTCTGAGGACTTGTCCCTGCCACAGAAGGGGAGTTGGAAGAAGTAGAGTTCCCAAGGCACTGTCCCCTCTCTTCCTCTTTCAGATGATAGTATTACTCTGGAACCCTGGCATAATCCCTCTCTATTGCTCCTTTCTGGTCTCTGCTATCCTTCTTCTTTTATAAGAAAAGGGGGAAGAGTAAGTTCATTTTTCATGCCAACTGACTGAGCCAGTAAGCACAGTGCACAATCATCTAGACACCCTATCTCCTTGCTGAGCCCCAGCAGAAAGCCACTCTCAGGGACTAGTTTAAGCCCTTGAGTGCTCCCTGGTAACCTTTCTTCAGCTTGGAACAACAGAGAGGCTGGTTACACAGGTTTCATATGTGAGTATGGTTTTAAAATGATGCTTGAAATCTCCTTTAAAAAATATAAATATATATATATATATATATATATATATTCATTACAAAAAAACTTTAATGCATCAGTTAGGGTTGAAGCAACAAAAGTAGGGAAATGAGGTGTTAGAGCTTCAAACCCTAACACCCCTACCCCTATCATCCCACCCTCCACACCAACAGGTGTTGGGATGTGCCTTGGGGTCATCAGCCTTTAGTCTCACCCCATTCCATGTCTAAGTAAGGTGAGACAGCACAGTATAGGAGAATGGGGTGAGAGTTAGGTCTGGTGATCCTAAGGCACACCCCGATGCCTGTTGGTGTGTGGCTGGTGGGCTGTGATGTGAGGAGTGGCGGTGTTAGGGTCCAAAATCCTAATGCCTCATTTCCCTACTTTTGTTGCATCAACCCTAACTGATGCATTAATGAAGTTTTTTTGCAATAAATGTCCTTACTTTTTGACAAGGTGTAATCTTACCTTTATATGTTTGTAGGAGAACAGGGTTCTTCAGACCCTGTATTCCCATCAATCTATAGTGTGTTGTGGTTGCACAGGGCTCCAAGCAGAGGGCCCTCTGGGCCCTGAGCTCCTATGTGACCATAAGTGTATAGACACTGTAATTAACCCTCATCTCCCTGTGGGAATGCAGGGCCCTACACCCATCACTCCATAATGGCATCACTTTGTGGGAGTCCATCTATCCATAACAGTAGAGACATTGTAATGAACTGTCATCTCCCTGTTGGAGTGCAGGGCCACTGTTGCATAATGGAGGGCCCTGCATTCCCATTACTGCATAATGGTAGCCATAAGTAGGAGCACAGGGCCCATCTACCTATAATTGTAGAGATGCAGTGCAGCCCTAGAGATAGTCCAAGTAAAAAGTAGAGACAGAAAGTGGTCACCCACTGGCTGCAGTTGTGTAAGATTAAAAAGTATTTACTGTTGCATCAATAAGAATCTTGCAAATCTTCCCCAGAGTAGCAACGAAGGAGCAAAAACTAAAGCATACTTTGCAAGTTTTTAATTTTGTCATTCTATTTAGCACACTTTAAAAAAATGGATCTAAACAGTTATATGACTTTTTTTTGGTGGCTCTATAACTGTTTAAATCAATTGTTTTAAGGTGTGCTGAACAGAATGGCAAAATAAAAAACTGGAAGGTACACTTAATTTTTTGTTCCATATCTGCTACTCTGGGGAAGGGTTGTGAGGTTCTTTTTGATGCAACATTCCAAGTAACCCTTGTGCTGCAAATGGCACAATGTCTCAATAACCATAGGAACATTTATACAAATTCTACCACAGTTATAATCATGGACTGGCAACCTGCAACTGTGTCTAGCGAAAAATCCTTATCTAAAACTGTTTTTGAGATATAGGCATTAAAAGATACTGCGTCTGCCACAATGTTATCCTATGGGAAATTTCCAAACTTCAAAATGTTATAAGTATGGAAGTGATCTCAATTTCATCACAAAACCAGCAAAGGTCAGATCTGTGGGTCAAGCCATTTGTACCCTGAAAATTTCAGCATGAATGTCCTAACTGTTTCATTGCACTGAAGTGAGAAAGAAACAGTAAACATTAAAAATCCCTCTTCCTGAGGTGTCAAAATCCCTTTTTGTGAGCCAATTCCCATTTCATGTGGTGTCAAAATCCTTTTTCTTGAGTGCTAAATCTCTTTTTGCACTATGCAGCTTTCCAAAAAACTGAACTGAGCATGCTCAGAACCTGAAATTTGAAAATTGGATAACTTCGTAACGGATTCATATTTTTTCACCACACCAAACGTGCATATTTTTTTGGGCAGGTTCTTTCTACTATGAAAATGTCAGAACAAAATTCCAAACAGTCTGACTGCAGTGCGATGAGGAAAAAAACAGTCAAAACAGGCAAAAAAAGTGACTTTTCCTATTTTTCCACTGTCGCAGCACGAAATCTGCTAATTCGATCAAAACAAAACTCGATACATCAAGAGAGCTACCACATGGGACAGCTTATACCAAATTTCTTGAAAATATGTTAAATGGTTGCAGATTTATTAAAGTGCTAAATTTGAAGTTCAACATTAAACTGCCCATTCAACCTTAACTATAGTGGTGCTACCGTGCCACTATAAATATATATATATATATATATATATATATATATATATATTATAGTGGCGTGGTCATGCCACTATAGTTAGTGTTCAGCGGTCACTTACATACTAAACTCAAAAGTTTGCGCATTAATAACTTTGGACCCATTCAACTGATCTGCCTGAAATTTGGTACATGCAGTGGGGCATGGTAGACCTCTTGATTTGCCAAATTGTGTTTTGGTCAGATTTATAGTCTTTGTGTATGAAAGCGCTGAAAAATTCAAAATTATCTGTTTTTGGAGGCACCTTTTGGGATTCTGGATGTGGTTCTGCATGGCTGTTGTTTGGTGTGCTGCTCTGCAGGATGGCTTGTTTGAAAGAGCTTTGGTGGCTGAACATGCCGCTTTACATTTGGTGAAAAAATATTAAGGCATTCAAAAGTTATGCCACTTTTAAATTCCCATTATAAGTCAATGGGAAAATGTATATGTATATCTTGCAAACTAAGAATGGGGTTCTGGCCATCTCGTCCCGCCTGGCGATCAAAGAATCTGCAGCCTCACGGTTCAAGAATCTTTGCTCCCAAGGATTTTCAAAAATTCTTTGATCGTGAGGTTACCCATCTTGTGTTCAGTTTTCCAATCAGAGAAACACAAATATCTCAGCTCAGGGGTTACTTCAGAAGTACAACTTGGATGGGTTTTATTCAGAGGGCCCCAGTCTATCGAGCCATGCCTTTGGTTGCATCCAAATCAGTCAAAAAATAGAGTTCTGAATGTTTAAAATCTTGAATCGTGGCTTGCTAACGATCTTTGGTCACGAGCCTGCAAATTCTTTGATCGTGAGATTCTTTGATCCCGATCGTGCATCGCGTGGGAGGGACGAGATGGCCAGATTTCTAAATACACATTTTGCAGCCCAGTGGTGTCCTAGCCAGTTAACTGAGGGTGGGTTTTGGCCAGGGGTCTTCGTTCTGCCCCATTTGAGTAAAAAAAACCTTAGCTTTTTATATCCCTGGTAGCGCCCCCTCCATCATGCTAAGATATATAACGATCATTGTATCCCTGGTTGTCTAGTGGCCCCCCAATCTGTATTGAATAAATATATATTTTTTTTATCCCTGGTAGTCTAGTTCCCCCTCCCAAACATGTCTTGCCTCTATCTTTTTTATCTCCCTGGCGGTCTAGTGGCCCCTCCGATCTGTATATAATTATTATTTTTCATAACCCTGGTAGTCTAGCAGCCCCCCTATCATAATAAAATCCACAAGCAGTTGCCCTTTCCTGGTAGTCTAGTGGCCACCACCCCCCACCCAGCTGTGCCAACCCACCCAGCACCCCCACCCTTCCTCAGCGGCGACTGGCATAGCCCACCTCTCACCTCCACAGCCAGCAGCCGACTGTGTGTTTTATGAGCACTGTTATGGAAAAAGGCACTCAAAATAATTTCAGAGCACCTCTTTCCATTAGCGCTCATAAAACACATTGTTGGCGGCTGGCTGTGGCGGTGAGAGGTGGGTTGTGCCAGTCGCTGGCTGGGGAAGGGTGAGGGGGATGCTTGATGGGTTGGCATGGCTGGTTGGGGGGTGGGGGGCCACTAGACTACCAGGAAAGGGCAACTGCTTATGGATTTTATTATGATGGGGGTGCCGCTAGACTACCAGTGATATGAAGAATAATAATTATATACAGATCGGGGGGGCACTAGACCACCAGGGAGATAAATAACAAATATAGAAGTAAGACACATTTGTAAGGGGGCACTAGACTACCAGGGATGAAAATATATATATATTTATTCAATACAGATTGGGGGGGCTACTAGATGACCAGGGATACAATGATCGTTATATATCTTAGCATGATGGCAGGGGCGCACTAGACTACCAGGGATATAAAAAACTTATATTTCTCTTTTTTGCTTAATAAATTTTATTGATTTGACTTATTAAGACAATACAAACATTAAAACAGTCGGATATATTGCAAAGATCTTACAGACTGTTGCATATGTCTGTAGAAGCAGAGAATGGAACATGATGGCCAAAATGTAACAAACTAAATATACTAGCCAGGTAAGCAGTAGGATAATACTCTGTGCCTGGATGTACAACACCTATCCAGCTGGAGATTAACTTTGAAAGTATAAGCATTTGGTGCCTTGCATTATGGTTAACTCATACAAACATATCTTACCTGGCCCCATCCTGCTAGTTTCTGCAGTATTTGACAAAGCATCAGAAATTATGAGTGGTCCAGGGCCGCTGTCCTCTACTTTATGCCTACAAAATGCAAGAAATCACACACACAAAGCAATCAGGTCTTCATTGTCAGAAAATATACTATCCTTTATTGATATTATACCATGTCATCCGTAGAGCAGGGTCCCCTATAACTCAGTAACAATCTTTCCAGCTCTTGCCCCTAAATGCATAATGAGAGGAGACCATTTTAGTAGCATGGCTGTGCCTATTCAGCCAATTCCCTCCCTAGGTTTCAAAAACAGAAGGAAGGGAGTCCAGAGAGAGGATATTTAAAGAGGGTATTGGTCACAGTATGTGATATTCTGGCCCAGTTGGCAACTTGAGTCATGGAAGTAAGTACCTCCCCAAGGGAGGGGATTATCTGAGACCACCATTTACACAGTAGGAGTCTTTTAACCTGCATACTGAGTGTCAGAAGTAGTTTCTACTCGGAGAGACTAAGGTGAGGGGCCAGGGTCTGGAGTCCTAATAACAGCAACTCAGGGGACTGAGACACAGGCTTCCTAAGTATTTTGGACCCCATCTTACAGGTAGCCTACCATTGGGGCTGGTTCAGCCCGCAAGACCAAAGTATATAGAACAGGTCACCTGGGAGTTCCTGACACCTCCAACACAGGTCAGACTGAGCCAGCTTTGCCTCGTCGAGGACTACAGGAGTCCTGTACCAGGAGTGAATTATCTTGTTCTGTATTAATTGACTACTGGTGTCAAGATATGCCCCGTGAGCTAGTTCTAGGCAAGACTTCCACTCCAGGTTTGTAATAGGGGCATGCAGTGCTTTCTCCCATTTATGCTTGGATTTCTCTGCTTGGGACGGGATGGTGCTCCGAATGGCCGCATATACCCAGCTTGACTGTCCTCTTTCTAGGGCCAGCCATGACTCTACCTGGGAGATTTGTTGCTCTTGGTGCTGCTTATGCCTGTACATAAGGATGGCAGTTCTCATTTGGAGGAATCGCCAGAAGTCTTTGGGAGAGATCCCATAAGAGCTCCGCAGGCCCTCAAAGGAATTAAGGGTATCTGTACCAGGAATGAGCATATCTCAAAGCAATGAGATACCACCACGTTCCCATGAGGGATATGCAATTGGTTGTTTATTGATGGTAATCTCATTATTGCCCCATAGTGTGGTAAGTCTTAGGGGAGATGGGGAGGTGCCCAACTTCTTATGCACCTTGGCCCAATATTCCAGAGAGGGATCTATAGTAGGATGAGAGTGAGTGCCCTTAGGAGGATGGTTAAATAACAATAGTACCAAGTGAGTACGCTGACATACCTCTCTCTCCATATCCAGCCACTGGGGAGCGTTGTGTTCAGGGAAAAGGAACCATTTTAACGTCTAAGCCAGCTGAAAGGCCCATTTATACCCCACTAACCACGGAAGGCCCCAGCCCCCTTCCAACCAATGAGCTCTGAGCTTCTTTCTACTGCACCTAGGTTTCTTACCCTCCCACAAAAAGGATCCCAGCAGGAAGTCTAACGTAGTAAACCAATAACAATATATTTTCAAAGGAATGTGGGAGAGAAGATACATAGTTTTTGGTACTGTGACCATTTTAATTGCGGACATTTTACCTACAAGCGACAGTTAAAGAGACTTCCATCTGTCCAGTTGTGCATGAATGGAGGCAAAAAGTGGTTTCATATTCAGGCCCCAGATTTTATGCAGATTAGGAGAGATAGTAATGCCTAAGTAGGTAATTCCCTCCGGGGCCCATCAGAGCCCATGCTGAGTAACCACTTGAGAGGTACACTTAGAGTTTAAAGGTAGGACCTCTGTCTTGGCCTGGTTAATCTTGAGCCCTGAAAATGTAGAGAAATCTGACAAGGTGGACAGTAGGGGAGGGAGGGAGGTGACGTTATTGGCTATATGGAGCAACAGGTCTTCTGCATGCATAAGAGTAGGGTATGGCCTTGTTCCCACCTGGACCCCAGAAATCAGAGGATTTTGCCTAATAGCAGCTGCCAGGGGTTCTACTGCCAATACAAAAGGTAGTGGGGAAAGTGGGCAGCCCTGATGGGTACCCCTACCCAGTATGAATGGGGGAGACAGCATCATATTGGTGAGTATCTGTGCAGCTGGGGATGAATATATTGCCCCAATCCAGGCCCGAAACCCTGCCCCCAAGCACATAGTGCAAAGGACTTGTTGGACATAGTCCCACTCCAGGGAATCAAAGGCCTTTTTGAAATCAATTGCAATGGCAGCAGTGGGGGAAGATAATGTTTGGGCCTTATGGATTAAATTTACCAGCAATCTAATAAGGTCTGCGCTAAAGCAACCTTAACAAAAAGCCTACTTGGGATGGGTGGATCAAACTGGGAAGGAGAGGATTAAGTCTATTAGCTAGTATCTTAGCTAGCACCATGCTATCAGCATTCAATAATCAAATAGGGCAGTAGTTGGAAGCTTTAAGAGGGTCTTTACCTTTTTTTGGTAGGATAGTAATAGTCACTTCCCTAAGGGATGATGGGAGAGACCCTGTTTGCAATGACTCAGTAAATATTTGTTGCAATACCAGAAAGACTATGAGATACAACAGCTGTCACACTTCAATAGGGAAACTGTCCCCTCCTGGGGCCTTTCCCTTTTTAAGGGAGAGGATGGTGTCTGCTACCTCTTGGTTTGAGACCGGATCATCTAGGGCATTAGCTTGGGCTTCCAAGATTTTGGGGAGATGTAGGAACTCCAGAAATGGGTGGACCCCCTGGGGGCCTGGGGCTCTGGAGGATTTATATAACAAGGAATAAAAATCCATCATTATTTGATTAATACCTTGCACTGAGGTTTGGGTCCTACCCCCTGCATCTTCTAAAGCCGATATATGCCTTTTGGCTTGCTGCTTTTTGAGACGGTATGCCAGCAGCTTAACCCCCTTTTCTCCCCCTTCCTAATATTTGTGCTTGAGTCTAATAATCGAAATCTCTGCCTTTCTAGAGACCAGCTCGTTCACTTGCATCTTCAGAGAGGTGACCTTGTGACCTGCCTCTGACCTAAGGGAAGGGACACGAAGGACCTTAAAAGCAAGCTTCACTTCTCGGAGTTGTCATTCAAGCCCCCTCAAATGTTGTTCCCTCCTCTTTTGGCGCTGGCTCGCACACCCTACTATCGCCCCTCTTAGAGTAGCTTTGAATGCCTCCCATGTGGTACCCATAGAGGTATCTGCTATGAGGTTATGCCGAAAAAATTCCATTGCTTCCTTTTGAAGCCAAGGGTGAAAGTCTGGGTCACGAAGTAGCAATGGGTCCAGCCTCCATGCTGGAGACTTAGGGAGAGGGGGGCCCATGTGAAGGCAAAATGCACAAGGGCATGATCCGAGATAACTAAGGGATGAATAAGGGTATTAACAGTGTTACTAGTAATAGTAGGAGAGGTGAGCCAGAAGTCTATTCTACTAAAAGAACTATGTACTGGGGAATGAAAGGTGTAGTCCTGCTGGGAGGGGTGAAATATTCTCTAGATGTCCATAAGGGCCAAATCTTGTTGTAATTGAGCCACTGCCATTACAGCCCTGGAGTAGGGCTCAGTACTGGAAGGGGCTCTATCCAGGAAAGGGTACAGAGTAAGATTAAAATCACCCCCTAACAAAATGGGGTTGTCTTCCAGACCTATGGATCCCAGCACCTGGGCCAACTTGTGAAAGAAGGAGGGCGAGTCCTCATTCGGAGCGTATATGTTACCCAGGATCAGAGGGCCCTCCCAATACCCATGAGTACCACCACCCATCTACCCTCAGGGTCTCTCATTTGTCTCTGCAATTTCCATTGTAGTTGCTTGTGAAGCAGAATCACCACCCCTCTCTTTCTAGAGGAGGCTGAGGCATGAATGACCTGACCTACCCACTCCCTCTTCAGTCTCTCAGGATCCCCCCCCCCGGTAAGTTTGGTCTCCTGCAGGAAGGCGACCCTCACTCCCAGTCTCTTAAGGTGGGGTGTTAAGCCCTCTGATGTTCCATGTCAGACAAGTGATATCACCTGTTAGTAATAGGGAGCAAATATTTAATTAAGAGATATATCAAGAACGACCAGCAGATAAGGGGTGAGGGCAGCCCAACCAGAAGAGGCAAATTTCTATAGAGCGCCACCAGATATGGAGAGAGTGGGTAAAGCCTATATATCCTGCCCCTATCAGATGACCTTATACTAACAAATAATGAAGCATCTGTGTGTCTCTCTTGTGAAACAAACATACATAAACACATTAACAAACTATATACATTGTGCACAGTGTACCATGCAATTTGGGGATATAGAGGCATCTCTTCAGCCGCAGAGCCCTGCTTTAGGCCAGCCCCTATTCCCAGGGTGTTATCAAGTGGTATCTATCCTTTCTTAGCACTATGGTGAGTGTGGGGGAGGTTCCCCCCCGAGAGAATCAAGCAACCCAATATGAAGGTTGGACCACATGGCTCATTGCAGCCCCAGAGGTTTGAGAGAACTGCTCCAGCGATGTAGCTCAGAAGCTGGGGTAGTTAAAGTGGGACTACACAATGCTTCTAATGAGGTGAGAGTTTGCAGGAAAGAAAGTGGGGGGACTGTCCACCTATTTAGATCAAGCCTATAGTTATTGCTGATGGGTGCCAATGTGTTCTCACAACAAAAATCTTGGTGAGATCAGGCTCATCACACCTATGAAGGGTGTACTGAAAGCCACCTCTTGATAGAAAATAATAATAATAATAAAAAAGCATACCAGAGGGGCACAGGCCTGTGCCATTCACCACTTAGGGCCTCACATAAAACACATCCAGGCTACCCATTCAGCACAACAGTTTATGCATGCCAACAAATACTTTCATATTATATGACATAGCTTCCCAGTGGACCTCACCCCCACACACACACACAAGGAAGAGAGGTAGAACACACAAAAGTCCTGCTGTTTAATCAGATAGTACAAAAAAGGCCTTCTTTGCCATTTAGACGTGTCTGGACCTTTGATCAGGACGTCCACTGAGAGCTTGTTGGTAGGCCTCGTTGAATCCCTCCTAGTATTGGAGTGAGGCATCTTCTCTGCCATATGGCAGTGCAAGTCGGGGGTCAAGGTTGGGGTGAAAAGGGGCTCAAAAGTTCCCTTACGTGGGTAACATGGAGAAAGGGTAACAGATGGGACAGCCAAGGAGATTGTCCACTGACAATCAATTTAGACACCCCAAACTTTAGGAGGCAGTATAATGCAGTGGTCTAAGGCTCTGAGCTGCAAATCTGGAGACATCCAGCAGACCAGACCTGGGTTTGAATCCCACAGCTTCCACTTGCATACTGTGTGACCCTGAGCAAGTCACTTAACCTCCTTGTGCTCCCAGGTCAATCCTGTAAAAAAGCTTTGAGCTTAGTGTGCTATACCTGTTTAAAAAAAAAAAAAGAAAACTTGCCCCATACCTACAACTCCTTGGGGGATTAAAAGAACAGTAATAGAAAGAAAATAGAAGGATGACTACTTATCTGACCAAGCCGGTGGGTTTTCTCTGATCGATTGCCCATGAGATGTAGAGCGCTCAGGACGGTCCACACTGAAGATGAGAGCTCCACTGGTAGAGGAGGCCTCCCTCGTAGCTTTTGGTGGATCCTGCCCTCCGCTATCTGTAGCTCTGTTATGCGGCTGGTGAGGAGTTGCTGACAGGGACAGGTAGCTGGGCTGCAACATAGGAGTAGCTCTGCCTTCCACAGTCGAATCCACAATGCCTGGGCGTTAATCTGGAGAGCTGGGGCGTAAAGCTTTATATCTATTAGTGGTGTGATAGGCCTGTAATGGATCTGGAGCAACAGTGTCCATGCTTGTGGCCTCCTCTGTGTTGTCTTGCCCTCTCTCTGAAGGATGCTCTCGGCGGCCGTGTTTCTTTGAGGATTGCCTCTTTCGGTGTGCTTTTGGGGGGAGTTCCCATTGTTGCTCCCTGAGGTCTTGCCAAACTGCAGGCCTGCTCACTGATGGAGAGGACTGGCAATCCAACCCGTAGGTAGCAGTTTTTGCTGAAGGGGCTCCTGGGGTAATGGTGGTGAATTCTTGTGGCCAGTTGCGCCGTAAAAAATCCATGAGTGCATCAGGAGAGTCAAAACTGTTTGAGACCCCATTATGCATAACCCGCATCGTGGCTGGGTAACGCAAAGAGAAGGACAGTCCAATATTGTGCATTTTGTGCCTTGCCTCAGAGTATGCTCGGCGTTTGTCTGATAGATCCTTAGAAAAGTCCTGAAAGATGTGGATCCTATTCGATCTCCACACTACATGCTGTAACTCATGAGCTCTAGTTAGGACTCTTTGTCCCTAAAATTAATAAATCAGGCTATGATAGGTGGTGGTCTGTCCTGGGCCTGAGACATGGGGGCTAACGTACAGTATGTGTGTTCCACCTAGAGCGGTATCAATGGGTCCAACTGCAGCATTTCAGTGATGGATAATTGTAGAAATCCCTCGGTATCTTTGCCTTCTACATGCTCAGGAAAGCCCAGGAAGTGAAGATTATTACGGCGACCTCGATTCTCAAGGTCATCCATCTTACTGCACGGCATCTGTATGGTCCGTTGTTGATCTCTTAATTCTGCCCTTAAGTCCTGAACATGCCCCTCCATCACCGAGACCCACTGTTCGGTATTCAGCATCCTGGCTTCTAAATTTTGAACCACCTGGGTGTTTCGATTAGTTGCCACAGTGACTTGTGCCATCTGGGCCATAAGTTGGCCGAACATCGCCTCAACTGACGGCTGCTCCCAGGTTTGTGGCAAGCGGCCTTCAGCCATATTTTCAGGCCTATCTTGTCCAGGAGGCTCTTTAGTAAAATAGCAATTTCCACACAGCAAATGAAGACTTTTTGTATCAATGAAGCTAAATTAGTGTAGCTTGAGTATTACCCCACAAGTTACAGTAGAGTGACGATATAATACCAGCTGGTAGAAAAAGGATTTTAAAGGATATTTCCCTCTGGGTTGTGGAGCTGATCTTTAAGCTGCCATCCTATTTAGCACCCCTAGTGGGCACCAAAACTTATATTTCTTTATTCAGATGGGGCAGAACAAAGCCCCCCGAGCAAAACACACCCTCAGTTAACTGTCTAGGGCACCCCTGGGCTTGAAAAATGAGTTTTAAAATCTGGCCATCTCATCCCTCACTCTTTGGTCATGACCCTGCAAATTCTTTGATCATGAGCCTGGAAATTCTTTGACCATGAGATTCTTTGATTGCGATCGTGCATTGTGCGGGAGGGACAAGATGGCCAGATTTAAAAAATCCATTATCTCAGCCTACAGGTGTGCTAGGAAGACAAATGAGGGTGGGTTTTACTCAGGGGGCTTCATTCTGTTGAACCATGGTGGTGGTTTACCGCAGTTCTGTTAATTTTTTAAAATTTGAAGACTTTTTATTCTTTGATTATGACCATGCAAATTCTTTGATTGCGAGCCTGCAAATTATTTAATCGTGAGATTCTTTGATCACGATTGTGCATCATGAGCGAGGGATGAGATAGGCCAATTTAAAAATCAATTTTCTCAGCTCAGGGGTGTCCTAGGAAGTCAAATGAGAGTGGGTTTTACTCAGGGGGCTTTATTCTGTCCAACCATGGCATTGGTTTACCGCAATTCCTTAAATTTTTTTTTATAAGGTTTTTAATTCTTTGTTTGTGAGCCTGCAAATTCTTTGATCATGAGATTCTTTGATTGCCATCTTTGATCGTGAGGGCAGGATTAGATGGACAGATTTTCTATAATGGAATAGATAGGGAAATTTTACTAATCTTTGACATTCAATATCTCGGAAACGGTTTGGTCATTTTACTTGAGATTTGGAGGGAAGAAAGGCAACATCGCACAGATGTGGCTTTTTATGGCTTGGTCAAAAAATATTACAGGGCGGCAAATGTATGGCACTACAAAATTGATGCTTTTTCCCCATAGGATAACATTACGGTGTACGCTGCATTACAGGAATTCGTTGTCACCCTGCTGAAAAAAATAACGGTTTGGTCTTTTGGGCTGAAATTTGGAGGGAATGAAGCCCACATCCCACAGATGTGCCTTTTGGTGGTTTGGTGAAAAAATATTACAGGCAGAAAACTGACAGCACTCCGAAGTTGACGCTTTTTCCCATAGGATAACATTATGACGTCCATCACGCCTTTCAGGGCCCGTATCTCAGAAATGGTGCAAGATAAGGACTTTTCATCACAAAAATGCGTAGCCCCCTCAAATGGTGGCTAAGTACAAAACTAGCCAGGAAACTCATAATTCATACGAAATTTTAATGTTTTTTCTACATCGTATGGTTCCTGAGATATAAGCAATTTAGTATTCCAAGTCCTAATTTTGTGCTCCGAGGCCCATTATTATGCATACATTCTTTGTTTTCACTGTGTTTTTCAATGCAGATTTTGGGGAAAAGAAGGGTGTGCCCTCTCGTTACTGTGCCACTTAGCATTTGCAGTTGCACTTCCGTTACAGTTTATGTCACCATTCCTGCCTACGCCACCATGTGCGTTACGGTTTGCGTTTTTGTTTGCGCTTGCATTTCTGTTTCTGTTTTGTTTGGTGTTATTGTTGCTGTCACTGTTACCATTTGTATTTGCAATTGCAGTGCCATGCCTGTGCATGTTACAGTTTGCATTTACATTCGCGCTTGCGTTAGTGTTTGCGTTTCTGTTTCCTTTGGCTTTATTGTTGCTGTTACAGTTACCATTTGCTTTTACAATTGCAGTACCATGACCGTGCATGTAATGGTTTGTGTTTCTGTTCGTGCTTGCATTTGCGTTTGCATTTCTCTTTCCTTTGGCATTATTGTTGCTGTTACCGTTACCATTTGTGTTTACAGTTGTGGTTCCGTGACCGTGCACGTAACGGTTTGTGTTTCCATAAGCACTTGCATTAACGTTTCCATTTCTGTTTCCTTTGGTGTTATTCTTGCTGTTACTGTCACCATTTGCATTTACAATTGCAGTACCGTGTCTATGCGTGTTATGGTTTGTGTTTCTATACTGCTTGCGTTTCCGTTTCCATTTCTGTCTCCTTTGGTATTATTGTTGCTGTCACCATTACCATTTGCATTTCTAATTGCGGTACCATCAACGTGCATGTTATCAGTTGCGTTTCGTATGAAATTCTGTTTGTGTCTCTGTTTCTGTCACTGTTCGCTTTGGCGCTACCATTTGTGTTTGCAGCACCATCTGCATAACTGTTTGTGCTTGCATTTGCATTGCACTTACTGTTACTATGTCACACAAAATCATGTGGTGGGAGGGCCCCACACTCTCACCAACTTACGCAACTTTCTACTTTTCTATTCTTTCTTAAAAAGTAAGGAAATTCTATGCAAAAAACTTCATTAATGCATCAGTTATGATTCTTCTACAGTGAAAAAAGTGAGGAAATTCAATTTTATGGTTCCCACCCCTTGCACTCCACCCCAGCTCACCCCCCCACAAGCAGGCATCGGGGTGTGCATTGGGGTCATTGGCCCTAACTCTCACACCATTCTCCTACACTGCACCACCTCAGCTTGATTACATATGGGATGGGGTGAGAGTTAGGAGCCAACAACTAGCGCACACCCCAATGTCTGTCATTAGGGGTGAGTGAGGTGCAAGGGTGGGAACCCTAAAATCAAATTTCCTACTTTTCTCACTGAAGAAGAACCCTAGCTGATGCATTAATGAAGTTTTTGAATAATATATATATATATATATATATATATATATATATACACACACATACATATACATATACACATATGCATATATACATACATACATACATCTCTCTCTCTCTATATATATATATATATATAGATAGATAGATAGATAGATAGATAGATAGCTAGATAGATATATACACACACAATGGTGAGCTGTCATATAAATGATTTATCTACACAAGTGCTGTTTGACCTTGGGTAACCTCATGAGTGGCATAAGCCATGAGTGAGGGGTCTGAGGTCAAACAGCACAAGTGTAGATAAATCATTTATCTGACAGCTCTCCATTGTATAATTTATTTATGCAATAGGGATGCTTTCTGTCAGTGCAGAGACATTTGCTTTTGACTGTTTATTTTTTTTTTATGATAACTTCTGGGGATTTTTATGTCCACCTAGCATAGTGGCTGCTATTAAATAAAACACCACTAATTTTGTAGAAAACTTTGTGCTGAACAAATGGCATACTCACAGTACCATTCTACCTTTTTCATTTTAAAGTTATTTGCATTTACTGTATTTGCTGAAAAAGTGGATAAAAAAGGGAATTTTCTGGAGTTTTTTGCTAATTACAAAAATAACTAAAAGATATCTATAAATGAAACACCACTCATTTTGTAGATATTTTTATGCTGAACAACTTCTATGCTCACATTACTATGCTATTATTTTTTTGTTTTAAAGTTATTTGCATTTGTTTGTTAAATATTTTTATTTACTGCTGTTTTTTTGCTAATTATGAATAAATCTATACGATATCTATAAATGAAATACCACTCATTTTGTTGATCATTTTCTGCTGAATAACTTTCATGCCCACAGTGCCATGTTATCTTTTTTCATTTTAAAGTTATTTGCATTTGAATATGGTTAGTACTAGTACTGAGGCTGAACATTCTAAATGAGTTCCGGAGTGACTGTGTCATAGCTACTATTTGTATAAATCTGAGACGATGTGTGCACTATGTTTATAAATCTGAAATTTCACATTTATGCACATAGTAGCTCAGATACACAGATTTATCACATAGGATTTACATACACACCTATTGCATACATAAGGGATATACAATGGTGAGCTGTCAGATAAATGATTTATCTACACAAGTGATGTTTGACCTTGGGTAACCTTACGAGTGGCATAAGCCATGAGTGAGATGTCCAAGGTCAAACAGCACAAGTGTAGATAAATAATTTATCTGACAGCTCACGTTGTGTATATTTCATTCATGCAATAAGGATGCTTTCTGTCAGTGCAGGGACATTTGCTTGTGATTGTTTATCTTTTTTGCATATGTTTGTCAAAAAAGTGAAAAATAAATTGCATTTTCTGCTCTTTTTTGCTAATTATAAAAAAAATCTATAAGGTATCTATAAATGAAATACCATTCATTTTGTAGATAATTTTGTGCTGCACAACTTTCATGCTTACAGCACTATGCTATCTTTTTTCATTTAAAAGTTATTTGCATTTGAATATAGTTAGTACTGGTACTGAGGTTGAACATTCTAAATGAGTTCCGGAGTGATTGTGACATATCTACTATGTATATAAATCTGTGATGATATGTCTACTATGTGTATAAATGTAACTTTTAGAATTTATCTCATAGTAGCTCAGATTTATCATACAGGATTTATGTCCATGCCTATTGCATAAATATATATATATATATATATATATATATATATATATATATATATATATATATATATATATAAATATATATTAGAGGCAAAAAAACTCTGTTTAATGCTTCAGTTAGGGTTGTTCCAAGTGACAAAAGTGAGGAAATTCAGTGTTAGGGTAGAAACCCCCCTTGGATCCCTCCAGCCCACCCACCCCAACTGGCATCATGGTGTGCGTTGGGGTAGTCAGACTACTTTCTAAACTCCCAACCTAAAAACAAAAGGTGAGCCAGTTTTACACCACCTGGAAGACATCAACACAGCCAGTCAGCCACCCAGCCAGCCACCCAGCCAGCCCCCCCAACCAAACTTTAACTAAGTGCAAACACCCAAACTGCAGTAAAATGTTTGTAGTTTCTTTTTTTAAAACTTGCCTCACATCTTTACAGCACCTTTGTCTTCCTATGTTCACAAAACTAGCTGCCTCCGGATTCTGCATCTGCCGACTGCCCTGATCCCACTTGCTCTATTCAAACTGTTCTTTGTCCCTCATTCCACTCACCTCCATCACAGTCCATGATCTCCTCCACCATTCCAGAAATCATGAAGGAAAAACACCACCACTGGATCCCCATTTCATATAATTGATGGCTTTCTCCTGACTGTGGCTGAAATCATAAACCGCAATAACGATGCGGTACAAACCACACAGCGACTTCTACTTCTGACTCAAATTAAAAAAAAACATAAGAACTACTTCAGCCTCTGACTTCAACAAATACAAAAATACCACACCAAATTAAACTCTTTCACACCATGGCTCTCACTCAAAGGGCTACCACGTCCTCGCTAAATGAAAAACAGCCGCCATTTAAAAAAAAAACATCAGCCCACCCACAAACAAAATCATGGCCAATGAAATCGTGCACTGCAAATGTACTCACATGTCAATCACTCTTTGTTGCGCAGTGATAAAAGGCACAGTACAAAAAATCCCCTATATTTCAAACACAAAAAAATAAACAAAATATAAAAAACATAATAAAAACTTTGAACAAACAACTATAACCCTATTGCATAAATGGAATATGCAATGGGAAACTCATTAAATAAATGATTTATGTGCACTTGAGCAGTGTAACCTCAGACACCTCACTCATAAACGCCCTGCATTGAGGTGCACCGAGTCAGACTGCTCTTGCCTATAAATCATTAATCAGCATCCATTGCATATCATATATATATATATATATATATATATATATATATATATATATATATGTATATATCACGGGATTGATGTGGGAGCTACTATAATCCTGGGGCCCTCAGGGGTCCCAACTTCCCTTTAAGTTTACCCCTCTGAGTCAGCCAGCTTGGGTTCTGTTGGTTGCTGGTAATCTAGATATGCTTCTGAGGTAAAGTGGTTCTTTGACCCTGGTTAGAAAATAGGGGTATCTGGACACAGTACATACTAACTCCTAAAAAGTAATACAGTTCCTCCTCCTACACAGTAAAATGATCTGCAAACAACAGCTTTGACTAACAATAGCTGTGACACTGGAAGGAAGTTGCAAATATGCACAATATAAAATGCAATAGGAACATAGATAGTGATGGCAGAAGAAAAATAGAGGTCAGTGCATTCTGACCATAATATCTACCAACTACAGCACCCTCACTACCTTCTGCCTAGCATAGTCCACAGAGCTTATTGATTCTACAGTCCCTCTAGTTGCATCCCTTCCATCCCATGGTACCCCTCTCCTGTTCAGTATCACCAAGCCTTTGTAAATGTTTTATTTATTTATTTCTTGATTCAGAAATAACCTTTGAGTCAAGGTTCTTTAACAAAGGTTCCATGTAATTGGAAAGTAACAGGCAAAAACAGTACAGGTACAGAGTAAAACACAAGGAAAAGATTACACATATTAAAATTGTTACAGATCTTGATCAAACATCTTAGACATTGTTACAAATTAATGAAGCACCATCAAGTATCTGATAGGCTGGGAGTTTAGTGCAGTGCAGAAAGAGCTCCTGTAAGGAGCGGGCCAAAAAGAACAACCAGTGATCAGGTGGAGTGCCCCAAGGGGAGGGAGAGGAAAGGGGGGATAGCAGGTGGCATCTGGCTGGAGGTTTTGTCAACAGTGAAAAAGGGCAGGGGGCTAGGACAGCACACAGTACAGGCATGGGGGCAGGTGGGCAGCAGGAGAAAGGGAGATGGAGAAGAGGGTCAGGAGAGCAAAAAGGGTGGGGGAAGTGAAGGAGAGCATATGAAGGCGGACGGGTTGAAAGGGAGGAAGACTGAGCTGAGTAGGGGGAACTGAAGGACAGCCCGGGCCAGATCATGGGAGCAGGACATAGAATTTAGCTGGTGGGCTTCCAGTGAGTGGGGTGTCAGATGTTCGGGAAACAGGCACATGCAGTGCTGGAGGTAAGATAGTGTTTGAGTTTGGATTTGAAGAAGGAGAGACTAGAGGTATTATGAGTGATCTCAGGAATTTCATTGAGCCAAAGGGGGGCCCTGAAGGAGAAGGCATGTTGACCAAGTGCGCTTTGTAGAAGTGGAATCATAAGTGCCCCGTTTCCTTCCTCTGGTGCCATATTCAGAGCCTGATTGGGAAAAGAGGTCAGATATGCATGGGGGTGCCTTGCCCAACAACACTTTCTTGCCAAGGAGGCAGATTTGGAATTTGATCCTGCACCATAGAGATTGCCAGTTTGCCTGCTTATAAAGTGAGCAGATATGGGTAAGGCGATCAGCATCCAGAGAGTATGTCTGCAGGCCTTATTGAGTGTGGTGTGTACTCTCTTTAGTATAGTATCCATAGCTGCACCATAAACTACCAGGCTATAGTCAATGGTTGATAGGATGGAGCTAGTGACTAAGAGGCAGAGGGCTGTGGGAGTAAGGTATTTTCTGTACCTATATAGTAGTAGTAGTAGGAATAGTAAAAATGTTTATTTTTATACAGGATAGCAAACTTTAGGTCATAAACCTATTTTCAAAGTTGTTCTGTGTCAAGAACAAATTACATTCAATGTAACATACAGAAATTCAGACTACATAAAACAACTAATAAATAATTTTTGACATTATACAAGACAAAAATCTTCAATCACACCAACAACTAACACATTTATCCACATTTTAAAAACAAGTACGTTCATCATAAAATACAGTGCTCAATCCTAATTTAAACTTAGATAGTTTAGTTGCTTTCCTTAATTCAGGGGGAATATTATTCTGAATATTTGCAGTCCTAGCCTCAAGTGTCATAGTACCATATCTTGTATTAGTTTTTGGAAAAGTGTAACCTCAATGCTTTACATCCCTTAAAAGATGTGGATAATATTTACTAACAGAAGACAATTCCATTTTTCCATCAATAATCCCATTTATTATTTTATAGATAAATACTGAATATTGTTTTTTAAATCATACTGATAAACTGTCCCAGTTTAGGTCTTTATACATAATGCAATGATGTGTATTATAGCTACGGTTCAGGACAAATCTTGCCAATTGATTATATGATATGACTAATTTATTTAAATGTGTTTGACTCGCAGAATTAAACACATTTCCATATTCTAATACAGGCATTATTAATTGATTTGCAATTAACCTCCGGGTTTGTAGATTTAATATCCTTGAAGACCTACGTTATACCTATAATTATATAGCACTCCTAGCTTGGAGTTTACTGCCTTGACCACCAAATCAATGTCTTGAGCAAAGGATATAGTGTCATCAAGGGTGACCCCCAGGTACTTGAAAGAGTGTACCTGCTCCAGGAGTGCTTGGACGTTGTTGGAGACGGAAAGGGTTGGTAAAATTTTCTTGAGCTGGGGACTGGATAGGAGCATGGTCTTAGTCTTTTTATAATTGAGCAGTAGCTTGTGTTCTCAGAACCGGTCCTCTGTTCTGTTGAAGGAGTACTGTAGTGCAGATTGGAGAGATTTGATTCATGTGTTGCTGTTGAGAATGGTAGCACCATCAGCATATAAGATTAATTTGGAGTCACAGGCTTTGGGGAGGTTATTTAGAAAAAGGCTGAAGAGAAGGGGTCCCAGGATTAAGCCCTGAACCAGCATGCAGCATTGGCTGCCACCCCCAGGTTCCACAGCTGAGCCTGGAGGAGGGTGTGGCTAACGGTGTTGAAGTTTTTTTTTATGTCGATGTACACCAACCCAAACAATTTGCCTTCATCCATAGCTCGATGCACATAGTCAGTATATTCCTCCACAACTGTGGTTGTACTGTGATTCTGCCTGAATCCGTGCTGGTTGGGTCATTACAGTTGACATTTGTTGAGGTATTTGGTGGGTTGATCCACTACAATCTTTTCCAGAGCCTTGGATGGGGGAGAGGACTGAGATTTGTCTGTAGTTGGAAATACAGGCCCTGTCACTGCTCTTGTGAACAAGGGTCACTAGTGCTTGTTTCCAGACTGCCGGGTATTTGACCAGGACCAGTGATTTGTTGAAAAGTTTGGTTATGGGTACGATGGGTGTAAAGGACTTGGGATTTCAGAGTACAGTTATTAAGGCAGACATTTAACTTGGGTGCATAAAAAGTGCCTAATTGGCACTTATCATTTTATTTCATTTTTAAAATAATAATATATACAGAAAATAAAATGTTCAGTATTACTTCATACAGTGTTTTAACATAAATCACTTTGGAAAAGACCAATCTGATGCCTTACAATGGCTCCCTTCAGTCAGCTCGGAGACTGAACCTTCCTTCTCTCTGGTCAGTGCTAGACTGACTCTCTCTTTCTGGATCTCTAGCTCAATCTAATCTAAACACTCCTGCCAGTAGCTTTTTATATCATTTCCTTGGATGACATCATTGTCATATGATCAGCCCCCTTTTCTTAATTTCAAAATAACTTACTTCAGTCTACCATTTTCCTTTTTATTAGGGTGCACCAGTCAATAGTAAATATATATTTATCCAAAACAATACTGTTCAGTACTACAACTGTGATATGTAGTCTAAAAACAACCTCTGCATAGTTAATAGGCCATAATGGGGATAAGCTTCTCCCCTTTTCCTGACATCACTCCTGGGGAGTTCCATAAATTGTGCCATATTTAGGGCAGCCAACCCTATAGTGACTACTCATTTCAATAACCCAATAAAGAATTTCTATTTTCACTTTTGTTCTGTCCTTTATTCATTCTATAAAGCAGCAGCCTTTTCATGGTTCTCCTAGCAGAGTTATAGGGATTAATTACTCTCTTTTGGAAACTTGGAAACACTACTCATATTTCTCTGCTGGCTGACATCTTCAGCCGTTGGCTGTAGTTTTCATTTTGGCCCTCCTGGCTACTTTTTCAGCCCTTTTCTCTCTTTCAAGGCTGCAGCTCTGTTTTATATTGCAGCACATTTCTTAGTGCATAGCTTTATGCTTATGAGCGGGAAGCTAGGGAGAACTAGTAGCAAGCATGCTCCTATCTGACTTTAAGACCTCTTTCTTCTCTCCTTTTCCCTTTGCACTGAGCTCACTGTGGTTATTTATTTACTTGCACTCTAAAACTGCAACTTGCGGTAAATCCTGGTGCTCTGGAGTATGCATTTTTTCTCTGATGCCACTTCATTCATATTGCTCTGAACAAGGAGCGCTTTTAGTATCGATGGAGCTTCTTGCTCCGATCCTAGTTTTAGTCCTGAGTCGAACCTTGTGACTAACAGAACTGGGAAATTAAAATAACAGCTGCATGCTGTAGCAGGGCTTCTACTCTTAAGTAAACATTGAGCTAATCCTGCTCTGATTAGAGAAGAGGTGTCGCATTGTGTGCCATCAGCACCTCTCAGGGCACAATTTACTTTTATTTTATCTCTTTCGGGCATCTCTGGCATCCTGCCAGCCTCCCGCTTAACTCAGGTAGCTGCATTGGGGCAACAGGAGGAAGAAAGAGTGCTCGAGAAGTGAGCGAGGTCCTAATTTCATTTTATTTACTTGGTCTCTCTCTTGTACTCCATTCAGTCTCTTTTTACTTTTGTTGCTTCCCCTCTGGGGGGCTACAGAGCATCTCTTAAAAAGAAGCTGTCACTGAGCTGACATTGTTCTGATGACAGAACTGTGAAAGGGAGAGAGAGAGAGAGAAAGAGAGAGCTCAAGGAGTGAGCAAGCTTCTAATTTAAAACAATTCTCTCACTCTCTTTTTACCTTGGGGCACCAGTGTTATGTTTTTAACTAACGTGACCTGCACTTTCTTTTCTCTATATAGTCCCTCCCTGGACCTCTTATAAAGCAGTGCAACATGCCCCTCACCTTATCATAGGGGCAATATTTCCCCATTTGTTTCTGGATTGTATATCCGACGGCTGACATTTCAGCTCATCGGTTACATTTGGGTTTGAAAAGCACTTCTTCCTGGGAGGCTACAGAGCATGTCTTTGCTCCATAAAACAATCTATTTTCTGGGTCTGTACTATAAGGCGGGCCCCAAGAAATTTTAAACTTAGGCCATAGAGCGGCAGGGAATAAAATAAACATTTTATTGCTGCCTATGCCATAATCTTACATTGATACCGGATTTTCCGTTACATCTGTTCTTATCTTTTTGCAGCCTGAATTGGCTGCACATGTACAAGGGGTGAGAATGGTGCAGAAATGGACACAAGTCCCTTTACACGAGAAAGGGTCCTGAAGGAACTGGAAGTAATAAGAGATGATAAAGCAATGGGGCCAGATGGGGTGCACCCCAGGGTCCTTAAAGAACTAAGAGAGGTGGTGGCTGAACATCTGGCTATCCTGTTTAGCCGATCACTGGAAACAGGGGAGGTACCCAAAGACTGGAGGACAGCAGATGTAGTCCCCTTATACAAAGTGGGAACAAAGAGGAAGCAGGGAACTACAGACCAGTCAGCCTCACCTCGGTAGTGGGAAGATCATGGAAGCACTACTGAAGGAGAGATTAGTGGAACATCTGGTTGTCAATGGACTACAGGACCCAAGGCAGCATGGTTTCACCAGGGGGAGGTCATGTCAGACCAACCTCATTTAATTTTTTGACTGGGTGACTAGGGAGGTGGATCAGGGGAGGGCAGTGGACATGGCCTATCTGGACTTCTGCAAGGCTTTTGACACTGTGCCACATAGAAGACTATTACACAAACTGGGGAATATGGGTGTGGGCAGGACAGTAGTGTGGTGGGTAGGTAACTGGCTGGGTGGCAGGACACAGAGGGTGGTGGTAAATGGCTGTCACTCCACAGAGGGAAGAGTGACCAGTGGGGTACCACAGGGATCAGTGCTGGGACCAGTACTATTCAACATCTTCATCAGTGACATGGCCTCAGGACCTAGAAGGCAGAATTTCACTGTTCGCTGATGACACAAAGCTCTGTAACAGAGTAGACACACCAGAGGGTGTAGACAGAATGAGAAGCGACCTGCAGAAACTTGAAGAATGGTCAGGGGTTTGGCAGTTGAAATTCAATGCAAAGAGTGCAAGATAATGCATATGGGGCACAAAACCCTGACACAATATATTAGTTGGGGTGAGGATATAGCATGCACCAAGCAGGAAAGGGATCTTGGGGTTATCATCTCTGATGACCTCAAGGTAGGGAAACAGTGTGACAAGGCAGCAGGTAAAGCAAATAGGATGCTGGGATGTATAGGCAGGGGCATTACCAGCAGGAAAAGGGAGGTCATAATCCGCTTATACAAGACACTAGTGAAGCCCCACCTGGAGTACAGTGTACAGTTCTGGAGACCATACCTACGTAGGACATAGACAGGGTAGAGAAGGTTCAGAGGAGGGCAACAAAGATGGTGCATGCATTGCATCACAAGTCCTATGAAGACAGATTGAAGGAACTGAACATGTACTCCTGGAGGAGAGGAGGGAGAGAGGATATGATAGAGACATACAAGTATCTTACAGGGAGGAACAGGGTGCAGGAAAACACTATTTTTAAGCGAAAAGATGTTCCAGAACTAGAGGGCATGGGGACGAAGTTGGAGGGAGACGATTCAGAAGAAACATGAGAAAGAATTTCTTCACAGAATGGGTGGTGGACAAGTGGAACACCCTGCCAGAGGAAGTGGTGGGGGCTGAAACAATCACGGGATTTAAGAATGCATGGGATAGACATAAAGGAATTCTGGAGGTCAGGGGTAAGGTGCAACAGACTTCTAGGAAAACAAACTGAACTTACAAGCTCAAATGGGCAGACTGGGTGGGCCATAGGCCCTTATCTGCTGACACTGTCTATGTATCTATGTATTATTAGCCCAACACGGCAAGCAATACTTTATACTTTTTCGTATATGGTCAGCAGCCATTCAGAGGGTACAGAACAATACGGCAATATCCACTCAGCATAAACTGTAAGACCTGTCAAAACCCTGTATATCTTTAATATTGTTTTTCCACCACACCATGAGGCCATTTTTCTGACACTGGGCAAGCTATTCTCCCTTTCAGGATTGCCTCAATTTAGACTCCATCTTCCCTTTCTTATTTCCCAGGGTTTTGTCTGTTGAAAGGGACATCATAAACTAAAACTAAATAACCCAGAGTCATAAAGTGGTCCTAAAACAAACAGAGTGACACTTTGTCCATCTTTCTTCACCTTTTTGTTTAATCTTAAGAGGAAAAGGTATACAAGGGCACTCGGGACCTATGTCATCATCAGACACCTTCCTTTGACAGAGGTCACTCTGTCACAATGGGAACATCCAGAGTGAGGGATATCAGCTTCATGTCAACACCGTCACTGCCTAGTCTGGTTTTTCCTAGCACTTTTCTTACATAGGGTGCAACTTCTTTAACTGTTACTCTTTTGAAATAAAAGTCCAGGTGGGTGTTACTACTTGACTTGTTGTAGGAGAGATCCTGAGCAGGGTGCAGATAGTCAGAGGGGAGGACTGTGCTTAGATCAGCGAAGGCAAAGTTGAAGGAGTCTGCAATTAGGAGTGAGTCCAATGTGGGAGAGCTGTTAATGTTGAGCAGTTGAGGATGTTTCTTTTCATCCTTCCCAAGGAGATTTTTTATGTTCTCCCAGAACCTCTTCCCATCTCCCCAGCTTCTATTTAGCAGTTCCTTGTGGTAGTCAGCTTTGGCCTGCCAGATTAGATTCTTACACTGATTTCCGGCTGACCTGTAGCACTGGTAGTCATGCTTGATTCCGGTGGAAATGGCTTTCAACCAGATGTTGTCCAACAGTTGGCCGAGCATCAGGACAGTGGATGTGCACAGCTCATTGGTGAGTTCTGGCAGCTGCGGGATGCCACAACCGCATCAATGGACCACATCGCTGTTGCCATTGCCACCAGATTTGCATCATTGGCATCCACTGGGTACAGCTGTTCTTTTAGGACTCCCGGCAGTGGCACATCCACACCACAGATACGGCATCTGGTGACTCCTGCATGGCTGATGCCGGATCCAACGTGGCCATCCCAGACACCCCAGGTGCTGATCTCTTTGCCGGTCTTTTCACCTCAGTGAGGACCCAGTCAGTTTCTGGAAGGTGCCTGTGGTGAGCAGGCACATCACTGCTGTCACCTTGATCTCCACAGTCTTTTCACCCCAGTGAGGACCCAATTGCGGTTTCAGGCCTCTACCCCCACGAGAGTGTTGGACACACACCCCCTGGTGTCTGTTGTGCAGCCAGTGGCTGTCACATAGCCTAAGTGGGGCCTCCCACATGGCTGTGGTGGTCATGGCACTGCACAGTAGGCCTGCTGGGTGTGCTGTCCTATCCTGCTGACTGCTGCTGTTGTCTAGTGCACACATGTGTGAGTGACACCCTGTGCATGTGGTGGTGTGCATGTGTGGCATGTGGCACGTCCTCCGTGTGTGCATGCTGTGCTGCTGGGCCTTGTGGCATTGATGTGATGATGGCAGCTCTGTGCTGGCCCTGCTTGTGTGCCGGTGTCTTCTCTCTGATCCATGCCACATCTCGCCACTCGTGTGTGAGTGTGTATGTGCCCATACCGTTGCACTGTGCTATGTGCACGTGGCTGTGTGGTTGTGCAGTTCCTGTGCTCATGTGTGTGCCAGTGTCAGTGCATGTGTCCCTGAGTGCCCTTGTGCCCTGTGGTGGGTGGGGTGGGTGGGGCTCTGTGCATGCATGGCAGGCATATCTGTTCACTTACCACTGGTCCCCATAGTGCTCCTGTGTGATGGTGGCCTGGTGCCTCCTGGCAAGGTCTGCATGCCTGGGGTCCCTTCTTCCCATGGTTGGCTGCATGCCCCCTTCCAGCCAGTCCTCCCCAAACTCTTCACTGCTGTCACCCTCATCCACCTGGACAGCTATCCCACAGTCAATGGCCATGTTGTGCAGCATGCAGCAGGCCACGAATAGGCCACAAGTATTCCCAGGGCTGTACTGTAGGGCATCAACTGACCAATCTAGGCAATGGAATCACATCTTAAGCATGCCGAGCACATGCTCGATGACATTGCATGTTGTGGTGTGTGCCTCGTTATATCTTTCCTCCACAGCTGTGGATGGGCACCGGTAGAATGGGGGAGCAGTGAGGGCCTCAAGGGGGTAGGCGCTGTCACCTGTGTGGGATGAGGATACGTTTATCACTCTGCATTGGCTGTTACTCCCTTCACCCCTGCTGCCTGCTGCCACCCTCCCCATTCCCACATCATGTGTCAATGGGCCTATACCCATGACACGGCTGTAGCCATGTCCCTCACCATGCCATGCTCACCTAGCAGGTGCCCCATGGGGATCTCCCCATGCCCGAATCTCTGGCACAGGCTGGAGCTGTGCCAGATTAATGCATCATGTGCACTGCCGGGGTGTGTGGTGCAGACATTGGTGATGTTCCCCATGGCACTGTACATCACCTGGCAGTTGACTGAGGGGTACCCCTTCCTATTCATGTAGGTGGCCCCTTACAAGCCAGGTGGTGTGCGAATGGTCACATAGGTGCAGTCTATGGCCCCTATCATGCCTGGCATGCATGCCACCCTGTGGAAGTCCTGCATGTTTGCTGTATGCTCTGCCTGTGTGCTTGGGAGTCGTATGAACTCTGAAGCATGTGGCAGCAGAGCATTGAGGAACTGTGTGTGGAGGTGGGATGTGGCCAACTGGGTGATCCCAGTGGTTGCCCCCATTGGTTTCTGGAAGGTGCCTGTGGCAAGTAGGTACATCGCTGCTGTCACCTTGGCCTCCACAGGCATGACATGACTCCTTCTGGTGGGTGCCTGCAACTCATCATGGCACAGCCTACAGAGCTACCGCAGGATTGCCTTGTTCAGTTGGTACCAGCCCACAATATCAACATCCCCATAGTCCTTGAAAGTGAGGCGGGCAAGGTACCATCTCTGTTGGGCGTACCGCCGCCAGGCCCTTCTTCGGCCATCTTGCTGTTCCTCCCTCCTCCTCACACCCCTTATTACTGCATCCATATGGAATGGCCCTGCATCCATCACTGCCTGTCTCAGTGTTGCACATCTGCTGTGTGTGTGTGTTTGAGCCTCCTTTTATATGCTCAAGTCTGTCTGGCACATTCTGTGTGTTGCTTCTGACTTGCGCCCTGTTTTTCAGCTGGATATGCCATTGCGCTGCTTATTCAAGGGAACGCCCCCTTGTACTTGCACCACATACATTACTATTGTGCCTCTGCACGGTGCATTTTGGGTGGAGCATTCACACTGGTTGAATATGGTGCGCAAGTGTGTGGTTGGACCTGCAATCTTGGTTGTGCTTTGCACAACTGCTCTGAATATCTGAGCCTATTAGTCTATAGAGTGAGAGAAGTGCATAGGAATGTCATCTAATAAAAACACATTAAGCTATCATTACTGTGCTCTTTTCAGTTTAGATAAAGGAGTGGATTACTATTGTTATGCTTATTATGCCTGAGTAACATACTATTACAATAAAAATGAAACTGAACTGCAAATTACATGTAGTAATTAAAGCACTATATTTTGTCCTGCAGTCAGTAGGGTTGAACAAATTCATCACTTGTGACATGAACATCAACCTTGGAGAAGAACTGTTATTAAACTGGTTTCCCATAACATTAATATTTCACCAGTTTATAATGAAATCTGCCTTAACATAGTAGTTAATTGTGCAATTAAAAATGCAAACTAATAGAATTTCACCTTAATACTACAGTAGTCCTCCAAGATGTTGTGCAACAGGGTAAATTGTAGCATTAGTTTTAGAAGTAAATTCATGAAGTGACTGAATTGGGGCATTTGAGAGATTAATGCCTATAGTTACAGGTTAACTGGTTTGATACTTGTCATGCATGTTGCAATTTAATGATTAGAGGTAGAACTAATGTGGTAACTTAAAATAAATTGTAGGGCACTAGATAGAATTATCTACTTAATAAGTTTGAAGGGGAACAGTCAGCACCAATTGACTGGTCCGAATGTGTAGTTTGTGAACAAAAATATTTTGGTTTACTTACTGTTTACTGTTGTACATTGCATCAAAGTAATTTTGATGAGATCTTGGCTGACATCTTCTGTTACTACAAATCCCAGAATCTCCTGCAGGTGACTAGAGATGTTGCAAAATTTCAGAGAAATCGACAATTTCGCTGTGCAAAATATTTTGAGCAATTGTGAAGAAATTGCAGAATTTCACCCACAATTTTGCCTGCATCTGCCAGCATTCTGCTCCCCTCTGAGTCCCTGGTGTCTAGTGGTTCCCCCCCAGCTGATCACCAGCCAAATTCAAATCAAGAACCCGCCCCAGTCACACTAAGCCCCAGCCCCCAATCTTTGTAAAAAAAAAAAAAAAACAGCAATCCCCTCCCATGTCTCTGGTGTCTAGTGGAAGCCTCCCAGCCAATCACCAGCTGAATTCAAATCAAGATAGAACCCCTTTCTCCCCAGTCACCCTGAGCCCTGACCCTGTATCTTTCTAAAAAAAAAATATCCCCTCCCCTATCCCTGGTGTCTAGTGGACCCCCCCACCCTGTCTTAAGTCAAAGGAGAGCCCACCCTGCTCCCCCCATACCCCAACTGGGCCACTGGCACAGCCCTCCACCCACCTTCATGGCTGGCAGCCCATGTGAATGCTCAGTGAATGAATGCATGCTTGCACAAGCACGCACTCATTCATTGACAGATTCAGACAGCCAGCACTCTCACTAAACTACCAGCAGATGATTCTCAGCTATACATGTCTTTTGTGCCTGACCAGGAGTTACAGTAGATACTACCTCGGTTTTTAACAATTGCCTAACTGAGATACAAGACTGGATGAGTGCTAACTGGCTAAGGTTAAACCAGGGAAAAACAGAGGTATTGGTTGTGAACCCTGATCATAGGCTGGCCAGGTCATGGATGGGACAACCCTCCAGACTATATCTTGGAGGAACCCCACCAAATGCCATGGGCCAGGTGCATAACCTGGGCGTGATCTTTGATGAAGGCCTGACCTTGAAGGCTCAAGTGCTGGCTGTAGTCAAAGCCTCCTTTTTACCATCTAAGGAATATTGCCAGGGTGAAGCACCTGGTTCCTTCCAATGATCTACCTACCTTGGTACACACACCTTCATCACCACCCATCTTGATTACTGCAATGCCTTTTACCTATGGCTACCAGTGGTGGATATCCACTGATTGCAGCTGTCACAGAATGTGACTGCCAGTTTGTTAACTAGAACCTCCAGATTCAGTCATATAACACCTGTGCTGCGTGAACTGCACTGTCTGCCTGTACAGTGGCAGATTACCTTCATGGTCATGTTGCTGACCTATTAAGCCCTACATGACCAGGGACCCCAGTACCTGCAAGATCTGCTGTGTCCCTACTCTCCCACCCGCTCACTCTGACCCTCCAATGAGGAATTGCTAGAGATTACCAGGGCACATTTAAAAACATTTGGAGGAAGATCTTTTGCCTTTATGGCCCTGACCATATGGAATTCTCTACTTCTAGTTCAAAGAAAAATCAACTCAACCCCTATGATTTAAAAATACAAAAAAGTACTTTTTCATGTGAATTATTTCTTTTTATTATTTATCATCTTTAGATGGATTCATTTTCTCATATTTGTTGTTTTTTAGTTGTAGTTTGTTTTAAATTTCTTGAGATTCCAAAGCTTCCAAATGGCTCAGAAAATATTATCTTATGTAACGTTTCAGAACATATCTAGTTCCTTCATCAGATAAAAAGCTTTTAAATAACTTCATCCAATATACAAAATTCAAAATCTGAAAAAAATCAGACATATACAGACATCAGTAAATCAAAAAGATATATATATATATATTCCCTTTTAAATTAAAAAATTATCTCATAAATCTGTTTAAACATAAACAAGGGGAACTAACTTGAACAAAACATATGTAAGTCAAGGTCCTCAGCAGGACACAAATATCTCGAAATCCCCTAGTCTTTAACAAGTTGTAAAGTAAATAGAAGCTTAAGCGAGGAGTGAAGAATGGGGGGAGGGTTCCAAGGAGAAAACTTTCTCTGTTTTTTGTAAATACACTCTCTCTAAGCTAAAAAAGGGGATAAGAGAAGAACTTATATTAGATGCAATAATTATTTTAGCATCAAATAAAGTTCATCAGAATTAATATAATCTCATTAATAAAGCCTTTTTTTTACCTTTATATTAGCAAAAGGCCCATTCACAAATTATTTCAGTCCACAAAAACTCTGCTTCTTCTCTAAAACTAAGAGAACATGCAGAAAAAGCATTTTTAGTTTATCTTTCATCACATCATTTAAATCCATATGTCTTATGAATTACCGGAATGTTTTATATAATTTACCTTGTTCCAAAGATTTCATTACTCGGTGTAAAGGACTCCCTTCTTACTCTAAAGACAAAATACGCCCGAAGTGCTGCCACCATGTGAGTGAACGCCAAGTCTCTATGCTACACACACTTTCCTTCTAAAGGTAAAAGAAGGGGCCAGACCTTCAGGTAAGCATGTGAAATGTCCTTACGTCACACTGTGATGAACCCAGAGTGGCCCGGTTCCTAAAAGGAAAACCACCTTTTAGAGAAAAAATCTCTCAAAGTAAGCTTCTATTTACTTTACAACTTGCTAAAGACTAGTGGATTTTGAGATATTTTGTGTCCTGCTGAGGGCCTTGATTTACATATATTTTGTTTAGGATAGTTCTCTCTGTTTATGTTTAAACAGATTTATGAGATAATTTTTGAATTTAAAAGGGAAGATATGTATCTTTTTAATTTACTGATGTCTGTATATGTCTGATTTTTTTCAGATTTGTGTTTTGTATATTGGATGAAGTTATTTAAAGGATACCTAAGCAACATTTTGACATCAAACTATTCAAAAATCTGACCTCAAACCAGACTAAAGAAAAGGCTGCTGAATTCATTAATGCTAAAACTACATTTATATAAGCTATCTAAATGTGGTTCCAAAGCATTTTAAAAATGTAAAATCAGCCTTCCAATTTCAAAAAAAATTGCCTTACCTGCTTCTTAAAAAGGAGGCCAAATGTGTTAAGTGATGACATCATCGGAGCCAAAGTCAGAGAGCTATATGGCTCTCTATAGTGCTAACTAGTTCTTTTTTCCCTTTATATAGAGTTGTTTCACCAAAATGGTCAAAACCATGTGCATTATTTAGATCAATACGCATGTTAGGCTATGGCTCTGTTCATTTTGTTTACTTTAACATGCTGAAATTGTGTTTTAATCTAACCGACTTTCTCTTTGGCAAACCACAGTGCAGTACACATCTTGAATAATCTGGTGGTCTAGTGGTTATGGTGGAGCCAGGATGCTACAATAGGGGGGAGGGGTGCTGGGAGTGTGTGCATACTTGATATGCATTTTTTTAACAGTTTTATGAAACTTTGATATTTTCTGCTATTATGCTCTTCTAGTATGTTTTTGACTGAAACTACAAATGTAATCCATATTTTTGAATGTAAATATTTGTACAATCAATAAATCAGACTTCTTCAACAAAGTGAAATGCAGCAGCAGCAAGTGAGTACTTTACAATGCAGGGGTTACAGCCACACCCTTCACCACCCCATAGATCCACCACTTGTTTGTAGCAAAGTTCTTCTTCAGTAGTCCAATGCCAGAGTTCATACTTTCTTGGAAATCAAAAATATGCTTGTCTTGTCTTCTCGTCTTTATCCATGGGAAATAATAATAAGAAGAATCAGTACTTATATAGTGCTTTCATACACATTGCATCCCAAAGTGCTTTATAAGCGATGCTAGATTGGTAGTGAAGTGACTAAATGTGTAGTGGCAGCCAGTTTACACATTAATACCCACACACAGCCTTGGACAATTGCATGAACTGGTTTTATGGGTTATGGGAAGGGCCAGGACCATAGGGTCAGGTAGTGATCATGGTGCTGCCAGCCCCACATCTTATTTCTCACAGTGATCTGCTCATATTTCTCCCCTTCTGTCTTCCCCCTTCCCTGAATATAGCAGTACCTTACAGGAGTGGCCTTCTCATTCCCCCTCTGGTATTCATTCTCAATACTTCTCTCCACACCAAAAACTGGTGAGCTCATCGCCCTTGTGCATCATGAATGTAGGTAGTACAGTTTCCAGGTTTTTTGATATATCAAAAAAAAATAAATCTTTCCAGTAAGTCAAGCTGATAGCAGCAGGGGACAAGGGGAATTATAAGCTTTCCTATTCTTAAAAGATCTAGGCTACCTTTGATTAGGCACTATTAAATGATGGGTAAGCACACATTAGGCATGTCAGATAACAGTGCCTAATTATATGTGGATTAGATCTTATATTGGTAGGAATGTTTGTGTTTCCCCTTGTGCCCTGCTGCTATCAGCCTGGCTAACCAGAAGATCATGTTTATTATTAATATGTAAAAATGACATGGGCGACTGTACTAACCGCATTAATGATGCAGAAGGGTAGTGAGCGCACCAGTTTTTATTGTGGGGAGCAGAAGAGAAGAATGAATGCCAGAGAGGGAGTGAAGAGGCCATTCCATCAGGGTTCAGCTGTATTCAGGTTAGGGGAAGACAGGAAGGGGGATATTTAGCAGATCATTATGAGATCTGAAATGTAGGGCTGCTGGCACCGTGATCACTACCTGACTAAATGAGAACAGCCAGAGATGAAAAATATTCAGTGGCAGGGCTGCACTTAAATTGTTACTTGAATTTAGTGTAGGGAGATTACCCTCAGGTTGGGGGGGTGTTGACGTTTGTTAGGACAGTATTGAAGGAGCTGTGTATAGATCATTCAAGATTTAGAAGGGTGGTAGCCAACCAGCTCACATTGTGGAGTAGGGCACTAAAAAGTACTGGAGAAGATTTGCAGGGTTCTGCAGATCACAGGTAAAGGAGTAGATTGACACTGGAAGTCTGGTGGATTTGCTCAAGACATTAGTATGCCTTTCCTGCTAATAATATTGTTATCCATAGTAAGTACAACCCTTATGAGGGCATGAACAGTAGTTTTTCTGGTGAGTCCTGAGGCTTATTGCTTGGCCCTCCACAAAGACCCAATTGTTGGTTAATGAGGCGGGACAAAAACACAACAGGGGAACTGTACATACTGCCTTCACTGTGCAGTGGGGTGATGATCCACTCAATGTTTACTGTGGGAGCAGAAGTCAAACATTGAAAAAATGGACTTAAGTGTGATTTGGGAGGTACTTTTTAACAGTGCCGGCTGATGATCCATATCAGTGTAGGTATGCACAACTCTCTGAGGTATACCATTACAGTCTGAGGTGTGATAATTCTCTTCATGAGACCACAAACTCATATGCAGCCCCAGGCAGTACTAAGGACATGGTGTGGATGATGGGGCATTCAACAGAAGCCAGGCTAGGTGCAGGGGGTTCATGTGGAAAAAGAATACAAGAGCAGCTTTTTTTGTGGAGTAACAAGAATGCATGAGCTTTGGAATTGGACCAGACCGGTACTTCGCTGTGTGACCCTAAGCAAGTCACTTAACTTCCTTGTGCTTCCAGGCCACATCTGTAAACAAGGTTTCAGCATAGTGTGTCTCTCTTGGTTAACAAAAAAAAAACTTCAAGGCATCACATAACCACTAGATCATCAGGTATTTGAAGTGTGTACTGTTCTGCAGTTTGCCAAAAAGACAGTCAACTAGATTGCAAAACATTTTCAGCAAGTTAAAGTAAATACAATGAATAAAATCACAGCCTAGCATGTGTACTGATCAAAATAATCCACATGTTAACACATGGTTTTGATCATTCTGGTAAAACAGTTCAAAACAAAGAGGGAAAGAAGAACTAGTTAGCCTATAGGAATATATATTGGGTTCTGGCTCTGGCTCCAGTTATGTCATCATGACTCATCACTTAACACAGTTGGCAGACATCTTAGGGAGAAGGCACGGCTGTTTTTTGCAAGTGAAAGGCTGATGTTTACATTTTCCAAAAGCTATGAAACTGCATTTATGTTACCTACATAAATGCAGTTTTAGCATAAATGTAAACAATAGCCTTCACTGTACCTCGCAATGAAGCCAGATTTTGGAGTTTGCAGTTTTAAAAAACTGCTTGTTTAGGTTCCCTTTAAAGGGTTTTTGTCTGATGAAGGAACTAAATATGTTCTGAAACATTACATATGATAATATTTTCTGAGCCATTTGGAAACATTGGAATCTCAAGAAACTTAAAACAAAATACAACTAAAAAACAACAAATATGAGAAAATGAATCCATCTAGAGATGAAAAATAATAAAAAGAAATAATTCACATGAAAAAGTACTTTTTTGTATTTTTAAATCTTAGGAGTTTGGTTGATTTTTCTTTGAACTAGTTCTGATTCCGCAATTTCTTCTCTCCCCACAACATTATCTTCCCATATTTTATTAAAAGGGAACCTTGGGAGACACTTTTTTTGTTATTTCAGTCTTAATACCAGTACGGAACTGTTTTTATTGTGTCACCAATTTTTTTGATCCATCATGGCTACTTTTGCTGAAGTGGGCAAATTCACTAACCACAGATCTACAGCAATGAGCATTAACCAAGATGAGGCAGACAGAATTATAGGCCTAGTAAAAAGTAAAAGAAATATTCAGGAGACAGATCATACTTCAAGAACATCTGTAAGAAAACTTGACTCACTTAAACAAAGAGAAGTTAGATTGGACTGGCATGCTGCTACACTACTAGAATACAAGGGGTCTCAGGGTTCTGGTAGAATCACAATTGGGCTTTATACCTGAAGGATTCCAGAACAAGTTGGATGGAATCCATACTAAATGTTCTTTTGATTTCATGTTACTTCTTTTTGAAACTCTTACCAATGAACAAACTAAGGTTTTAGAAGAAATTTGTTTATTAGAATACTCTTTAAAACAAAACTTGGACACTATTCAATTAGAAGAGATACTATCTCAGATTGAGAGATCATTAAAGGATTATGATAATCATATCAAATCAATAAAACTGCATACACTTAAATGTGATATAGAAGACTATAAAGAGGGGAGAGTGTACACATGGAAAAGATCAGGATACCAAATCAATAGATATGATTTAGAAGATTTAGGTACTTCTTCAGGTACATCTGAATCAGAGGGACAATATCAGACTCCAGGCAAAGGCCAGAGACCTAGAAGATTCTTTTCTAGACAATATAGGAGATAGAATTATTATAGGCCATCTAGGAGACCATTTTACCCCTATAGAGAACAGGGGGATCGATATGATAAATATTTTGAGAGCTATAATATAGATACAAGCTATAGACATTATGATTATGGAGAGGATTTTTGTGGAGACAGGGGAGATCATGGGACTTCAGGAGGGAGAACTAGGGACAGAGAAACAGGAGGTGTAGAAAAGAGGAAGAGACAGAGGAAGAGAAAAATAAAAAGTACACTGCACCAGATCCAAAACCCCTCAGAATCAGTAGTTTACAATTTGTCAGATAGACTCATCACACCATTAGAATTGAAAGTATTGAATAAAGGATTATCCTTCTGTATTACCCAGAATTTGAACCCCTTTGAATTAAAACTGGATTTGGAAACATTTTACAGGAAGACTCATCTTAGGAAATTCTTTGGTGTGAGAACTACAGAAACTGTCAATACAGAAGAGAATGAAAACAGATATACATTAAAGAGAGCCCTAGGTACACAATCCAGTTTTGATCCAACTGGATTCATACCACCACATATAACCACATATATAGAAACAGTCAATAGAGAAATTGAAAAGATTATCGAGGAAAGTGAAAAGCAGATCCCCAGATATAATTTAACAAAACAAGAGGAAGAAACACTTGATCTTCTAAGTAATGACACTAGCATAATTATAAAACCTGCAGACAAAGGTGGTGCTAATGTGATACAAAATTTGGCAGATTACCAAACAGAATGTCGCTCCAAACTTGAAGATCAGACTACATAGGAAAAAGTTCAACATATTCTGTTCCTTAGTCTGAAAGAAACAATTAGAGATATAGTTTCTGAAGCAGTGGACAGGACAGAAATTAAGCCTTGGTTAGAAGATGAATTAATCAAATGGAATTCAATCATACCATTATTTTACTGTCTTCCAAAAATTCACAAAAATCCAGTTACACCTCCAGGGACACCAATAATTTCTGGTATTGGATCTATCACAAAACCCCTTTCTATATACGTGGATCATTACTGTAAGTCTTTAGTTCAGGAGATGTGGTCACATCTCAAGGAAAGCAAACATTGTATACAGATTTTGGATGAACTTAATACGGATGGACCAGAACTGGGAGATTGTGTACTGGTAACACTTGATATTAAAAGTTTTTATACAAGCATACCACATAGAGATGGAATCAAATCTTTGAAACATTTTCTGTCAGCAAAATCTATTGGGGCAGCACATATAGATTTTATTTTGAAACTAACTCAAATAGTATTAGAAAATAATGATTTTGGTTTTGAGGACAATTTTTTTCTACAAAAAACAGGCACAGCTATAGGTGCAACATTAGCTCCTACATATGCCAATCTCTATATGGCCCATTTTGAGCAAAAATATATACAGTCTGAATCCAATAATTATAAATCCAATCTAATTTTATATAAAAGAATCATTGACAATATACTTATCATTTGGAAGGGTAATGTAACTGATCTTTTATCCTTTTATAACTATTTAGAAACAGCAACAGAAAATCTTTCTTTAACTATCATGTGACATGCAACAGATCCTCTTTTTAGATTTAATGATAGTGAAAGAAAATGGAAAACTGATCACTGATATATATCGTAAAGATATTGCAAGAAATACCTTATTACACTCTCAGAGCTTTCACCCGTGGAACCTTAAAAATAGCATCCCTTGTGGACAGATGTTTAGAATCAAAAGGAACAGTGGAAACAGAGATAGATTTGAAGCTAATTTGACAGCATTAACACAAAGATTTGAAAATACTGTAGAGGCTACAGGACAGATACTCTAGAGCTAGCAAAACAGAAATGTGCACAGAAAGAAAGACAAGATTTATTGCAAGCAGCAGATGTACTGATATTATTACTATGGCAACTCAGTTTTCAAAGAACTTTGGCAAGATTAAAAATGTGATAAAAAAATTGGAATATTCTGCAAGCAACAGAGATGAGTTCTCATGTTTTTTAAAATAAACCTATTATCACAGCAAAGAGAACAACTACACTCAGAAACAAATGAGTTAAAACTTAACATTGGAAGTGACAATCATTACCAATGACATGGTTAAATAGAGATGTTAAAGGATTTTTTGCATGTGGTAACTGTACACACTGCAATAGAGGGATAAAGATTAAACAAATCAAAAGCACTTGGAATGATAGAACATATGAAATTAGGAGTCTTATTACAAGTAATTCTGACTTTGTTGTCTACACTCTCTTATGCCCTTGTTTCTCTGTATTATATAGGTGAAACCACTTGACCACTCAAACAAAGGATTACAGAGCACAAAAGCTGCATCAGAAGGGGAGAAGAGTAATCCCCTCTGGCTAGACATTTCCAAGAAGCACATCACCAAGTTTCAGCTTTAACATTTTTTGGACTTGAGCGAGTTCTCCCATTACAGAGAGAATGCGGTAAATAATAATAATAATAATAATACATTTTATTTAATATAGAGCCTTTCACAAACCAAGGTACTGCACAGTCACATAAAACAAAATACAATAAATACAGATAAAATCACAGAAGTTCAGAGTAAGCTCTACCCCACAGAAAGGTCATCAGTGCCTGCTTAAAGCACCCCACTGTCCTACACTCACGTAGCTGAGGGGGCAGAGAATTCCAGAGGGTAACAGCAACAAACCCAAAGTCATGAGCACCAGATGACTTTAAACAAACTCTCAGAATCTCCAGCAACCCCTCATCAGCCAAGCGGAGCTGTTGCAAAGGGATGTAAGGAACCAGGAGCTCTTTCAGGTTTTCAGGACCCTGTCCATGTAGGGCTTTGTAAGTAAATAAACTTACCTTAAAAGTGATCCGCCACTGAATAGGCAGCCTGTGCAGATCGCACAGCACTGGAGTAATATGAGTTATTTTTGATACCCCAGTCAATAAACGTGCAGCAGCATTCTGCACTGGCTGCAAGTGGTGGATATCAACCCCAGGAAGCCCTAGGTAAAGGGAGTTGCAGTAATCAATGCGCAATGTCACAAAGGCGTGGACCAAAACAGGCAGATCGCTGGACAGAACAAGGTGCTTGATCCTGGCAATGTTCCTAGGATGGTAAAAGGCAAGCTTGACGACTGCCGACACCTGATGTTGAAGGGTCAGACCATCATCAAGCACCACTCTCAGATCATGCACCCACTCAGAGGCAAGAATCTTAGACCCCCCCCAGGATTAAACCAGCGGGGAGATCAGTTCTCAACCCTTCTGTCCTACAACCTGGGTCCACAACCAAAACCTCAGTCTTCCCTTGGTTCAACTTTAAACTGCTGGAACTCATCCAATCTTGGATTTCTACAAGGCAGCTGTTCAATACTGAGATAGTACTAACCTGGTCAGAGGCAAAAGACAGGTAGAGCTGGGTATCATCAGCATAGCAGTGAAACCTCAGCCCATACTGTCTTACAATGTCTCCAAGGGGAAGCATATACATTGCAAATAACATGGGTGACAGCACCGAGCACTGAGGTACTCCACAAGGCAGACAGAAAGACTCAGAAGAAAATATTCCTGAGACAACTTTCTGAGATCTACTGGCAAGGAAAGATGTAAACCATCTAAGAACTGTCCCAGACAGCCCACAGATGAACCTCAAATGCTCGAGCAGAACCCCATGATCCACAGTGTCAAAAGCTGAAGACAAATCAAGGATTACCAAGATGGAATGGTTTCTCTGATCTCTCACCATCAGGAGATCATTGAGCACCCGAACCAGAGCAGTCTCAGTACTATGCCTCTTACGAAAACCCAATTGGAGAGGTTCATATAAATTATGGATGGTTAAGTGGTCTTCCAGTTGAGCTGCCACAACTTTCTCAATAACCTTTCCCACAAAAGGAAGGTTAGAGATAGGCCTGCAGTTTGCTAGGTTCTCTGGGTCTAAAGAAGCTTTCTTCAGGAGGGATGTCACCACCGCCTCCTTCAGGGAGCTGGGAAACTCACCCGAGTCCAAAAAGCACCGAAGAATCTGAGCTAAGACTGGGCCAATGGCATCACTACAACACAAAATCAGGGCAGTAGGTCCCGGGTCTAAACTACAGCAAGTGGGACACATCCCCTGGACAAGCCTCATAATGTCGATGAACTCTGGCAGTTCAAAGATACTCCAGGGAACTCCGGCTCTGTGACCAAGCGCCGACCAACAGCATCCCCAATAGAGTGAAGCTGATGGCACTCCTGCCTGATGGCAGCCACCTTATTCATAAAGAAATGAGCGATCTCATCACACTCACTTTGTGAAAAAACTCGACGGAACTGCCAACAGGCTAGGTTGCACAGCCTGTCGATAGTTCAGAAGAGTTGAGCCAGTCGATTCCATGCAACAGCAATTTCCCTGGGCAGGAATTCTGCCTTCTTATGGTAAGTTTCTGTTTGATAGAGTTTATAATGCTCTAACAAAATAAGGTGGTCGGCATCCAAGGCAGTCCTCCATCAGCGACACTCTAACCTATGCCCCTGCCTCCGCAGCGCCCTCAGAGCCCCATAAAACCAAGTGGCCCCAGGGCAAAGTGGAAGGGGGTGAACTCAGACAGCAGCAATCAGATCAAGAGCTGAAGAAATGGACCTATTATAGGCCAAGACTAATAGTTCAGGATCTGTGCTGATCTCACCAATCAATGAGAGGTCAATCATTGCCATCAGATCTTCAGGGACCACATCCCACAAAGTGCGGTAACTGACCATCTCCACAGAGGCCGACCTACCCAGGGGGGCTGAAAAATTTAACCCAACGGTGTAGTGATCGGACCAACTGACAGGTTCCAGCACCAAGTTGGAGGCCTCAATCCTCAGGAGGAAGACCAAATCAAGAGAGTGACCACCTTTGTGAGTAACTGAGGAAACAGCCTATGTGAAGCCCAGTGATGTCATCACCTGGAGGAAGTGTTGTCCAAAAAGCGAGGATTCATTGTTGACCCAGGCATTGAAGTCACCCAGAACCAGCAGTCTGGGTGACTCCAATGCCATGTCGGCGGCAAAGTCTGTTACTTCCTGCAGGAACAGCTTCTCATTGCCTGGTGGATGGTAAATGAGAGCTATGCTGCACCCCACACCAGTTACCACAGTGCATTCAGATGAGATGGCCTCCTCAACTGGTACACCAGTTAGGCCAATTCGGTCTTGAAACAGACCGCAAACCCCCCCGCAGTCCAATCTTGGGCAATGTATGACTGAGTACCCGGAAGGGATAGCTGCCTCCAAAACAGGGCTGCATTCCCATATAACCAGGTCTCAGTAATGCAAACCAGATCTGCTGTACCAACAAAATCTGCAATAAGAGCAGTCTTGTTGCAAACAGACCTGGCGTTGCATAACAGCGCTCGAGTTGGACGATGTTGGCGAGCCATCCCAACTACTTGCCCTCTCAAAGAAGAGGTGCCCTTGGATATGGAGACCGGAACAGAATCACCACATTCCAGGCACTATTTTGCCCCAGGGCATCTTCTGGTCTTAACCACTCCAATGGGAGTGCGCCACTCATTCTGTCTCTGCTGTCAATGACCCCCCCGCCCACCTCCATCTCCCACTCCTGCGAGCAATCCCCAGCACTCGACAGCGCTGATAGATATGAATGGGCAGGGGGAAGAGAATGGGCAGAGGGTGCAGAGGACGGAGGCAGAATAGCACAGGACGGGAGAGGCAAGCAGGCACATTCCACCTAATTAATTACAGTAAACAGTGGGAAAAACAAGCAAAACTCCAACTTCTTAATACCAAAAAAAAAAGCTGCAAGAATTAAAAATTCCTAAACCCCCCCAAAAAATAATAAACTTAAACAATAGTACCCCACCCACCAAAATAAATATAAAAACTACCCTACTCCCAGTAGTGGATGATTTCAAACCCAAGAAAAAATTATAATAATAATGCAATCCCCTCTCACAGGATATAAAACACAAAAACAAATAAACATTTCATCCCTTCCCCCAGTCCTCTCACAGCCAAGGAAGGGAGGGAATTCTAAGCACTCTCACTGAGTCCCTTCTTTTGAGGAGGGAAGCTTGGTGGATTTTCACTTTGAAAACCTACAAGAAGAAATATGGACTTCATGGAAATCTTATATGGACTACTTTTCAGTGATTGAATCATTTAGTATATTTTTGTTTAGTGTCTGTTTGGCAGCCACTGAATTTCATAATCTTGAGCTGCTGTAATATTATGCTGCTTGTTTTTTTTATTTGATTTATTCTTATTGTTCAACAAAACCAACTGTCATTACAACCATTACAAGAGAAACATCATAATAATCACATTCAGTAAATACAATAAATAATGATGGACATCACAATACCTTAAAAATGTACATACATTAATTTTACCATTATACATGATACAACAAATACCATAGTTAAATATCCTTATAGACATTTTAAACATCACAATACAATAAGAATTTACCCAAATGCATGCTTCCATATCACCTAATAGTCCACATAATAGAACTAGAATATTTTCATAATACACATTTTACACATTTTCAGGAGTGGCACAGGTCCCAACAAACCTAAGTTATTAAAGGAAAAAACATTCATATTACATTAACCCTGTATTTTCTCTATTATAGAATCTTTTTATTCTAGAGGATGATATTGCTGGATACATTTATTTCTAATACTGGTAATTTTTGTCAGGAATATTGCTTGATTGGTTAGAACATCAATATTTTCTGAGTTAAAAATCAGATCCAATATGTACCGATCTGGGAAATTCATCCCTTTTAGGTATTGCTCACAGCATTTATGCCTATCATCCTTATACCATGGACACCTAAGGGTCACATGTCTCAGATCCTCTTCCTCTCTCAAATAACAGTAGCACTCTGATCCTATTGCACTTTCTTTATTATATCTTTTCTCAAGTACATTACTTGGAAATACCTCAAATCTATATTTCGTCAGAACTGTTCTATAGTGTGGCTTATGGATACCATTAAGGTGCAATGTTTGCCTATGCTCCTTTGTATTCTTAGCTAACCAACTTGCAACCCTCAGGTCTTTAATCCCATCCATATCTTTCTTTTCTGAACATTTATGTATTTGTTTGTTTTATTTCTTTACAGTAACTTGGGTTCAGTTGTATATCCTGGCTTATATATATCCTTAAATGATTTAACCCATATATCTCTAACAGACTGTATACAAAGAATAACCATGTTTTATTATATATAGATAGCTGCTTTTCCTTTTCCCTCATAATGTTACCAATTGTAGTATTATATTTTTCCCTTGATAATTTAGCCCAAAAGTTTATCATCCTCACATGTATTATATGCTCCAATTTAATTTGCCCAATCTCAGCTCTTACTAATGTGTTTGGTGTCCCTACAGAAAGTCTCAAAATTTGTTTATAAGTTTTATCAACTTTTGCTGCCAATTTACTCAAATTTTCCAAACCCCATATCTCAGTCAGTTAGGTGGCCTGGCTTATTACTTTCCCATTGATGGCCTTCACCAAAGGTGTTACTGTCGGACCTCCATATATGTTATTAAATCTCTTATGGGCTTTTATTGATTGTTCTATTGTTTTCCCAGTCCATCCACATGTTTTCCCCATCTACAGCTATTAGATATTAATATTCCTTGATATGGTATTCTAATTCAAAATCTAATTTATTTTGTGCTAGAGTTAATTTCCTACATCCCTTATTAGAACCCAGCACTATCACTTTTGTTTTATTAGTATTAGGTTTTAGATTGTATTTTTTTGATAGACTCTCTAATCTATCTAATGCTCTTTGTAGTCCCAATCTAGATGTTGGCAAAATTGCCAAATTATCAGCATATCCTAGGATAAGTATCCATTTTGGGCCACATATGGACAATGATAAACTGAGTTATCTAAATCTTGCAAAATTTCATTAATATATAAATTAAAGAGAGTTGGTGCAAGGACACATCCCTGCCTTACCCCTATCTTAGTTTAAATTTTTTGTGTCAAAGTATCCGATTGTGAATATGTAGCTTTTGTCCATGCCTTTGTATACAATCTTCTAATAAGAATTATCAGATTCTTATCTATTCCCATTCGTCCCATCTTTGCTCATAACAATGATCTGTCTATTGTATTGAATGCTGATGAATAATCCACAAATGCAACAAATGGCCTTTGTTTTTTGAGAGGATAAAAACCTGATTTCTTGTACCTACTCCCCTTTTAAACCCTGCCTGGAATTCTGAGATTTTATGAGACTGATCTAATATTTTCATTAGTCTATTCAGCAATATCTTTTCATAAATTTTCGCCATAGCATCTAAAAGGCTAATTGGCCTGTAATTTGCTGGATCAGACCTAGAACCCTTTTTAAAAATAGGTACTATAAAACTTCCTGACCATGGATCAGGAACAAGGGCATGCATTGCTGCTTTAATTAGAAAAGTCATCAAGAAGAATTGACCACCATTCTATATTAAGTTTATAAAAATCTATAGAGATCCTATCTGGGCCTGGCGCTTTATTACTTTTGAAAGATTCTATACTTTCTTTAACCTCAGCTGCTGTAAACCATCTAAAACCCTCATCTAGTTCCCCTACATCTTCATCTTGAACACAATTAGCACCACTAAAGATATCCAAGAAATATTTTTCCTATATGGCAGGCTCAACATGGACATCCATCTGAGTTTTAAAATTACAAGTTACTTTTGCTACCAATAACCAACATTTCCTGTCATCTCTATCCTCTCTTGTCTTAATCATCACATCCGAAAGTTCACTTTGATGTTCCATTTTACATAAATTGATAAACGTCTTATAACTTTTCCTTGCTGTATTCAGCTCTATTATATTTCTCTTGTTAGGGTACTTATTTGTTTTTCTTACCAGCCTTGCTAATTTCTTTTTTTCAGCTCTACAATTCTTATAAAACCACCCCTGATATTGCATCTGAGTCTTCTTCTTTTTATCCTTCTCTAACTCATTAACCAATTGTTGAAATGTCTCAATCATTTCTTTATATATTTCCTCCAGCTCCCACAAATCCTGAATGTTATTAGTTATAGTTCTCACAATATGATCACTCAATTTCTTCTCCTGATTATTTTTATTTGGATCCCATCTAATTCTTCTGTTCACTATCTCCATGTGATCTTGATTTGATAGAACCTGAATCTGGCATGCCCTTTTTTTATATAGTACTAATGGGCAATGATCACTTTCTGTTCTATTAACTAATTTTAAGTCCTCATAATTACAGCAATCATATACTGAGACCAATGCATAATCAATTATAGTTGCACCTTTTGCATTTATGCAAGTCCAGTTTCCCAAACTGTCAGATGGTAATCTTCCATTTAAGATAACTAATTGTAGTGCCTCTATTATGTATTCCAACTGTTTATATTTATCCATCTTTTTACTGTCCCTCGAACTCCTACTTGGGATATCCAGGGCTATATATATTTGGTTCTTGTGCTCTAAGATCATTTTATTCCCATATCTAATATTTAGATCTTCCATTATAAGTATCTCTACAGATTCTTTCCTCTGACCTTTTTTAACTTCTTGCACAATATTATTAAATAGTACCTTATCATACGGGGTGATTTTATTAGTGCATTATAGACATTTACTATAATTAATGGCCTACCTTCTATGTGGATTTTAACCAGAATATAGTTTTGTTCCACCACTTGTTTCAAAATTCTTACATTCTCATCTATTCTGATATACACAATTAAACCCCCCATATACCTACCCATTTTCTTTTGTTTTATGGCCAGTAGAATGAATCATGCTATAGCCATTAATCATTATTCTATGTGTTCCTTATCATGCTAAGATTCCTGAATCAATACTATATCTATCCCTGCTAAAATTCCCTTAGTTCTGGATCTGATAATTTATATTGTAACCCAGCAATATTCCAAGATAGAATTCCCCAGTTCTGATCCTTATTTCTCTCAATAAATCATATAGTACTTATATTCTTTTCATTGTACTTTGATAGTCCCTCATCTGTTTCTAGACCATTCCCTGTTCGCAGCTGTTCTTCCTCAAGCATTTGAAATCTATTATATGTGGCTACATTATACTCCATCCTTTTTCATTCTTGACATAAGTCCACATGCTGTTGGGCCTTCTCTGCTTCATTTGTCACTTTATCAACATTAAAAGATTGAACATCCACTATTAAAATCCCGAAATTATCTAACTTCGAATTCACTTCTAGAATATTTTTAGCTAAATTCCCTTTTTCTAATGTCAAACCAATCTGATCTCCCTCATTCCAGTACCTATGTGCCCTCTGAACATGTATAATATCATCCTCATAGAATTCTACCCCTAATGTATTACATATAAAATGTGTAATCATAGTTCTTAATTTGACTTTATTATTCATACCCACATATGTGATACTGTAAATAGAAAGTTTTTTTTTTCTGGAGAAACTTCCCTCTCACAATCTTTCTCTCTAAACCATGAGAATTTCCCTTGTTTATCAAAATACAACTCCTGTTCTTCCTTTCTTTGTATCCCCATGTAATCAAATCATCAGTTAATATAGGTCGTTCCACACTCAGTTTAAGTTCCTGTAGTGAGACCGAGTTTCTCCATACCTACTGAGCCACTCTTGGTTGTTTAAAAAAGAATTGCAATACAGAATTGTATTCATCATACAAAAACCCTCTAGCATCATGTATATCCTCCAGCTGCATATCCAAGTTTAAGACATCACTAAAAATGAGATATCCTAATATTCTCAATATTATGCTACTTTCATTTATATCCAATTTCATGCCACCAATCATAACCATTGGTGATTGGTCCTTCTCAATTATATCCAAATCTACAACCTCAATCACCTGCTCTCCCTGAGAACCATCTTGTTCTTCTAAACGTAGTTCATCAACCTCCCTCTTGTCTTTATTCTACTTATCATCCTCCAAAATCCTTTGCTCTGTTGTTTCCTCCTTCCTCACTGTTTTACCCCACTTTTCTTTCTTTTTTCCCCCGTTTCCCCTTACATTCTGTTCTCAAAATCTTTTCCTCCTCACCCTGTATATCTGTCTCATTATCCTCTTCTCCATTATTCCATCCACTAATCTTTACTTTATTCTTCAATCTTTTAGGGCTTTCAGGGACATTCCATACATTATCTTGGACTTGTTCTATTTGGCCTACTTGACTTTCCTCCTCCCAATCCTTCTGTATATTTATTCTGTCCTCTGGGCAATCATGCTCTTTAGGCTTACTTTCCATATCAGAGTTTGATGTTTTCTCCTCTTCCTGATCCTCTTCTAATTTCTGAATTATCTGTACCTCATCCATCCCTCTAACAAGTAATAATTCCTTCAATCTTATCATAATTGCCTTCATTTCCCCTTTACGTTCATTGACTTCACATCTCAGAATAATTAGTTGCTCCATTATTGCCACACTAGCCACATGTGGATTGCCTCAATTAAATTGAGATCCATGAATGGTGTATATGTTATATGTTTAATTTTGTTTTTTGTCCTAGACTCCCTTTCTGCTAACTCTCCCAGGCCTTGCAAGGTTTTCTGCATACCAGATATTATTTGAGATATATCAAATTATTTACTCTCACTCTTATTCTCATTCTCAATTCTCAAATCCTTCAAACCTTCTAAATGACTCCCTTTGCTCAGACCCACCAGAGTTTTTAGATATGTCAGCCTTTCTTTCCTCCAATAAGATTTCCTCTTCATTTCCCCATTCTACACCATCTGTGTCCTCCCAATTCAAATTTGGTGGGCATTCCAGGGGTTCCTGTGTTATGAGATTTACTACTGTCTCAATTTTAGGGGGCAATACTATTTCTCCAGGATTTATATTCTTTTTCAGATGTTCTGTAATTAAAGTTTGCACCTTTTTTAACTTTTTTAGATTCAACTGGGCTTATTTTAATAAGATATTCTCTTTTCTTTGCCTTTCCCTTATTCATCCCCTTCTTTTGTGCTCCCTTAGGCATACAATATCTTCATCAAAGTTTCTACTGTTAGATTTACCTTCATATCCCTCATATCCCTCATTACTCATATTACCAGTGTTTATTTTACTTCTAGTTCTTATTTTCTATCATGAGTAAGGGATCTTTTCATCTAATTCACTTAGTACTCAGTAGACCTCAGTATTAAGGTTTATACCCCAATAGCCAGTTACCTATTGCTTTTAGTCTATATAGGTATACCGAATGCCAAACAAGGGCTCATATTGTTAATATCACAATAACACAAAAAGAAAAAATAGGACTGGCAATAGTCATAATAAATGTAATACCAACAGTAACATACTAACAGCAATATTAGCAAGACTAACAGTAATCAGGCAATTAATCAGTTAAGCAATTACTCAATTAAGGAATTAAACATTTCACAGTACCAGCTGCAGAACATAAACCATTATCACTACCATTAACAGCACTAAGAAAAGTACTAAAAATGACAGTGAGGATGGTATTAATGGTATTAATTGATAGTAATAGTAGTAATAATTACGATCATAATAATCAGGAAAATAGCTGTAATTAGAAATAATTAGATGCAGCTAGAAACAACTAGACACAGATTTCTAAAATTGAGAGATTACAAGGTTTATCCAGGTACAAATAATCACCATCAGAAACTTCTACCAAGCTGCTAACAGCATCTAGTCTAGCTTTTGTTATTTAAAATACCTATAGCTCTAATAACTCTAATGCCCAAAATAACAAGATATCCAAAATAAGCCAAAGTGCCATGTGCCAAGTGTGAAATTACAAAATGTGCAAATATGCAAACAAAAAAAAAAATCAAGGTAGAAAAATGTCCAAAATATTGAATACTGCTTGTAAGCTGATGGTATTTAGGTATCCATGTATAACGTATTAACCTTTTATCCCCAATCCTCCAATATGAGCTTAAGTACTCACTCTTCCTTTAAAATTTACCAAACCGATCTTCCACACCCCCCCCCTTCATTTCTCAGGATCAAACAACACTTTCCATACAGTCACTGCAAAGAAAAAAAAACAAATCTAATTGTTTCTTGGAGGGACTTGAAATATCTATCCACCTGTCCAATGGATCTTTTAACCCCTTTAACCCTCCTTAGCCTTAATAATTCATCTAATATCTGCCCCACAGAATTTTAACACCACCAATTTTAGTACACCTCAGAATAAATTTTTCTTGTCTCAATCTTATTTTAATTTTAATTTAACAATCTAAAGATTGTAACAATTTTCAACCTCCTCAAACAGAATGTACTTACTTTTCCATTCACTTATTACCACTCTGTCCTCCTCTATCTCTTCCAACACCCTCACCATCAGAGACGTTCAGAAAAATGGAGACAAGGTAAGGAAAAGCAGACTAAAGCAGGTCGAGACAAATAAAATCAAATCACAAGTTGCTGGTCACAGGTATGAGTGTGGGTGCCACAAATTCACTAGTCACAATGCACAACCCTACTAAATGAGCAGCGTGAAAAAGCACACCATCATCATTTTTTAGTAGGTTTTCTGCTAAAGTTACCAATATCAGCAGGTTAAAGTTAATTCTGCCTCATACTGCTCTCCATTTTAATGCCCATTCAATATTCATTTGCTGAGAGCTAACCGACAATGGTGGACTAAACTTGACTCACACCACTTGAAACTGGATTAAATTAGCCAGACTGAATAGTATATATGAAAAAGGAATATTCTGGGCCGCACACTTGAAATTTCTCTCCCATGTTTGCCTCTACATATGATACTGCAGGGCTTAAATTAGAAAGGAGACACCGGTGCACGCTCTCTAAAGCACCCTCCCCACCCAATCATATTACCCAAATGTCTGGAAGCACACAAAATTTAACCTTTCTCTAACAATGGACCATAACACTCCATATATACAAACCCTCTAAACATCTATATATCATTATACATGGTTCTGTATAGCCGTAGTCCCGCTGAAGAGTTAAAGAGGCAGTTGAGGGAAATTAGAAATAATCGACATGTTAGTCAAACATGTTCATACCTTATATACCAATTTTACTTTTATCACCTTCTTATTTTCAGTCCCTCCAAAAAGCTATTGCCAAGATTTTTAATACAATAAATCAAAATACTATGTCAAACAGTTTTAAAATTTGGCAGCTCAAGTAGTTTATGTTGTTTGTACGTAATGAGCTACTTAATCTATATCTTATAGATTAGCATGATACAAACCTGGGAGTTGTCCATCTCTGGTATTCTATCAAAAAATGTCCTCTTCATATGAATATTATCTCAGCCTTTTGAGCCTTGTTCAAACCCCTGGCCTGCCACTTCCCAGAAAAATGATAGCAAGGTATTCAGTGGTCCATATGTGGTAACTCCCTCATATCACTCGCTCACCTGAAAGAGCTTTTCACCTCCTCCCCTGTCCAGCTGGCTTCACCATGTACAGCCGTTCCACTGTTTTCAGCCACCTTCCTCCTAGAAGAGAGGAGAAGAAAAAAACAAGGGAGGACACTGCAGCAAGACAGCAGGCACAAGAAAGTCTGATAAGGTTGAGTTTCAGGCAATGGTGGCATACCTGTCCATGTTAAAAATCAAACACAAACTCAGGCCTGCTCCTGCAGCTCCTCCTCAGCTCACATAGCGTGTAGCATCTTCCCTCTAATCACTCAGCTCTAGATTGCTTGGATATACTCTTTGCTGTTCCCTTTCTGTTTTGAGATAGATATTTATTGTTCGGATACATATGTTTGTTGTTTCTGATTATGTTGTAATTGGATAATTTATATATCTGTTTTTTTCTGAGACATCATTCCTCTTTGCCTGTTCCTTTGCCCCTTCCCCCTTTTTTGCACCATCTTTTTCTCTCCTCACCCTCCTCCTCCCATCCTCCTCTGCCATTTACATTTATTTCATTTTCATACAATCCCCATTCATATTTGGTCGCTAGTTATCAGGGTATTTTTACATATTTCCTTTCCCCATGGCTAATAGTCTATAGCACGTTCTTTCCCCATACATAGTAATGTCATTTGTTTCCACTCCATCAGTCCCCATTGATCCCCATATTAGTTGTGTCTCTTTTCCCTGTTCAGCAGCACTTAATTGTGAAGGTGGTCACATTACTTTGAGAGATTTTCTCTCTAAAAGATGGTTTTCCTTTTAGGAACTGGGCCGCTCGGGGTTCATCATGTGTGACGTTAGCACATTTCAGGAGCTTACCTGATGGCCCGGCCCCTTCTTTTACCTTTATAAACAAGGTGTGTGTAGCACAGAGACTTGGCATTCACTTGCATGGCGGCTGCACTTCGGGTGTATTTTGTCTTTAGCGTAGGAAGGGAGTCCTTTACACTGAGTAATGAAATCTTTGAATTGAGGTAAATTATACAAAACTTTTCAGTAATTTGTAAGATATATGGATTTAAATGATGTGAAGAAAGAAAACAAACTAAAAATGCTTTTTCTGCATGTTTTCTTTAGAGAAGAAGCAGACCTTCTGTGGACTGAAATAGTCTGTGAATGGGCCTTTTGCTAATATAAAGGTAAAAAAGACTTTATTACAGAGATTCACATAATTCTGATGAAATGTATTTAATGCTAAAATAATTATTGCATCTAATATAAGTTCTTCTTCTCTTATCCCCTTTTTTTACTTAGAGAGAGTGTATTTACACAAAGAGACAAAGTGTTCTCCTTGGACCCCACCCCACCAGTCGTCACTCTACGCTTAGCTTCTATTTACTTTACAACTTGCTAAAGACTGGCAGATTTTGAGATATTTTGTGTCCTGCTGAGGACTTTAATTTACAAATATTTTGTTCAGGTTAGTTCCCCCTGTTTATGTTTAAACAGATTTATGAGATCATTTTTGAATTTAAAAGGGAAGATGTATATCTTTTTGATTTACTGAAGTCTGTACATGTCTGATTTTTTTCAGATATGAGTTTTGTACATTGGATGAAGTTATTTAAAGGCTTTTTGTCTGATGAAGGAACTAGACATGTTTTGAAACGTTACATATGATAATATTTTCTGAGCCATTTGGAAACTTTGGAATCTCAAGAAACTTAAAACAAACTACAACTAAAAAACAACAAATATGAGAAAATGAATCCATCTAGAGATGAAAAATAATAAAAAGAAATAATTCACATGAAAAAGTACTTTTTTGTATTTTTAAATCTTAGGGGTTGAGTTGATTTTTCTTTGAACAGTTTCTTATTCTGCTATTTCTTCCCCCCCTACAACATTATCTTCCCATATTTTATTAAAAGGGAACCTTGGGAGATACTTTTTTTGTTATTTGAATTATCTACCTCGTCAGATACGAGATAGCCTGACCATCAAGGGTTTTAAAATTGCCCTCAAAATGTATTTGTTCCTCCATTCCTTTGAAGGAACTTGAGAGTCTTCTTAAAGAACAACTGTGTAGAAATATTTTACAGTTGTATTTTATTAGTTTTTTAATGATGTTTATGTCTGGTTTTATGTATTGTCAAAGGCACCCTGAGCACTGGAAGGGCACCTAATATAAATACAGTTCTAATGATGATCTTTGACTTCAAGACGGTGACCAGAGATGTTGACAAGGCATTTTTGTTGACATAGTCTATCTGGATTTTAGAAAGGCATTTGATACTGTGGTGAATAACAAGCCTCTAGGAAATGTAAGCCAGAGCATTATACATGAGACCAAGTTGTGTTGCAAACTGGCTTGTAACAGGAAGCAGAAGGTGCTGTGCTTGTGCCTGTGGATGGTCACTACTTGGAGTGAAAAATAATTCTCAGTGGTATCTCTTAGGGATCAGTGCTTAGGGTCACTGCTCATTAACAACTTCTTCAATGATATGGAAGCTGGGGTCTTCAGTAAGATGCTCTGGTTTACAGATAACACTATGATTGCCAGTGTGGTGGCTCCCCTTGAGGATGGGAAAAAGAACTGCAGATGAACCAGAACAAGCTGGGCAATTGCTCTGACTCTAGGAGCCTAAGATTCATTGTAGCCAAATGAAAGATTCTAGACTTGGGGAGGAAATGTAGAGGTAGGACCTACAGTATGTGTGGCTCTTCCAGCTGCAGTCATGGAGGGAAAGAACCTGGAGGTCATAATATAAATGGGACTGTAGCAGGATAATCTGTGCATTGCAGCTGCCAATGAGGCCAACAGAATATCGAGCTGCAATAAAACGGGAGTGGTGATCTGAAGAACAAGGAAAGTAATCATGCCACTTTTGAAGGCCCTAGATATGCCTCACATTAAGAAATTAATGCAGTTTTGGTCTTCAGAAAACAAAACAGTCACTGAGGGAATTGAGAGGGTGAAACACAGGGCCATCTAAATGATCAGAAGCAAAACAAATCAAAAGTTATTAGGATAGTACTGAGGTACTTTACATGTTTAGAATGGAGAAAAGGAAGCTGTAAGGGGACATGCATTTTGTATACTCACCAGTATCGACAAGACCAAATAATTTCTTTTGTACCTTTTATTTATCATTTTAAAATTCTACATTTACAGAAAGGAAGAAAATTAACAGTCATAAATTCTCACCCAGGAAAAGAAAACAGGTAAGAAAGTAAACATTAAACCATAAAGGGGATTTTATGCAATACAAAACCAATTAGAACAGACTGTAGAAAGAATGTGAGGCAAGAAATTAATTTTATCATTTAATAATCATCCTAAATATACTCGGGCAATATCTCAAAGATCTCCTGACCCCGAGTGGGATACTACCATCCCATCTGATGTATCCACTTGTGATCCCTGATTAAACTGCACTATCAGAGCTATATAAAATCCATCTGAGATAAATATTTTGGAGTCACACTATCCCTATCTGAAGAAGTTATATCTGTCAGTACCCTGTTTCTAAAAAAACTTGATAGCGGAACAATATCACAAATATACTGTATATGTATTTTTTCCACCAGTCTTAACTCTGCACTTGACAGGCTTGATTATAGAAACACAGAAAGATGTAATAACTCATTGAATACCGGACCTATAATTTAGATGGATTTTTTGCTGTTGCTGCCCCTCTCCTCTCTTACTGCTGTCCCCTTAAGTAATTATATAGAGTTTAATTCTGTCGCACCAGTGCATGAAATAATTTATGTTTTATGCACCCACCGCTTCAGTTGGTAGGCTGTCCCATGGCTCAAGTACCCTCTCTGTAATATAAAACTTTCACACATCTCTGTATCACCCACGTCAACTACCACTCATGTCCTCATGTTATTCACAACCCCCTGTTGAATAGTTCCTTGCAATTTACCTTTTTCAATACATACAGAAGCAGAAGTCAAAGCAGAGTAAATCTACCTTTTGTCCATTATCCACTGTCCAAGTTATCTAATAAAAGAATATTGACAAGAACACTCCACTACAAACACATACTGCTTACTATACTGATTGAAACTCTCCAGAGCAATTTGTAATCCTCCTTCAGCCAAGCTGAAAAATGGTTCCTCGACCATCGCCTGGTCCTGAACCTCAAGAAAACAAAATCAATGATCTTTGCACACCACCAAAGTAACTCCAAAAATGCCCCCCTTTCCATCCTTCCCAACACCCTCCACCCCCTTGAGCAGGTCTCAACATACAAATATCTGGGCATCACATTTGACTCGGCTTTCTCCTTCCATGCCCATGTCAGTGCTTTATCCTCTGCCATGAACACCTGGATTGGACTCCTCTATCACCACAAAGACTGCCTCCCTGACTTTGCCCTATGGCTGGCTATCACTTCCTCCATCCTGTCATTAGTTGACTATGGCCTCCCCATCTATGCAGCCGCTGACCCCACTGCCCTCACCAAAATTCAGACCTCCATTAACAAAGCCTGCAGGTTCTTGACCAGTCCCCCAAGCAGAACCCACACATGCCGACTCTACTCCACCTTGAGCATACTCAGTCTGGAAGAACGCCTGCAATATCACACCGGCATACTGGCAAAAAAGACTCTACTTGGACTGTGTCCCCCAGGTGTCACTGCACAGCTTCTGCATGCTTCTCGCTTGGCCACCACCCGTACCACCAACAAAGCCACCTTCCAGGTACCTAGAGCCAGGACCTCACTTGCCCAAAGATCCTTTTATCACAGAGCACCATCCTGGTATAACTGCCTCCCCACACATCTCAAACAACCCTAAAATTGGTCAATTCAAAACTGCCCTATGCAAACACCTCCTTAGCACTTGGAAATGTATGTGTCTACTGTAGGGCCTACCTTGTGCCTCCAAACTAATCCAGGTCCAACAGGTTGTCATACCCAACAGTTTGCTCGATAGCCTGCCCCAGGCTATTTACCACTGGCTATAGCCTGCATGACCTGCTAGGACCCACCAATGAATTACTGTTATGTGCTCCGGTAAATTGCCTATGTTTATTTTGCTCTCTGAATTTTCTGCTATGTATGCTGTATGTATCTCACCTGTATTGTTCCACACTGTCTTGTCTCACAAGTTGATTGTTCCCCCTCCCTGCGATGAGGTGCCTTTGTAAATGAGTCTTTGACTCAAAGGTTGTAAATCCGATATATGAATTAAAATTAAATTAAAAATTAAAAAAAATTAAATTAAAAGCCCATTTTTCTCTAGGTGATCTACTGGGTTTTCTTTGACTCATGTTTTCATCCATTTACCCACAAAGGAGGTAAGACTGACGGGCATGTAGTTACCTGGTTACACCTTGCCCCTTCCCTTGTGGAATGGATTTACATTTGCTACTCTCTAGTCTTTTGGAACCCCTCCTGACTTTAGAGAGCTACTGAACTGGCCTGCAAGGGGTTCAATCAGTTTGATGCTGGTTCCCTAAACATCTTCAAGTGCATCCTATCCATTCCTGGGGTTTTTGCCTATGTTCAGGGGTGTTAGCCATTTTCTGAACTTTTCTCCTGTGATTACCTTGTTTGTCATTTCTGGGAACCCCCTTGATACACCCTTATGCCACTTTCTGGCAAAAGCCCACTATCCTCCATAGTGGATACTGAGAAAAAGTAGTCATTAGGTATGGCAAGCCTCCTCCATTAACTTACCCCCTTCCACCAGCCTCATAATTACCCCTCTCATCTTCCTTTTTCCCTACCATAGATGAAAACCTGTTTTTCCCCTCCCTTGACTCCTTCCACAATATGCAGCTCTTTGTCTGCTTTCACATACCTGACATCTCTCTTGTCCTTCCTCATCATTAATTGGTAATCCCTACATTCCTTCTCCCCATGTGTTCAAATTATGTTCTTTGTCTGAAGCCAAGCAAACTCGGTAGCAGACGAGTACTGCATAGCAAAGAAAGCATACAGAGTAGACATTACATTCTATGTAAAATGCTCAGAGAGGTACAAATTATTCTTGTAGCATGTTTTAGTGAAGTTTTCAAAGTGGAATTCAATAATTAAATAATATTTCTGGAGCATGAAATAATGGTGACATTAGAAAGTGTAATAATTAAATGCATGCCTGACTCTATTAAAGTGCTAAAAAAATTTCTAGGGCTAATTATAAGAACCACAGAATATAGAAATGTAAGTATATGCCAATGAAATTAGCATGAATGGAGCTTCTATTTTAGATAGAACCTATCTGTGTGACATGAAATAAGAATTGTTGTACTAAAAATATTTAAATCTAAATATAGTGTGTATGCCACAAAGAGGGTACTTAGCACTGTGTATCTGGGCAATGGGGTGCAAAGGACACAGCCAGTGTGCAGTTTGAAACATGGGCACAGCTGGTTCTGTATTTGTAATACAAACTATTTACTATTTTTAATTAGATGTATAAAACAAGAAAAATAAATGTATTACATTATTTTCAACAGAAATTACAGTATTGTCAGCAGAAACTTAGAGAAACATAAAGGGATATAATAATACAGTAGCAGACCATTATTTGGGGGGGACTGCCTCAGCAAAGTACTGTTTATGGTATTTAAATCACAAAAGCAGCTTTAAAGTAAACGAATGCTAAAGCAAGAAGGATTGAATGTATATGTAGATAGATAGATAGAAAGAATACTTAGGGCTGAGCAGGGGGTTCTATGTTAAACCTCAGATTTTGCACTTTAATATCTTCACAATCATTCAATGGATTTGCATGTACAGTCTTGTGAGGGAAGACCTCTTGACTGCAGTCAGATGTGCCAATTCCATAATGTGGATAGTGCAAAAATGCAAAGAATTTGCTCTTTATTTCTGTTTTTGGTCATTGCAGGTGTCAGCAATTATCAAGACTTCCTTTTATCAACTTAGGAACATTTCCAGGATTCGGCATCTTGTTCTGTCTCCCGACCTGCCAACTTTAGTCCATGCCTTCATGTCCTCATGCTTGGATTATTGCAACTCCCTTTATCTAGGGCTCTCTGGGGTTGAAATCCATCACATGCAGCTAGTGCAGAACACTGCAGCCTGGCTTTTGATGGGTTCTAGTAGATCCTGCCACATTACTCCGGTGCTGCGCGAACTGCACTGGCTGCCAATTCGATGGCAGCTCACCATTAAAGTCAGATTACTGACTTTCAAAGCCCTACATGATCTGGGCCCTTACATATCTTGAAAGATCTGGCTAGGGTAATCATTGGAGGAGCTTTTACTGTGTTGACCTTCTCCATGCAGTAGGTTATAGAATGGTCACTAAATATATTGGGTAGGGTGTCTACAGTTAGATCCTCTGCAGGTGAAAGGACAACACCCAGTCAATTGGGCTGTGGTTGCTGGTCCTGGAATTAAATCATATGGGAAAAGAAATAATCTGACTGAGGTTCAGGCCTTTAGCTTTTGAATGGAGATTGAAGAATAGGGAGGGACTAGACCCAGCCAACCAACGGCATTTAAGTACCCAGGTATGATGTGTGTTTCATTGGTTGGGGGTGTAGCACTTTTTTCAGAATGTTTATGATCATGTCAAGAGAGGACTGGATGAGAAGTATGCTTCTGTGATGACAACTGGAATAAAATGAGGCCTAGTAAGTACCCCCAAGATGATATTGTGTGATTTTGGAATGGCTTTTTGAGAGGAGATGCTAAAGCTGTGTTTGCAGACTGAGTATATGAGTACCCCATCTTCTCTTTGGAAGTGGTCTTGCCTGTGGCAGTGATAGTCATGTATGTTAGTGGCTGAGGAGGTCATGTGATTTGAAAGCCAGGTTTCTGTAAGAATAAGGCAATCTGCATTATCAGTGTGACCCATGTCTTTACTAGGTCAAGCTTGGTGAGGAGGCTTCTGATGTTTGTGTGAATGACTTTGAGACCCTTGGATATGGAGATTGAGCCTCTGACAGGGTTAAGAAGTGGGCCAGGGTTTACCTCCACATCCCCTCCTAATATAAGCAGCAGGAGAAGGAAAAGTTGTCTGCCTTACTATGAGGATTTCTAATAGTAGCAGCAGCAGGAAGGGGCAGAATATGGCTGCGAGGTCTTCACCTTCAATATAGCGTCAGGTATATTTTTATAACCGTGTCTTTAGATTTTATTCTAAAGAGTAATTATTTTCCTTTTGACAAGCAATTTAATTTGCAAACTCATGGGTTGGCCATATGTTCAGTGATGGCTCCCTCTTACACTCACCTGTTCATGGGTTGGTGGGGTGACCATCTATGATCCGGTGGTCAACCCATTTCATTCTAATATTGTTTTGTATTTATGTTTTATTGATGACATCTCAGTGGTGTGGAAAGGCCAGACTATGTCCCTCAACAGTTTCTCCAATACCTTAATGACAAAACCCTGGGACTTAAGTTCACAGCATCCCATAATAAAGATAAGATAACATTTTTTTGATCTCACATTAATGGCTACACCAGATGGGAAGGTTGTTACATCACAGTTCAGTAAGAGCACTGCAGGTAACAGCATTTTGAATGCACACAGTTCTCACCCCAAACATGTCACACATATTCTCCTATATGGACAGCTAGTCAGATTAAGATACAATTGTTCAACAATGGAAGATTTTTAGAAAGAAACAGCTGAGTTATTCTCCAGACTACAGCACAGAGCTTATGAAGATTCTGCTTTACAGCAATCCCTATAGGTCAGTGCTGTTACAATATAAATCAAAAGATTAGCAATCTGATCAAGTAACATTTAGAACTACTTCTATCTACTTATGATTATGGGGGCCTTGAATTTGAAGACCATAATTAAACAACCCTAGCACTTTTTGGGGGTGGATAGGGACTTAAGAGATATATGTGCATAGTGACCCAGGGTTACGTTTCATAAGGATCAAAGCCTCAGAAACATCCTGGTTCATAGAGGTTTTCAGGATAATATTGTGCAATACCAGCTGTTGCCATCTAAATCTTTGGGCTTTTTCCCCTACAAAGGTCTATTACCTGCTAACTTGCTATGCAGGGAAACAGGTTGTCTAACTCTTCACCTATTGGCATTAGAGATGTGCACATTCAACAGTTTATCTGTTGTAGTACTAAATTCATAGTGTATGCCCTGTGGTGCTCCTGCTGGAAAGTTTATGTTGGTCAAACAACATGAATTTTGGAAGAGCATGTCCAGGAGCAATTCAGGGCAATTAGAAGAGGGGATCTTGCCCATCTGTTTGGGAGATACTTAATGGAAACTTCCCATGAATGAAGTATGCCTACCTGATATATGGGAATTGAAGGAATATATTATAATCCTGGGGGGTGGGGGACAGAACACTCCATTTCTCACCAAAAGAATTGATGTGGCTCTTTAAACTCAAGACACTGAAGCCTCTGGGCTTCATTGATTTTATGGATTGGCAGCCCTTCTTATGAAATCTGGGATATTTGAACTGTGTTTCTCTGTTTCCTAGTCCCCCCAACACATCCCACTCCCTTTTTCCTAATTCTTTGATATTAAATTTATGAATTGAGATCTGTGTTTCCAAATATTTGGGCATCAGTTTTATTACAATAAATTTTTCCAAAAATATTTGCAATCTTACATTTATCACAAAGTCTTTTTTTAATAAACTTCACTATAAAGTGTGGTTTTCTACACTGGCACATGGATATGGGATTCTGATGTTAGAAGTCATTAGTAAAATAATAATAATGATGCCACAGAATTCATCTATGTGCATAAACATGTCGACATCAACGGATAGTACTCATTTATTTCTGGTCATTGTAGCTAACATTTGTATTACTCCTCTAGTCTTTGTGAATGAATAGTGGTAACTATGTATGGCTTTATTGTTGCATTAGATAAATATGAATCATTTCATTGAAAAGGGGAATAGTAGTTAGCTAAGGGGTACTTTTAAAGCTAATAATTGTTAAAAATGGTTTCATTATCATGTTCAGTTTTCAGGAATGCTTTAAGTGTTTTCACTATTTGTGAAAGAGAGGGAATGAGCAGTGTAGTGTATCCCACTGAACTACCTGGTGGTTGCATAGCAATGTGGTTTAAGCCGGCCCGGTGGCACTGAGGAATGAGGTGCTGGACGCCACACCTTGCGCCAAGCTGGTGACTCGGGTTTGGATGTGAGTCTGGGGCACCAGGGGTTGGCAGGAGAGGGATGGGATTGAATGTCCTAAGACTGCTCTCCCATCCCTGGGGAGGGATCCTGGGAACCATCACCATATAGCAGCCCCTGGTGATGATCAGAATCACTACTGGAGTGGGGTTAAGCATGAGGGGCGGAGTGTGGCAGAAATCGGCATTGTGCCCGATGTAATTGCAAGCTCGCACTCTGGGGGAACAAAAAACTAGGAGGAAAATGGCAGCACAGGGTCTGCATCACCATGATAGCCACAGCTTCACCGGCCGATGAATGCCTGGATTGGAGGCGTGTGCCGGTATTGGTTCCTTGCTGGGCGTGGGGACATAGGGGAGTCCCCTTTGACAGTATTGCTGCATATTCCAGCTGGGCACGTCCAAATTTGGGGTCGGAGCTAAAAGGAGGAGAGATGGCTGGAGGTAAGCAGGGGCTGTGGCTGCTGGGAGAATAGAATATGATGTGATAAAAAAAGCAATGTGGTTTAAAATTGGATACATATCCTAGAAATAAATGATACAAGGATTTAGCGGTGAAACTACATTCATGAGCCCCAAGAATGAAAGCTGTAATTATTAGATTATTTTATTTTAAACATCTATATATTAAAGCCCAGATATTCAAAACAGTTGCGCATGGCGCAACAGTATTGTGCCATGCGCAACCCACTGATGCACCCCGGCACGATATTCAAAAGGGAAAAGTGCGCGGCACAAATCCTGATGCGCCGGAGTGCATCAGTAATGTATGCAGGTGTAGGTGGGGGGGGGCATGCCCATGCATACCCTGCACAGCCTGATACTCAGCCTGGGATGTGCAGAGCCATGCATGCGCAACCCTTTCCTGCGCCAGCACAAAGTTGATCCAAAAAAAAGGAACAAGGGATGGCCACCCACAGGTGAGCTGCCACATTGCAGGGCACAACACGGCAGCTGCCACCTGTGGGTGGCCATCCAAGCTCTGGCTGCACCTGGTGGCGCCCCCCTATACCTGATCGTGGGTATTTTAAAAAGAAGAATTCCATCCAATATCCCTGGTGGTCCAGTGGGCCGCTGTTGGCCCGATCGCGGGCATTTGTAATAGAATAAATAAATAATTCCAATGTCCATGGTGGTCCAGTGGACCATAGTCTGCCTGATCCCGGGCATTTGTCAAAAGAGAAGGATTCTGTCCAATATCCCTGGTGGTCCAGTGGACTGTAGTCTGCCCAATCGCAGGCACTTGTAATAAAATAATTTAATAATGCAAATATCCCTGGTGGTCCAGTGGACTGCTGTCTGCCCGATCGTGGGCATTTGTAATAAAATAAATAAATAATTCCAATATCCCTGGTTGTCTAGCGGTACCCCCTCCCTACCCGCCCACTGGCCCCACCACTCCGCTCCCCAGTCAGTCGATGGGTGGCAGCACCCCCACCACCTGCCGCCCTGCTTCCCACAGACTGACACCATCGGTGGGCTGTATGCCCATTGGTCCACAGTGTGAGCCAATGGGCATGCAGCCACGTCCATCTCACATTCAGATATGTGAATGATTCATTCACATATCTGGAATATATTACAACAAAACTGCATGCCCATTAGCTCACGCTGTGGACCAATGGACGTACAGCCCTACCGATGGTGTCAGTCGGCGCGGCGGTGCAGCAGGTGGGTGGGTGCTGCCACCCGCCGGCTGGACCGGTGAGCGGGTGGGGCCCAGTAGGCGGGTGGGGAGGGGGGTACCATGACCACCAGGGATATTGAATTATTTATTTATGCCCGTGATCGGGCAGACAACGGTCCACTGGACTACCTGGGATATTGGACGGAATTCTTCTCATTGACAAATGCCTGTGATTAGGCAGACAACGGTCCACTGGTCCACCAGGAATATTGGAAGAAATTCTTCTTTTTTTAACAAATGCCCATGATCGGGCTGTGGAGCACATTGCCGGCTGCAGGGGGCGTCGGTCCCGAACGGCTGCTGTCTGGCAGGGCGCCAGGTGAAAGTCGTCAGGGATCGGCAGACCTGCATGCTAATGGGGCCATAATGACATGCAAATGGCCCCATTTGAGCCTTGCATACATTATGGCCCCATTTGCATGTCAAGTTTTGAATATCGCAGTTGCTGTGCATAGCGCAATGGAACTTGTGCTAGCGCATCCCCATGCTCCACTCTGGCCACTTGTGCTGATGCAGTGCCACTGCGCCATGCACACTGTGGGTTGCCAGGGTGCGATATTCAATGATGCTGTGCCATGGTGCAGCTCTGTTGAATATCGCCCAGTCCACACTCCTGCGCAACCAAGTTGCGCTGTGCCCAAGCTTGCGCCACAGCCTGGTGCAGTTTGAGTATCTGGGCCTAAGTATTTAAAGACTTTGCACTTTGTGGTTAGTCATGCCTACTAAGGAAGAGGTGTTTAGTACATCAAAGTGCTAGGGTTTGTCAGGTTGTGGACTGTGGTCCTATATGCATTTTGTAAAAAGTTATTCTATTTGCACTGAGCACTTTACAAAAATAAGCCAAAAATATTGACTGATACATTGGAGGGCTTGCTTTGTTTTTGCTCTTGAGCCTCAGGCATACATCAGTTTTGCAGCAGTATACCTGGATGTATGTTTAAGTAGTGGTCAGGCTTGAACGCTCCTGTCAGGCTGAGAGGGGGCCGGTTAAAGAATTCAACCACCAACATTCTGTGCCAAACACAAAGATAGCAAAACACACAGGTAGCAAATTAGCAGGCAGATCTCAGTATACCAACAGAACCTAGATGGGGAGTTGGAGGGCAACAGGTCTGACTTGCAGAGGAAACTTGGCAGTAGGGTACAGTACTTCCAGCATGAGCTAATGGAGTAGGGACACCTGAGCATACAAGTTAACAGACTCCAGATAGGGAGTCATACGGTCACAGTTTTGCAAGTAGCAAAATTAACTGCAAAGTCTGTGATCGAATCAAGACCAGGAAACAAGTTTTATTCTGAGATTAAATGCCAGCTAAACCCTAGTACCTGTTAACAGACCCCATATGGAGAGTTGCAGAGTAGCAGTTTAGCAGGCAGCAAAATTAGATATAAAACAACAATCAATAAAGACCAGAAAACTAGTTTTATGCTGAGATTAAATAACAACTAAACCCTAATACGTGTTAAGAAACCCCAGATAAGGGGTTGTAGGGTTACAGTTTTGCAGACAGAAAAATTAACTGAAGGACAGCAAACTGATTAGGATAAGAAAACTAGTTACATGTTAATATTAAGATAACAAGTAAACCTTAGTACATCAGCAAGTTGCTTCACTAAATGGCAAGAAGAGTAAGTAATCATCCTACCCAGCATACAAGAAGCAGCAAGCAGTCTAAGCAAGTACACCTTTGGTTGTTGTGGCTGTCAAAGCAGCAAAGGAAGGAGGCAAGAAAGAGTAATATTTGGTCCACACTATCCCAAAGAAGCATGGCTTCAAGGGTGGTCCCAGTCACAAGTAGAGATGAGCAAAATCTGTGAATTTCGTTATGCGAAATATTTCACGAAATTCACTCATTTCACAAAATATTTCACAGATTAGAAATTCCACTGGTAAAATGCAGAATTTCACCAGCAAAATGCAGAAGTTCACCTGTGAATGGCAGAATGTCATCATTCGTGGGTGAAATTCCGCATTTTGCACCAGTGAAATATTTTGCGGAATGCTTGCATTTTGAGAAATATTTAGTGTGACAAAATTCATGATTTTGCCAGAATTTCAATGGTGAAATAAAATTTCACTGCATCTCGAGTTACAAGCTTAATTGTGGGATGGCAATTGTTGGGGGGAAGATGGGGTTGGAGTGCTGGACTCACTGTTGCAACTTAATGGCAGGAGGCGGCTGGCAGAGATGAAGCTGGTGAAAGGCAGAGTTCTGTTTTTTTAAAGAACAGGTTTCAGACAGCTTTTGCAGTCCCAATGAAGAACCCTGATTGGCCCACAGTGTCCCGAGGAGGCATGATTTCAAGAGGGATCCTGGTCAGTGATCTCATCTGTGGAAAATGATCTTTGGGGGGGGGGGGTGAGGTGCGAAAGTGCACATGTTGTATAGATGCAGAAGTGCCATTGTAGCATAGCCAATACAGGCAATACATGTACTGATCATATGCAATGGTGCACATGTTGTATATATGTAGAAGTGCCAATGTACCATAGCCTATGCAGGCCAGACAAAGAAGGCACTAAAACTGAGTACCAGGAATATCAGACTACCATAACGATGTACAATTTGACGTTATGCTATGACTAAACATTATGTGGAAGCTTATCATGGGTCTGCTTCGACTTGAAAGTTTGTAGTTCTGGAATGAATACAGGAATACAGGTGTGAATTAAAGATGGAGCTACTGTATCTTGACTAAACTGCATCAACATAAAATGTTCCAGATTTATACTATGGAGACACCCATATCTGAAGGATTGAACAATGACTTTAATCTTTCAGTTTTCTCAAGCTTCTTTTAGGGTTGTATGCATTTTTTACTCAGCAGGATATGCTTTCTTTCCTCTTCTCTTCCCTTCCCATATACTAACATGCTAAAATGCCAGCGGAATAGGCCTAACGGTCCCTGAACACCAACCCCCAGCCACTGCTAGGGGCCAGGCTGATGCTGGGCACTGATCCCACCCCTCTCTGGAGGAGGACAGCAGTCCCTGGGATGCTTGATACCCCCCACCCAGCCCTCTGACACCTGTGCTCACTTCTGAACTTGGGACATCTGTGCCACAAGCAGTTGCACTACTGCTGTGCCTGTAGGCTGGCCTCCCTTTCCTTACTTTAACCTGTTATTTATTTGTAAGTGATGCAGTTTGACTTTTTAATTTTGTCATTTATTACTGAATGGTGATATAGTGTTCATACAGTTATTTTGTCTTGTTGGAGAGCTCTCCTGCTTTTTATTCTTGCGCACTTTCTTTTGACTCTGATTTCTTGAATATCCTATCACCTTTAGGTGTATAATTGTAAGTACTTCCTAATTTGTTATTTATTGCACTCATATTTACAGCAGGGATTTGTGGATTTTGCATCTGCATAAATTTCATGACTTCTGCAGTTTTCGCAGAATTTCACTAATATTCACCATGGGCAAAACTCTCCTAGGAGTGCAGAATTTTGATCTGTTTAGTGAAATAATCATGAAAATAGCAGAATTTGTTTGATGAGTTACAGAAATCTTGCTTACCATAAACCCAATCTGTATTCCATAGTAAAATTCTACCATTTGCAGTTGAAATCCAGCAGAAACTCGTTCTGCTGGCATTGCAATCATGCAGTAGTCTTCATTTAGGTGGGAATGAAAAAAAGCCAGTTATTTGCTATAGAAAAATCCTCTTTCTCTAGTGAGACTGTCCCTTTTAGTAAACATGACTACCAGGAAAGTGATATGAATGTTTTATATATTTGTAAAGTTCCACAGTTTATCAAACATTTCTGCCACTCACTGTTAAATTTTGAAGAAAACTCAAAACTATTCCACAAGCATTGCGCCCTATTCACATATGGGTGGGTAATATGTGCCGGAGGTGCATTACCCGCCCGCAAAGTTCTGCACCTGGGGACACATGCGTACCGGCTGGTAGTCACTACCGGCCACCATCTGTCTGCAGCCTGCTCCCCCCAGCACACAGACATGAGGAGGACATTTCCATGAACCAGGCGCACATCCAGTGGGATGCCCAGACCCAGTCCATGAATGGATCACTTGTGCTCACGGGGCATGGAAGACATTTGGGAGCGTGATGTGTACTGCAAGCTCATGGCAGGAGGGTGCCCAGTTGGCCACACCCAGCCCTCCATGATGATCCATGGACTGGGGCGGCATGTGGGGTGTCTGCAGTGCCCCCACATCAATGCCGCTGCCAGTAGCAGCAGCCTGAGGGAGGTGCATATCCCTTATGGCTGGGTATTACCCAGCGTAAGGTGCGCCCAGGCTCCCAGCACTCCTCACCTCTGTGAATGACGTGGAGTGTAGGCACACCCCCAACATGTCCATTGCCTGTCCCCGGTGTGTTGCTGTCCACGTGGCCAGGGGATCGGGTGCCAAGGGGCTGTGTGCCCCAATTGTTGAAGACAGTGTGGGGGGCACAATGCGTGTGGAGTGGCTACGTGCCCCAGATACATGTGCTTAGCCATTCCACCCCATTTGTGCACAGGACCCAATGTGTTCACATGATAGTCCTTTGCTGGACAAGAATGTAAGGGTCAATGGGTGAGTTGTTATCTCTCTCTCTCTACCTCTGTGTGTGTGTGTGTGTGTGTGTGTGTGTGTGTGTGTGTGTGTGTGTCTTTCTCTCTCTCTCTCTCTCTCTCTCTCTCTCTCTCTCTCAAGTGGCTGCTCCTTCTATTCTGCTGTGTAGTTTAACAGTGGGTGTTGATGAAGAAAGATCTATAGTACTTTGTGACGTACTTTTGTAAATCAAAAGGTGATATTTCAGGGCTGGCCTTTCAGCACTGTGGTAGCACTACCACTTTTGTGCTGATGACCTGGGTTTGGGAGCAAACCTGGATATTGCAGGGTGGGGTTGAGGGAGAAGGATTGAACATTTGTAAGACAGCTTACCTCCTCTGGGCAGTGTGGGAGCAGGCACTCAGCTATTGTATGACTCCTGACAGTGTCCCAGAGTCAGTGCACTCAAGTCCCACAGCAGAAGCTGGGGATTGGCAGCCATAGCAGACATCAGCAAGCAGAGGTCAATACATGCCCGCATCACTAGGGATACCACAACCAAGAAGAAACCCCCCTCAGTGGTGGCACTATGAAGCCTGGCTCCTACATACAGAAATAGAAACACAGAAATTTTTCAGCAGATAAGGACTGCCTGACTGATCTAGTCTGCCCGTATGCGCTTTTACTGAAATACTGCTTCCGACCCACCTGCTGCTGTACCTCTATGGTTCCACAGTGCCTGTCCCAAGCATGCTTGAACCCATCCACAGTGCTCACTCCCACCACCTCCTGAGGTAGACCATTCCATGTGTCCTCTACCCTCTCTGTGAAGAAGAACTTCCTCACATTCCCTCTTAACCTCCCACCTTCCAATTTCATGTCATGCCCCCTTGTTCCTGTGCTCCTCCTGTAATGGAAAATGTCTCCCCCATGCACCTTGATTGTACCCTTTAGGTACTCAAATGTTTTTATCATGTCCCCTCTTTTCCTCCTCACTTCCAGTGAGTACATATTGAGGTCCCATAATCACTCCTCATAAGTCTAGTGTTGCAAGCCCTGTACCATGTTAGTCGCTCTTCTCTGGACCATCTCCAGCCTGTTAATGTCCTTATGAAGGTCCGGCCTCCAGAACTGCACACAGTACTGCATGTGAGGCCTGATCATGGTTTTATATAATAGCATCACTACCTCCCTCCTGCTGGTGATACCCCTGTCTATGCACCCCAGCATGCCACTGGCCTTCCCAGCTGCCTTAGTACTCTGCTTTGACATTTTCAGTTCATCTGAAATAATAACCCCAGGTCCCTTTCCTCCTTTCTGACTGTCAGCAACTCCTCCCTATCCTATAGCTTTCCCCAGGGTTTCTGTGTCCCCGGTGCATAATTGTGCACTTCTTTGAATTAAACTTCAGTTGTCAGTGCTCAGACCATTTTTCAAGCTTCCCCAGGTTCCTCCTCATTTTCTCCACCCCCTCTGGGGTATCCACTCTGTTACAGATCTTGGTGTCATCTGCAAAGAGGCAGACCTTTTCCTCCAGGCCCTCTGCAATGTCTCTGATGAAGACATTGAACAGGACTTGCCCCAGGGCTGATCCCTGAGGCACCCCACTGTTCGTCCCGTCTCCCCAGAATTCACCCCATTACCTACCACCCACTGCCTCCTGTCTGTTGGCCAGTTTCTAACCAAGTTTACCATCCTGTCCCCCATGCCAAGCAAACCCAGCTTGTTTATCAGCCCCCTATATGGGACGGTGTCAAAGGCTTTGCTGAAATCAAAGTAGGCGATGTCCACTGCCCCACCCTGATTTACTTCCTTTGTCACCCAGTCAAAGAAATCAGTCAGATTTGTCTAACATGATCTCTCTGCTGTAAATCCATGTTACCTATGGTCCTGGGCTCCGATGGCTTCTAGATGCCCCACTATCATTTCTTTAAGCAATGTCTCCATGATCTTCCCCACTACTAAGGTGAGGCTGACTGGCCTATAGTTCCCCACATCCTCCCTGCTACCGGATTTGTGTAGAGTTATTACATGTGCCCTCCTCCAATCCTCTGGTACCACCCCTGTGTTGAATGACTTGGTGAACATGGTTGCCAGAGGTTCTGCTATCTTCCTTCACAGTTCTCTTAATATCCTTAGGAATATGCCATCTGGTCCCATCGCTTTGTCCACCTTCAATTTAGTGAGCTCCTGCAGCACGCTTTCCCTCTGTGAATGGACTATTGTCCATCTCTTCACCTCCTTGTCAACTGCTGTACTGTTATGGCCCCTGTCCCTCCCCCTCTTCTGTGAATACTGAACAGAAATATCTATTCAGTATTTCCGCCTTTTCCATGTCACCAGCCTTGCATTCCCCTCCCTCTCCCTTGAGCCTAGCAATCCCCTTTTGTTTTTCCCTCCTTTTGCTAATGTACCTGAAGAAAGTCTTGTCCCTTTTCTTAACTGACTGTGCTAAACCTTCCTCAGTGCATGCCTTTGCTCTCCTTACTGCCTTTCCCATGTCCCTTAGACATTCTAGGTAGTCCTCCTCCCTTTAAGTCTCCCTATATTTCCTGAACCCTTTCCTGGCACCTCCTCTGTCTGCTCAAGCTTCGATTAACATATGTTCATTCCCTTCCATCTCAGCTGTTGGGGGGCCCACCATGTGGGTTACAGTGGTCTCCCAATGAGTTCTGGGGCTGATAAGGGGTACGTCCTCACAGTCTCAGGGAGCCAAAACTAAAACTGATCTAAGAAAGTGATTTTTCAAAGCACTTTGTGACATTTATTATTTGTGCAAGTGTTTTGTGACGTACCTGCTGTTTTTTTGCTGTTTTTTCCACAATGTAACTGTTACTTTCTTGACTTTAGTTGTAAGATACTTATTGTTTTCATACATGGACCCTGTAGCTGTGGTAAAGTGGGGAAAAAGATGTGTTCATCATTGAGCTGTGGTGTTGATGGGCATTGAGGGGCTGCTGGCACCCTCTGTTTAGTGTCAAATGTTTCTATGATTGGAGAGTGGGTCAAGCAGGGCCAACATCAATACAGCTAGTTTTCTGTGAGGCAGGATTTAACTCTAAAAAAAAAGGCAGCTGTGTCTGTGCCAGTAATTCAGGCAAACTTGTGATAGATGTCACATCATTAACGGTGGACACAGGAAATGGGTACTTGAGGAGGTGAACACAAATGAAGCAGCAGTGGTGACTAAACTATGAGTTATTACCTGAACAATGACAGTGGAATCCGGAGTTTGCGGGATATTCTGATGTTTACATAAGCCACTGTTTATTTTTCAGTTTCTCATTATACTCCTTTCCAGTCTGCTGCACTTCCCTCAGTATTTCTTAAAGTGCACCCAGTTCCCAGTACTCCTACCTGCAATTGCCATCCTCCAGCTGACTGGGTCGCACTGTAAAGTGGCCTTTTTAAAATATTATTTGCCTCAAAAGGGTTTTCATTTAAACAGTTGTCTCTCACCTGCATGCCCCAAAAGTCCTAATCCGCAAGCCCTTGTAAGGAATTTTTATTTTAAACTGATTTTCTGCTTCCTACCTGTGTGCCTTCAGGTCTTAAAAAGACCTGCTAGCTACGAGGCCCTAAAACAGGCTCTAATGCCTTCCTGCATGCCTTATTAAGGCCTTAGCCCACAAGCCCTGAAAAGGGCTTTTTTATTTTCATAAAGATTTTCTCCTGCCTGCCTGCATACCCTACATGCTTTGAAGGACTTAATACCCCCCAAGCCCTGAAAATGGTGTTAATGTCAGCCTGCATTCCCTAATAAGGCCTTAGCCTGTAAGACATGAAAAGTTTTTTTTTTTTGTAATGATTTTTCTCCTTCCTGCCTTGATTTCTATCTGCATGCACTGCCTGATACAGTAAGTCATTAAAATTACCCACCCCGAGCCCTTAAAAGGGCTTCTACCTTTATATATTATGCTGCACTGGCAAGGATCCCTAAAACTCCATATCACTAGCCCTTAAAATAATTGTCTGAGGGTGCTGATTTGAATCCTTTAAAAGGACTTTTCTCTGTGTACTGCCTGCTGTTCTGGTGACTGATTCGACTCCCAGCCACAATGCATTCTGATAGGCAGAACAGTGCTCACCAGCAACACTTTTTGGGGAGGGATCAGTCACCACAAGCAGCCAATCAATGCCTTCACTTCAGACTTGGATCCAGTGCTTAGTGAGGATTCCTGAGCCAGCATAGTTCTCAGTGCATAGATTTTGTAGTCACATGACAAGCTGTCCATTGCACTGCTTCATCCTGTTCCTGTCTACTCTACTCCACCTAAGGGTAAGTGCTCTCATGAACTTAAGTCACGTGATGCTGTTGCTGAACGATTGTAGACAACAGAGGCTCTCAAAGTGGGGGTGGGCTGGGTGAGGTGAAAAAACAAGAAGGGAGGAGGAGGAGGAGGAGGAGAGGAGAGGAGGAGGAGAAAAAACATTAAAGATACAGTAGCACTAATGCTTTAGGTGTTCAAGTAAGTAGGCACTCAGGAGCTGTAGATGTCTTTAGGCAAGAGTGTCTGCCTTGGGGCTCTTAAAGTATAGTAAGTGCTGGCCCAGTGGCACTAAGGGTTAAATCGCTGGATGCTACACCTCACACCACACTGGCAACCTGAGTTCTGGAGTGAGCTCAGGTGCCAGGGGTCAGCAGGGGAGGGTAAGGATCGAGCACCCGTTGGCCTGCTCTCCTCTCCTCTCCTGGGGGGAGGGCTGAGGTTTGTCCAGCATTCCAGCAGCCCCCCCAGTGGAGATCAGTGGCACGGCAGAACGTGGACAGCACATACAGTAGCGTGGCTAACATTGGCTAATGTTTTTCTTTCTTTTCTCTCTTCCAGATATGCACCAGTAATTTGACCATAACTGGTTTGCTGTAAGTGTTTCAAGAAAAACATGTGCTATCTTTCTACATAGTGGTATATGGAACCAAAAAAAAGTTTTTCTCTGAAATGTGTGGTATAGCAATTCCACTACCTATGTGTTTTTTATTATTGTATAAATGTGTTTGTGTGCCTTATATAGTGCATTAATGAAATTGATGGTGACTTTTCAATAACATTTTTAACTTTAGATCTATTGAGCACCCATGTTTTCATTGCACCATGTTTTTAATGCACTGTCACTTTAAGTGACCTCATTCCTAAAGGAAGCTCTTAGAACCTCAGATCAACCTTTGAGAAAGCTGACTGAGTGAAATGTGTCAGGAGGCCTGACATTTTGACATCAGAGGGAGCGGGTCTTGGAGTTTGGATTCTTGTAGTTGTTGGACTGTTTTTCTACTCCATGAACTAACTTGGATGTTATCTGGATTTTGCTGTCTCTTTGTGATGTATTTTTATCTGGATCCTAATGTGAGGTTTTTAATGTATATTTATTCACACTCTGCACTTTTTTTTGAAGCACTTTAAATCAAGTTTGGACAGTCTGTGTTTACTGTGGTAGTATTTTAGTACAACAGTGCCTTGGATGGTGCCAGACATCCTTGTTGAATTTTTGCTTAACATTCAATGGCCTACACAGCCAGTATAGTTTTATGCTTGTGCAACTGTGTTACTTTGGTTTTGGCCATTCACACTCTCTGTTCCAGAGGAATAGACCACCCTGAAGGGGTACCAAAGGGAAGGAACCCTCGAAGAGGGTTCCACCCCTTGAGATGCCGCTGGATGATTCCCTTTGGCTAAAGGTACCTTAGGAAAGAACCCAATGAGAGAGGTTCTGCCACTGGAAGAGGAGGGGAGGATGGTGGGGCAAAGAAAAAGTAATGCTGCAGAAGGAGGAGGAGAGGAACTGCTTATATAGGTCAGGACGTGGGAGTGGCTGGCTGCTTGTCCATTGAACTTCAGCCCAGCCTTCCAATTCAATGGCCTATGCAGTCAGTATAGTGTTATGCTTGTGCAACTGTGTTAGTTTGGTTTTGGTCATTCACACTCTCTATTCCAGAGGACTAGACCACCCTGTAGGGGTACCAAAGGCAAGGAACCCTTGAAGAGGGTTCCACCCCTAGAGGTGCCACTGGACGATTCAATTGGCTGAAGGTACTTTAGGAAGGAACCTCGGAAAGAACTGTAGAGTACAAAGCATGTTAGCAATCAGTAGCAGTGAGGCATAGTAGTAGATAAGGCATCAGGCAGCTTGATAACATAATGAGATGTGTAGGTTAGCAATGGCATGAGTTTGATGGGTAACACTAGAAAATGAGGGGACCTACTAAGGAGAGAAGGAATAGAAAGTAGGGACACCATCCACCTCCATCCAACAGTGGAACCTTCTTAAAAGAACTAGGAAACACTAATTGCAGCTAACTAATATTTATGACCTGAGGCACGGAGGAGAGAAAAAAAACCCTTTGAGGAGGAAATCTCTAGGGATTCAAGGCCTCGGTGGCCTTTCCTCCAGGCTGGGATATTTTATTTAGTGATGGCTTTGCAGCTGCGATTTCAAAACCCAATTAAAGGAAGGTGGAAAATATTCCAAATTGGTGGAAAGCTCTTGCTCAAGCTCTCTGGCGGAAATGCTGTGGAAGGTTAAAAGTGCTACTCTACAACGGGCAACCAAGGTGGGAGGAGGAAGAGCAATGACTGCTGAGGCAATTACCTGGCCTACTCGCCCTAAACACAAACCAGGTGAACCAGAGGCAGTCTTGGGGAGAATAATGTTGAAGGGTGCCTCTGAACCCACTCATGCAGCTAAAGGGGCCCCCGTGAGAGCCCCACCCCTTCACAGCTGAGTCTTAACTTCTACAACTTGAGATGCAGTTGGTACAGTTTATGACTGAAGGTCCACCTGGAGTGAGGACTTTCTCAGCTAAGGAATGGTAGGACCATGTGGCCTCTAGCATAGGTTAATGCAGCAGCAGACATCACAGAGGCTGAAGCTGAGGGTTGGCGGTAAGCATTGAGGTGGAGTTCTGATGACGAAAGTCCATGACACCGTTAGCAGGAAGGAGATGTAGGAATCACTACTATGCAGCCAGGTGAGAAGGAACCCACCCCAAGCTTCACATGCTCAAGCTGCAGACTCTGGTTGCAGAGTGAGACCGTCAACTGCAGGGAGCCCTGAGCCAGAATGATATGGCTGGCATGCTCCAGAAACTGATGAGCAGCTGAATGAGCATTGAGTGCTTAGACCTTAATGAGTGTTAAGTGCTGAGACCTTGCAAAGGTTGGATGCAGTAGTGAGCATGAAGCAATGATTGTGTAAGCAAGAGTGGACCTGCATGAAGGTCAGTAAGCAGTGTAGCAATAGTTGGACCTGCACGTAGGTCAGTAAGTAGTGGTAATAATCAGACCTGCATGTAGGTCCGCAAAACGTAGTGGCAATGGAACAGCACTGTGTATAGTGAAGCATGCCAGCCAGGCATTCAAAAGCCAATAAAGGTGACAAATACTCTGAGGATTTTTTCGGTGGCAGAGACAGGATTTAGAACATAATTAATTAGCCACATGGGCCATGACTCCCCAAACACCTTCAAGTCCCCACCATAGGAAAAACAAGAAAGTGATGGAAGGACCAAGATCCACATGCAGGTATTGAAACTAGTTTACAGCACCAGCAGGAGCTTAGCTAACCTCAGAGTATAACAGAGTGTACAAACATGGAAAGCAACATCTGTATTGAGTACACTGAATTATAAACTTCAAGAAACATAGAATGAAAGGAGACACCATGCTGCAATCACCAGGCAGTGCAATGAAACTGCAGCAATGAGGTAAGTAGAACGAGTTGAGAGAGCATGAGTGAACTGCATAGCTAGGGCTCAAAGTGAGCCTGAATGAGGTGAAAACAGTTAAGTGCAGCATGGAGAGCAGCTATGGTTGATTGAATGTGCATTATGGAGAGCAGCTATGGTTGATTGAATGTGCAGTATGGAGAGCAGCTATGGTTGATTGAATGTGCAGTATGGAGAGCAGCTATGGTTCATTGAATGTGCAGTATGGCGAGCAGCTATGAGTGATTGAATATGCAGCATGGAGAGCAGCTACGGTTGATTGAATGTGCAGTATGGAGAGCAGCTATGGTTAAGGATGTAAGTTAGTCATGGCAGTCATACACGTCATTGATTCCATGACGTTTGATCTTTATTCAGGACTTCCATGACTTTCACTAGTGTCATCAGAATGTAGCAATGATGACAGCGCCACAACATTTGCTACTGTTTACTAATGATTTCATGAACAAACAATGAGTCTTTAAAACCTCATCCATGACACACTTACATCCCTAGCTATGGTTGATTGAATGTTCAGTATGGAGAGCAGCTATGGTTGAGCAGAAACACACAGATAATGATAGCAGTTACATTGCAAGTAATTTGAGAGTTGTGAGTAACTGAGCAAGTAGTACGAGCACTGGAATAGCAATATGCTAGGAGCTTAGAAACAAAGCCCCCCCCCAAAAAAAAAAAACAAAGACACACAAAACACAGAAAATGGAAAAAAAGAAAGAAGCACACAGCCAGAGGCAAATGACAAACCAGAAGCAGAAAAACAAACAGAAGAACAGCAGAGACCAGCAGGATCAGTAAGGCAGAGAGAAGGGGCAGAGGCCCCAGGAAGCCCAGTAGGCCCCAGCCAGCAGCAGAAGACAGACTGACAGAGCCTCTGGCTGGCAAAGAAAAAATAATGCTGCAGAAGGAGGCTGAGTGGAACTGCTTATAAAAGTCAAGAAGTGGGAGTGGCTGATTGCTTGTCCATTGAACTACAGGCCCAGCCTTCCAATTATATTCATACAACATTTTACCAAGAAAATCTAAAACACTATACCTCATGGATGCGTGGTGTCACCTGAAATTAAAATTCAATATGTATGGGCATAGCACTGAAATAATATTTAAGAAAACAATAATCACTCTATAATCTGATGTAGTATCAAAAATAATGCTTATAATAAGGTAAAGGATTACCACATGAAAGTATACAGACTCACACTTCAAATAATAAGTTCCTGTAGTCATATGCTGGTAATTATATACACATCAGTATATTTCTCTACTTCTCACTGTTTACTGATCTCAGTTGTTTCTCTATACATATTTTATGTTGATCTTTGTTCCAAGTAAAATGATGTTCCTTCTCTACCAAGTTATCACATAGTGCTATATAACATAAAGCAAAAACAACATCAAAAGCCATTATAGCAAGGTAAAAGTTACAAAGTTTACTTCCTCATATTGTCTTGTTCATTTTTCTGTCTTTTTCCCAATATCTTTGATAGTAATTTGTGTCACCCTCATATGGAGCTGCCCCTGCCAAAAATACCAATTATAAACAACCTGTCACACTTCCTATTAGGTGCAAACATCACTTAATCATTGATGGTATTTTTGTGTGTGTTATTTAGTTTAGCTCCCCTGTGTCTCGATTGGCTTCTCCTTCAGGCCATTGCCAAGGATTTCTCTCCCAGAATCCTGTTGCCAACCCCCGACCTCATTTCGCAGCCACACCTAGGGTAACCTGACGTATCCCTTCATCAGATGGGTCCTTCCCTTCTGTGAAGAAAGTGCCTTAAGGCCATCCACCTTGGCCCTGGGTGCTGCTGACATCAGGTCGGCATTCGTGGGGCTCCACGGAGGTGCTAGATTGGGCGGCCATCATCTGGCAGATCGAGGAGCCATTTTCTATTTTTCCTCTGACTTCCCTGATTGTGCCACATCTGTAGTGCTCCTGGTCTCCACCAGGGGCCACTACAGAGCGAGTAGTCTCCCCAGCCCACCCCAGGAGAGGAGAGCAGTCCTCTGGACACTCAATCGTCTCCTCCCCCTGCCGACCTCTGGTATCCGAGTCTGTTCCCAAACTCAGGTTGCCAGTGTGGTTCGAGGTAAGGCACCAGTACCTCAACCCGCTGCGCCACCGGGCCGGCCATTGATGGTCTTAATAACTTTTCTGCTCTTGCCAGATCACAGATGTTTGCTGACTTCAGCACCGATACTACTGTATTTATACCATCATGCAATAGGAACTCAGATGTGGGAGACATGCTAGGACATTTTCAGCATCATTGCTGACATGGGTGTGTGATGACATCTTAATGTCACATGTCATAGGAACATAGATTTAGATGGCAGATAAGGACTGCCTGGCCCACCTAGTCTGCCCATTTCCCTACCTACAGTACTTAAACTCCAGATCCTAAATGATCAGCAGCTTACCCTCTCTTTTCCATCACTAGGGTTGCCTTCTGTCTATCCCATGCATTCTTGGACTTGCCAATCGTATTAGCCTCTAACGACTTCCGCTGGGAGGCTGTTCCATGCATCCACCATCCTTTGTGTGAAAAAATACCTTGTCACATTACCCGAGTCCCCCCCCCCATCATCATCATATTATGACCTTTTGTTCTTGCACATCTCTTTTTTTGAAAGATGCTACCCTCCTGGACCTTGTTGGTTCCCCTGAGGTACTTAAATGTCTCTATCATATTCCACCTTCCCTCCTTTCCTTCAGGGTATACATATTGAGATCTTTCATTCTTTCCTTATATGTTTTCTGGTGCATTCCTTTTACCATTTTTGTTGCCCTTCTCTGGACTGCCTCCATTCTGTCAATGTCCTTCCTGAGATGTGGTCTTCAGAACTGAACTCAGTATTCCAGATGTGGCCTGACCAATTGTCTGTAGAATAGCATCATTGCCTCCTGTTTTCTACTGGTGATGCCCCCTCCCTATGCACCCCAGCATCCCTCCTGCCCTCTCCACTGCCTTTTCATATTGCTTGGCCACCTTCAGGTTGTCCATTATATTTACCCCAGGTCCCTTTCCAGTTTTGTTGTTGTTAGTGTCCCCTTCCCCATTTTGTATTACTTTCCAGGGGTCCAATTCTAAGTCAGGTTACACATGTCTCAAGGTGACTTGCGCCAAACTCAATGGCGCAAGTTGCACTTTACGACATGTGTCACACTGGTCAGGATTCTAAGAGGTGGCCTGAGCCATGGCATGGGTGGGCTGCACCTAAGGGGGCTTCTGCAGCCCACAGCCCCTATGGCATGGCAGAAGGGGGGGATACAGCAGCATCTGAGCCCTATTCCAAAAGGGCAGCTGCTGTAACCCTACTACACCATTCCAAGACCCACTACGACACTGCAGGGTTAGACCAGCTAAAAACTGCTTCCATCCTGGCAAACTACTGGTTGCCCCCCACAGTGCCAAACCCCGCACATGGTCATGCCCCATAGATCCTCTCACTATAGTGCAACCCCCCCAATACCAGGGTGCCACCCGCTGGCACTCGGGTCTGTCATGCCCTGCCATCCCCATGCCCGTGCAATGTAGCTGACACCCTCCCATGGCCCACAGAGGCTTGTGGACATGTTTGGGGCTCTGGGGGATTGGGGGGCTGAGCCCTGCCATCTGCAACTTGCAGCACCCAGGTGGGGTGCACCCTTCCTGTGGAGCAACCCTGGAGCTGCCGTAAGTCACTGAGCATAAGTGACAGGGACCCTGCCTGTTCTGTAATGTGGTGCAGTATCCAGGCGTAGCGGTGAATGTTGCAACTCACAGACTCCTGAGAGTTGTGACATGCATCTTAGAATCGGGCCCCAGGATTCCTGTGACCCAAGTGCATGAATTTGAACTTTTTTATATTGAATTTAAGCTGCCACACTCTTGACCACTCCTTCAATTTGCCTAGGTCTCTTCTCATTTTTTCCACCTCATCTGGATTGTTTACCCTATTGCAGCTGTTGGTGTTATCTGCAAAGTATCCCCTTCCCTTCCAGCCCCTCTGCAATGTCACTAATGAAAACATTGAAAAGGACCACCCCCTGTCAGCACTGATATTAGATTATCAGTCCAAACCTGTTTCAGGACTTGCGTTTACATTATAATCTTAACTGCAAATTGAACTCTCACTATAGATACTGTCATAGTCAGTCTTTGTTTTTTATGCCCCATTTCTGTTTAGGAGATATATGGCTGATTATCAGCATGTGAATACAGGAACTTTTATTTTAAATGCGAGTCAGTACGATTTCACATGGTAATCTTTGACATCATTAGAGACATTATTTTTGATTCTACATCAGATTATAGTCAAAATGATTATTATTTTTCAAAATGTTTTTATTTCAGCACTATGCCCATATGGTACACATTGAAATTTACATGCAAGTGAGACTGTGCATCTACTGTATCAGATATAGGGCCCCTTTTTCAAATGGTTAGAGTGGCACAAACCAAGTTTGTGCCATGCCAACCGAGGTTAGCACTAGCTGTCGGGCGTTCCCATATTCAAAGTGCATACATGTGTGGCACACCCACTGACAGTGCCATCATGCACAATATTGTGCTACACCTATGCAAATGAGGGTTACACCTTGTATATGCAATGCAGCATGATACTGAAAGTTTTCAGAAGCGCTAAATGGCCACCGGCAGTGACGTAGTTTTATGCTTCTGAAACCCAGCCCTTAACAGTGCACAGACCCATCTGCACAATGTCATGGGCTGGGTACCCTGGTGGTCTAGTGGTCCCTCTCTATTCCCGATCCCTTCCCCAGGTAATAATTTTTAATGACAGATGGTCCAGTGGTCCCTCCCTCTCCATGATCCCTTCCCCAGTTACTGTAATAGTTTTTAATGCCTGGTGGCCCAGAGGTTCCTCCTTATCCCCGATCCCTTCCCTGGGTAATACTGTTTAATTCATTGTGGGCCAGTGGTCCCTCTCTAGCTCTGATCTTGTTTCTAGTTATTATATTTAATCCCTGATGATCCAATGGTCCTTCCCTCCTCCCCATTCCCTGATCACTGTCCAGACCCAAATAAGTAAATTCCCTGGTAGATTAGTGGCTCCCAACACCCTGGCAGGTAGTGACCCATCACCCCACTCCCCCACAACTCGATCTGTGCTGGCAACTGGCACAGCCCTCCTCACACTGCCATGGCCAGCTACCAACTGAACTGCCAATGAGCATGTGCAGTACATAGTACATGCCCATTGGTTGAGCAGTCAACCAACAAGCGCATACTCTGTACTGTACATGCTCACTGACAGTTCAGTGGCTGCTGGCCATGGTGGTGTGAGGAGGGCTGTGCCAGTCACTGGCATGGATTGGGTTGGGTGGAGTGGGGTGCTGGGTCACTACCTGCCAGGGTGGGTAAAGCTACCAGACCACCAGGGAATTTCTACCCATTTGGGTTGGGGCACCGATCAGGGAGTGGTGGAGGGGGAAGGACCACTGGATCACCAGGGATTGAAATTAATAACCGGGGACAGGATCAGAGCTAGAGGGGGACCACTGGACCATGAGGGATTAAAGAGTATTACCCAGGAAAAGGATCACATATAGAGAGGGACCACTGGACAACCAGAGATTAAAAATTCTTAATTGGAGAAAGGATTGGGTCTAGAGAAGGTCTGCTGCACCACCAATGTGCTTTATATTTATATTGGGACATTGATCGAGGCTGGGGAGGGGGGACCTGGTCCTGTGCACTCAGTTCTGGTGCTCACATGCAGATGAGCCCATAATGGGCATGCAAACAGCCCCTTAGCACCATGCATGCCCAATGGTCTTATTTGTATGTTTGGGTTGAATATCCTCCATGTGGCCTGTAGCACTTACCAGTGTGCATTGTGCTTTACCCCATGGGTGGTCTTCAGTCCCACCCTCCGGTAGGGTTGCACCAAACATGGTTACCACTTGCTGTGGGCCATGGTACCAGAGTAAAATATTCAAACTGATAGTGTGGACAATTCAGACTGCGTTATCTGTTTGAATATGGTGAGAGAGCCATTGGGCCCTACTTTTTCATGCGGTGCACCTTTTTCCATGTGCAGCCAGCTGACTCTAAATATGGGGCCCATAGTGTCTTGGATTTTCTTGCTCATATAAAGTACCTGTAAATGCAGATGTGCCAAACTACAATACATAAGTTGTGAATGATATGTAGTGTTTCTGTCTCTTTCCTCATGTACAGTGAAACACTATTATTCATATCCTGTGATGGCAGGTCCCTTTTATTTTTTTTTCTCCTCTAGATATCTCACTCCTCTCTTTCTCCCAATAAGTAATATGCAATGGTCTAACTCAAAATATGAAATTTATCATCAGCTGTGAGAGGGCAGGTCTCTAGTCCATGAGTGGCAGAGCCACAAGTAAGTTATCAAAGTTCTGTCCCCACACTAGTGAAAAACTCTTTATTTTGCATCGGTTCACTTTATTTTGCATCAGTTCACTTGTATTTGATTTTCGGTGACAAATAGGGCTTTGGAAAAAATGGAAGGTTGTTTTTTTTGTTTGTTTGTTTTTTTATGAGCATCTTTACATGCAGGAAGGAAATGCATGTTCTCCAATTGGTAAAAAATATTGCCTGCAGTACTGAAATGTCTGTCTGAGTATGCACTTGCAGATGGGCAACTGAGGTATTAAACAGCCAGCTGTGTCAAAGAGGGCCAAAAAATCTGTTTTTTTTTTGGGGGGGTGTGCGGTACAGTAGAGGCTTGTTTCTTTCCGCTAGTGGCACATTCTTATTCTGACAATCCTGCACTATTTTATTTACTGACATTTCAGCCACCATTAACTCAAACAGTGACTTGCCATGCTTTTTCATCAAGCCAGTCAGTCAGATCCTCCCAGAGTGGTTTCTCATTTATGGATGTCTTTCTGGGGCAGCAGCAGCATAACATGGTCGCAGCTGACATGACGACCAAAATGAGTGACTCCCTCAACATTCACCAGTAGCGGTGGTAATCCTTGTTCCATCGCCTTCAACATTAGCTACAACTGGTCTGTCTATGGGACTGCAAGGGATGAATGTTCCTCTTTTGCTGTTCTTGTGCTCCTGGCCTTGTTTTCTGCCATACACAGAGACCAGACAGATAAGCCAGGATTTATATGACTGCTGATCCTTTCCACTTTCTTGCACACCAAAAAATGTCTTAAATGTGATGTGTCTTTGAACTGAGAATACAGGAAAGAAGTCTGATAGTAGTGATCAACACTATGACAAAATGTGTATATAATTACCGGCTCTGCCTTTTTCCCATAGGGAAACCGTGGCATAATTTGCCATTAAAAAGGAGCGTTTATAACGGCAAACACGCACTCAATTTCTCTACCTCTACGCATGCTCACGCAGCAGCACGACCAGCCAAGAGCACTCATCACTTCCGTGTTACCGAAACAGAACCGCCAGAACAACTCAATGGTAAGTTCTCTTCTTTTCTCCCCCCTTATACCCTGCACAGAAAGACCTGAAGAAATGGAAAAAAAAAACAATTTAAAATACAAAAATCTCGGCACCGGAGTAAAAGGACCGACCTTGGCATACACTGGCAGGATACACAGAGCTGTTTATTTTATAAAATTGCTAAGGCAAAAAAGGCAAACCCAGCAATTATATAAAATAAAAAATGGGTTGGGGTATCAAACTCAATTTTACACAGACCCTCATTGTGGGATGCTTTTTACAAACCCCTCTGGCTTCACCCTCGGGGTTTATGTAGCATCCCACAACTCGGGTGTGTGTAAAATCTCGTTACACACCCCGACCCATACTTTATTCTATTTGTTATTCCAGAAATGTGTTCTTATTGTTGTTAATTAGTTCTTATTCTTTCTACTAAACTGGCTACAGTGTGATTCTCCTTCTATTGTGCTTCCATGCAAACAAAGCACAGGTTAATCAGGGAAACAAGGGGAGTACCTGACTTAGACCAGGTGCACCAGCTGCTTCATCACTTACCATCTGTGTAACCTCCTAAAAGGGCTTCTGCACAGTGCAGCAGGTCTCCATCAGGTGCCACTGATTTACATGGAACATATGAAGAAGCCAGTGATAGCGGCATATTAGGTTTATTGAATCTATTTGTTTTGCAGGGTCATTGGCATCAGCTACTGACCCTGCCTCCCCATCTGCCCTTCTCCTCAATCCACTCCTCTCTTGACCCTTATTTTCCCTTTAACTCTATCCCAGTGTCTCTAAGCTGCCTACTGTTTTCAACAAAACCATACCCTCAGGAAGCCCATTCTAACCCACCAACACCCTCTCTGTGAAGAAGAGCCCCTTAGCCTGTCTCCTAAACCTGCCCCTCCCAACTTGAGACTCTGACCCCTGATGTTTTGGTTCCCAGTAAGCTTAAAGAGACCCTCCTTCTCCACCTTATTTATTCCTTTCAAATACTTGAAAGTCTCAACTGTGTCTCCTTTTTCTCTCTCTCACCTCCAAGGAGTACATGTTCAGGGCCCCAAATCTCTCTTATACATCCTACCTTACTGGTCTATAATCATCTTAGTTGCCATCCTTTAGACCATCTCCAGCAGGTTTACATCTTTTTTAAGGTATGGGCATCAGTACTGTATACTACTCCAGATGCAGCATCACTAATGACCTGTACAAGTGCAGTATCACCTCTTCCTGCCTGCTGCTGATCCCTCTGGCAATGCAGTCTAACATTTTATTTGCCTTTGCTGCTGCTTTCCTACATTGTGTGGAGTGTTTCAGATCACTAATGATCATCACTTCCAGGTCCTTCACCTCCTCTGTTGCAGATACCCAAATCCCTCCCAGGCTGTGCTTCTTCCTTGGGTTCTTGGTTCCAATGTGCATCACTTAGCATTTATTTGCATTGAAACCAAGTTACCAAATCCCACACCACCTCTCTAGCTCTTCCAGATCTTCCCTTATATGTTGTATCTGTTTTGCTGTGTCCACCCTCCCATAGAGTTTGGTGTCATCTATGAAGAGATACATTTTGCCCTTAATGCCAACCCCAATATCATTGATGAAGACACTGAACAACAGCAATTTGAGCACCAAGCCCTGTGGAACCCCACCGGTGACCTCCCAGGTGCTGGAGAGCTCACCTCCCACCACCACACTCTGGGTTCTGCCCCTCAGCCAGATTTCTACCCACCCAATCAACTTCTCATTGACCCATAGTTCCACCAACTTCCTGATCAACCTCTTGTGAGGTACAGAGTCAAAAGCCTTGCTGAAGTCCAGGTAAAGGATTTGCACTGCTTGGCCCTTGTCCACTGTTTTAGTGACCCAATCAAAGAAGTCAGTCAGATTTGTTTGAAACAACCTCCCTTCCCCCTATAAACCCATGTTGCTGCTCAACCTGGATACCATTCTCATACAGATACTCTACTACCCTTTCCTTAAGTGTGGTCTCCATGAGCTTGCACACATTTGAGGTCAGACTGACCAGTTTGTAGTTCCCTTGGCCATCTTTGGGGCTACTTTTATGAAGGGGTACTACAGTACATGTGCCATTCTCCAGTCCTGTAGCATCACACCCAACTTCAATGAACTATTGAACAGGTCAGCCAAGAGATCTGCAAGCTCCTCCATCAGCTCCCTCAGCACCTGTGGGTTTATGCTCTCTGGGCCTGGGGATTTATCTACCCTGAATGCTGGCAACCCTGTCCTCACCCTATCCCCCTGCATCAAAACATTCATGTGCCCTCCCACCTCTTTCTCCTCTCCTTTCCCTTAGTGGCACTTGCCTATCTCTTTCTCTGAAGAAGACAAAATAGAAGTACTCATTCAATAGCTCTGCTTTGCCCCCCTTCTCCTCCACCCATTTGTCCCTTTTCTGGAGACTTACACTCTCATGTTTCTCACCCCTTTTCTCACTATTATAGCAATAAAAGGCCTTTCCCTCCCCTCCCTTTTTTATTCCCCCAGTTAGTTACAGTTCCTTCTGAGCTTTGGCCCACCAGACTTTCTTACCTGCTATGCTGGCAATCTTCAGGTAGTCCTGCCTATCTTCCTGCCTCTGGGTCCTCCTAAATTTCTTTTAGGCTGACCTCTTATCCCTTTCTGTCTGGGAATCATAATGCTAAACTAGCTGGGTGCTTTGGCCCTTGAGGTCTTCCTTTTCAGCTAAATGTACTCCCTTGTGGCAACCATTATTCACTCCTTAATGATAGACCACCTTTGGTCCAACCCGTTATTCACTGGGATGCTTGCCAGGTGATTCTTTAGCAGCTTGCCTATCTTTCTGAAATCTGCCTTTCTAAAATCCAGGATTTTAATTTTAGTGGAGACCTTTTCCTTGCCCATGTCCAACCAGAACCACACTGTGCGATGGTCACTACCACCAAGGGGCTCCATGACCTTTATATCCTGGACAGTCCCTGTTTGACATTACCACATCAAAGGTTGCCCCCTCCCTGCCAGGTTCTGTTATGCTATGTGTCAGCAACCCACTTTACAGCACATCTAGGATCACCTGACTCCTGGTGCAGGATATGGTTGGTACCCTTCAATCCACCTTGAGGAGGTTGAGGTCGCCCACTATTACCACTATTACCACCTCTCCCATCACTGCAGCAGTCAATATATGTGAGTTCATTTCCCTGTCTCTTTCCTTCTCCTGGTTGGGTGGCCTGTAAATTTCCAAAATCTCACCTTTCACCCTTTATAAGGCAGTAACTGAATCCTCACTGCTCCCACCCTTCCCTCTTCTAACTCTTCCCTCTAACAAGTTTATTTTATTTATTTGATATATCGGGTTTACAACCTTTGAGCCAGAGGCTCATTTACAAAGGTACCTCGTCACATGTAAGACAGAAACTAATACAGACTGGGTATAACAACAATTACATTAAGCATGTGTTACAGACATTTGTCACAGACATTATTTACAGTTTTTGGATGTAGATATTTACAGACATTATTTACAGTATTTCGATGATGATATTTACATCATCACAGCAGAAAGACATTATTAGCTTGAGAAAGTTATACCCTCCATGCTGTAAACCACTACCCCTCCTCCTTTTCCTACCTCCCTGCCCTTCCAATATATTTTAATCTCAGGGATCGAGTGGTCCGAGTCAAGGTTAGGTGTGGTCAATGTCTCTGTGAGAGCTGCAATATCCACTCCATTCTCAGTCAACAATGCAGGGAGGTCATCCATCTTGTTTCCAAGACTTTGTACATTCAGGGACATCATCTTCTACCTAGAGTCTGAGCTGCCTTTCCTTCCCTCCCATCTGCCTTTTTCATTTCTCCCCATTACCTGTAAAAACCACCCCACTGCTAACACCTTGTGCTTGGATTTGAGCTGATGTTTAAATCTCCCTAGCCAATACCATGCTCAGTGGCATACTGGTGGATATGATTCTGTTGTTCTGGAAGTTTTTATGTCATGTAATATGTGGAATTCTACCTTGTTGTCACATCTTCCCTCAAGTGGTGGAGGGGGAGGTGGTCCCACTGCTGAATTTCTAATGACAGCTTCTGTGCCTTCAAATAATGGCTAAAATGACCACATACGTTTTGGGACAGGCCAGCACAAGTCTGCACAGTGGTGCCTTCCTCATCTAGAAATCACTGAACACCTTTCATAGCATGAGAACACCCTGCAAGCAAAGCAGCCTTTCTTGGTGGTTGTAAGGGCTGAGAATGACGGTAGCCCTCCCACAAGCAAGCCCACCCCCCCCACAAGCAAAGCAGCCTTCCTTGGTAGTCATGAGGGCCGAGAAGAATGGTAGCCCTCCCACAAGCAAGTCCACCTTTCACAAGCAAATCAGGTATGGACAACATGCAAGCACACCACAGCACAGAGTTGTTGTTTGCTCAGAGCTGGTTAAGAATTTTGGCACAAACTTTTAAACCAACAACCTAAGGAGTTTTCTTATTATTCTCTGTGTGCTCTGATTTGAACAGAATTAATTTAGCACCCTAATTAATTTTTAGCTGAGTATTAGGTAATTAGCCTCAGTGCACTAGGAACTTTAATTTTACTGTGACCAGATACCCTGTGCACCCTTGTATTGCCGAAATGTTTAGCACTACTATGGAAGTTCACTGCCAAATTTCTTAGACTGTTTTAAACTAAATTACAGCCCAGCAAGTGTAGTTTGAGTGCTTCCCCAGCCATAAACTGAATTTCTTAGACTGTTTTAAACTCAATTACAGCCCAGCATGTAAAGTTTGAGTGCTTTCCCAGCCATATCGGGATATTCCTTCCTCTCAGACACCCGCCCCTCAGCTCCTCCTCCCCCCTTACCTGTGTACTTAATCTGCTGTTTTCTCCTTTCGGTCTGCAGCCTTCCTTGGTGGTTGTGAGGGCCGAGAAGGATGGTAGCCCTCCCACGAGCAAGCCCACCCCCCTAGCAATCAAAACAGGTATGGGCAAAACACGATCGCTCCACAGCATAGAGCTGTTGTTTGGTCGGAGCTGGTTTGCCCCGCCAACGCTTTGTGTCAGCAACCCCACCACACCACCACCCCCCTTGGTGAACTTGCGGTCTTATAGCCTTGTGCCACATGTCGTTCAAAACCAATGAGCCTGCATTCCCCTTTGCAGCTTATCATATACCACCACTAGTGGCTGCTCTCAAACTAAATCCTTTCACTTATGCAAGCAATCTATAGCTCAACCCTCTCTGGAGGTATGCCACTGCCCACCTCTCAAAAGTCCTTCCTCCAATACTGGGATAGGTATCCCCTTATTATACGTCTTCTTGCCCTGCTCTACCTCCCTGCCAATTCCCCGCACTGCCCTCCCTGCTATAGTGTATCATTACCATTGTTGTTTATAAGCTCCCACTCTAGCTCTACATCCTGTGTCCCCCCCAACAATAACTCCACTACCTATCTGGACCTACATATGATGCCCATTCCCTCCCTCCCCTGGGCTGCTGACTCACTGTTTTTTATCCGATCAACCCCAGTTAACCCACCTCCAAACTGCCATCTGCCCGCCAAAAGAAAGCTACCCAAACTAACCCTCTACAGAATTGTGTGCCTACTGCTGCTCCTTTCAGGCAACATCCATCCCAACCCAGGTCCTGCCCCCCTTCACTTGCAGCAAACTAGAAGCATACCCGTGGTCTGAGGCTAGTGTCCATCAATATCTGCAGTTTACTAAAGAAACGCACCCTCTTACAAGCGTGGTAGAGACCTGGCTGACCCACGACACCCCTGACTCTGCAGTATACCTGGATGGTTACACCCTACAGCAGATCGACAGATCTAGTAAAAGGGGTGGTGGGTGTGCTTTCTACTATAGGAACAACCCACTAGGTCATGTAGTAAGCACTCCTCAGCCTTCACATTGTGCTCAATCCCTAACAGTAAAATTGACAATATGGAATCCTGGTAAACCTCTATACCTACTGGCTGTCCACGTCCCCCCAGGCAACAAAAAAAATGCCTTCTCCTCCATCCTGGATATCATCTCACAGCTCCCACCAAACTCTGAAGTTATTGTTCTTGGGGATTTTAATACTAACTGGCTGCCCCCAAAGCAGCACAGTACAGAGATGCTGTTGTGGCCCTGAATCTCACGCAAATGGTCCCTATGCCCTTCTAACAGAAATCAGACACTCACTGACCTCATCCTGGCTAGCCACCCTGATCATCTCTTTGATGTCCTGATACTCCCTGACTCTCTTAGTGACCATTACCCCATCATCTGCTGTTGGTCAAACCATCTGAAATCCCCCCCCAGAGTCTCCTACAAACATCGCCTAAAAAAAGGATCCCTGGAATACTTCAAGAATTACCTATCTAATCTTAATTGGTACCTCCTCTACTATGCAACCTCAGTGGACAAAGCCTTAGCTTTCTTAATTTCCTCCTTCCCTATACCTAGGCCAATTTCCATCCCAGTGGAAACAAGCCAAGATGACTCCAATTTTTAAGAGTGGAGACAGAACCTTAGCTAGTAACTATAGACTGATCTCCACATTGCCACCCCTATCTAAAGCATTGGAGAAGATCCTTGTTGACTAGCTATCGCAGTTCCTTGACACACATAACCTATTATGTCCCCAACAGCAAAGTTTCAGGAAGGACCATAACACCACTACTGCCATCCTAGAATATACACCTCCTTTATTCATGATGGTCTTGATCAGGAGCTCTTAGTTGGGTCTGTTTATGTTGACCTGACTAAGGCCTTTGATACTGTTCACCACCTCATGTTGATTGACTCCCTACTCTCCTTTGGATTATCCCAGGAAGCCACCTCCCAGTTCTCCTACTACCTCTCTGGCCAATCTCAACAGGTGAAACTAAATCTCACACTGTCTTCACCCCTCCCAGTCAAGTCTGGGGTACCCCAGGGCTCAGTCCTTGGGACTCTACTGTTTAGCATGTTTCTGAGCTTTCTCCACCAGTCCTGTTCTGGACAACTCCTGCTATATGCAGATGATGCAGTCATTTTTTGCCAGCACAAGGACCCCTCCTCCCTGCAGCATAACCTCCAGAGGCACTTCACTGAAATTGAGCCCTGGTTCACCAATCATAAACTGGTTCTCATTTATAAGAAAACCAAGGTGATGGTATTTGCACACCCTCAGAACAAAAACAAGTCCTCCCCCATTCTGAATTCTGACTCTATGCCCCTCAAAATTGTCCCCAGTTTTAAATATTTGGGGATCACCCTTGACTTGGCTTTCTCCTTTCATGAGCACATCTCTGTCACCTGCAGAGCTGTAACCATCAGAATTGGTTTACTTTATCGGCTTCACTCCTGTCACCAGGGGACAGCTCTTAAGCTGGCTGTATCTAGCTCTGTTCTCCCTCTGGTTGACTACAGCCTAGTCATATATGGGTCTGCTTCCAATACCGCCCTAAATAAAATCTGAACTGCCCTAAACAAAGCTTGCCGCCTAGTATCTAGGTGTGACAGATATACCCATACATGTGATCTCTACTGGCGAACCTCCTGGTTAAACCTTGAAGGGCATCTCCGCTACCACATCAGCCTCCTTGCTCAAAAAATATCCCTTGGACTTGTCCCTGCTCGAGTGTCAACATTACTAATACTGGCCCATAGAACGAGAATCACTAGATACTCCAGCAATGCTGCCTACATAACACCCCTTTTTAGAACTTCCACTGGGCAAAGATCCTTTAGTTATAGAGCCCCACTATGGAAGAATGCCCTTCCTTCCACTCTACTGGACACTCCCAGGCTGGGAATCTTCAAGTCTGAACTATGACAGCTGTTACTTGCCTCCTCTAGTTGTGACTGCCATCATGCCCCCCCAACCATTACTAACGCAATAGCCTCAGTACTCGAACTTGCCCCATGTAGGTCATGTATAACTCCACCCGTACCTCATATCTGACAAAACCCCTGGATTGTCCTTCTGTTTCCCCTCAGCTGCTGACTAGTTACCCGATTGAGTAATGGAAATGAGTATTTTTTACCTATTTTTTCCTGTAACCTAGTAAGTAACTCAATAGTTTAATTATTGTATCCTAAGTCTTGTATGTCTTGATTGTATTACTACCTTCTTGTCTGTAACTCCTATTTGTGACGTGGAGCCTTTGCAAATGAGTTTCTGACTCAATGGGTTGTAATTTCTAAACTTTAATAAATAAAAAATACAATAAATAAAAAAACTTATTTATGCTGATTCATTTATATATTTTTAAGTTATGTGTATTAATTTATTGTTGTTTTATCTTTCTTTCTTGGCTTTTTGTTATTATGTACAGAGTCAGAGCCCCTGACATTGTGTGCTTCTCAAATAAACTACTAGTACTAGTTCTACAACCACAATGTTCTTTGCATTATCTGATACTCTTAAAATTTGTGTCAACGAGTGTGGTATCAGCCACTCATTAAACCTCTATGGAAGGAAGTGTAACAGGTTTTCCACATGACAGTCATTGTCAAAGCGGGCAATACATAAAGCTACTACATGCAAGGTTAGTGAGCCCCTGTGACTTGTGGCTATGCTACTGCTGGCACCCATAGGAGGAGGGTAAGGTGGAGGAATGGGGAAAGTGAGCCAAAGAGCAGTCACTGCATGTAATCAATAGGCTGACCAGTGGTCCACATGTCAGTAGTGATATAAACTGCTGTCAGAAATGATGCTTTCAGAGCATGTGACAGACTTGTAGGCACTCTGATACTAATCTGGAACTGACACAGTGGAAGAATAAGTTCAGCAGGGCGCATATTGTCTTGGCACTGCAACTTGCATTAGCAATAGAAAACTTGCATTGTTTACAAAAGAGACTGTCAGCAAGTTCATGGCTAGCATTAACACAATTACTAACATACTAATTGCCAGCAGATTAGGCCTTATGGTCTATTGAGTCTGCTCGAACCTCAGATCCCTAGTTGGGTGCTGAGGCCCTCCCCCCCCTTGTGTTCTAGAAACCCCTATCATCCATCCCCATCCCCTGGGCCAGGCCATCATCTGGTACATCCGCTTTCTGTGTCTGTCCCACCCTCTCTTGAAGCCCTCCACTGTGGATCTCTTAACCAGCTCACCAGGCAGCACATTCCAAGGGTCCACCACCCTCTCAGTGAAAAACCTCCTCCTCTTTTCCCCCCTCACCCTTTCACCTTCCAACTTCAAACCATGCCATCTGGTGATGCCTTCCTGCTTTAGTCTAAAGATCCCCTCCACGTTTACCCTATTTATTCCCTTGAGGTACTTGAAGACCTCAATCATGTCCCCCCCTGTCTCCCCCTACCCAATTGCTCCTACTTTTGCTACCCCTGGTGGTAGAAGTGGCTAGGAATTTTCAACCCCTCAGAGATTTGTGAGTCAGTGGGCTTAAGAATGTATGAATGGAAAATGTTTGAGCTGCACTTCAGATACCACTTGAAGGACTTTTTCTTCCACTTCCTCTCCACCTGGTCCCTTAACATTCTTCTCTCCCTACCCATTATCATCATCAGTATTAGCAGCAGTAGCCTCTGCCTGCTAGTGCTGTTGCTAGTGCCATGTGTTGGCATGCCTTCTCATACGAAGTTCTGTGATACTTTAGCAAATGATATTTTATGGTAGATGTTCCCAGCCTTGTTCCCTCTTTACCCTGACTCATCTTGGCCTTACAATGAAGGCACACTACATGTGTTCATAATTCTTTGCCAACTTAAAAGAAATCCCAAACCTCTGATGTTGCTTTTTTGGGCTTTCCTGCTGGAACGCTTTTTTTTTTGCAAGTAACTTTATTTTAGAAAAAATACAAAAACATGTAAGTAATACCATACATAAACCAACACTCACTTGGATTAAAAGATCATATACTTTGTATACAGCAGAACTAAAACATATATGGAAACCCCCCCCAAAAAAGAAGAATATGCATAAGGCAAAACAATCCTTCCCCCACCCACCCATCCAACCCACAGCAACCTTGCAAGACCCAATATAATAATGGTTGATAATGTGCAAACCAAAAGGGCCCTCCCCAAGGCCCTAGATAGTTGTAGATGTAAAAAGAAGGCACAGCTCTGGACCAACTAATTGAGAAAAGGTACTATATGATGAAGGAAAGGAGGCATCAAGAAAAGGTGCTACAGGAAAAAATGTTAGCATGGTAAACTGGGAAGAGGAGAAGGGAAAAAAGGATAGAGGACATCTCGTCCCCTTAACACAACCTAACAGTTTAAGTTTACCTCTCAGAACATCCAACACGTGAGTCTTCTATAAGAAAATAAGGAAGGAGGCAACAGGGGATTAAATTAATAGCCAAATGTATCTTTAAGGATTGAAAAAAAATCACGCCAACATTTCTGGAACTTTTCACCAGTGTGATTAAACTGGGCTACACATCTTTCCGCATTTAAGGCAGTAAGAAATTCTGCCCACCATTCCTTGATTGAGGGTTCCCAGTCCTCTTTCCAGTACCTAAGTATTACTAGCTTGGTGACCATAGCAACCAAAGCTACTTGTGCTTTTTGAGAAAACACAGGGATCTGTGAATACATACCTAACAGGCATGTATCTTCATTAAGAAATACAGCGATATTAAGATAGGGTGGCACCCATTGTTTAATTAAGTTCCATAGTTTAACAATTTTAGGACATGCCCATAATTTATGGTATAGGGTAACAAATTCAGAACCACAATCCCCACATTTTGGTGAGGATATATCTGGAATAGTTTAGCGGGCGTGTAATATAAATTGTGAGGAATATTAAACTGGATGCTCCTCAGGTGATCCTGTTTAATTAAAGCATAATTATCTGCCCGAATCTTTTCCCAAGTTTTAATCGAAAAGTCCTTATTGTAGTTATTTTTCCTATAATAAGCTATGGGGGTAACCTTGGTCAAAGTATGAGTCAAAATTATTTTGTATAGTTTAGCTATTACCTTCCGCCCCTTAGATGCTGTCCAAAGATTATTTAATGTAGTTCCAACCCCATCTGACCATGGAGGTTTCACCAAGAAATGATAAATACACTGATGTAATTGAAGCAATCAGAACCAGTTCTTTTGAGTCACTCCAAATTTTGTTTGTAACGAAGGGATAGAAAGGAACGAATTACCCACAACAAAATCCGTTAAATATAGCTTATTAAGAGACTTACCAAAAAAAGTTTGCATAGGTTTCTTATCTATTTTTAAATTGGATTGTTTAATAGGGGTTGCTTTAAGTCTTTTAAATTGGATATTTGAAGCAATGAGCAGATTTGCTGTAAGGCTTTCATATCCCAACCAAGGGGGAGTTCCTTAGTTTCCATGGAACATTAGGCCATGGAGCATATAAGAGAGCTTCTAGGTCTATCCTGCAGGAGCTTGCCTGTTGCCAATCTAGGAACAGCCAGGAAGGGCTGTCCAATATAAAAGCCGTAGCTGAGAGCCAATACAAAAATCTACTGGCATGAATTGCTAAATAATAAACGTAAAAATCAGGAAATTGGAGCCCCCCCACCTCTCTAGGCCGGGTGAGTTTTGCATAAGCCCTACGAGGAGCTTTACCTTTCCAGAGAAAATCAGAAGAAAGCCTGTGAAGGGGCAAAAATAAATACTTTGGAAGGTAAAGATTAAGATTACACAGAGGATAAAAAAATCTGGGCAAAATTGACATTTTGAGAATATTAGCCCAGCCCCAAAAGGATAGTGGTAACTTATTCCACCTCACCAGATCTTCCTTAGTAGATTTTAACAGTGGGGCTAAATTGAGGTCTTTAAGATTAGCCAAATTTTTAGATATTTTAATACCCAAATAAGTGAAATATTCCTTTTCCCTTTTGTAGGCCCATGTTTACAACCCAATCCTTCGTTAGAAGAGAGGATAAAGAATAAACTGTAGTTTTATTTTTGTTAAGCTTATAACCTGAAAAAACACTAAATTGGGAAATAATTTGGAGGGCTCGGGGGAGGGAATGCCTACTATTCGAGATGTGAAAAAGTAGATCATCAGCGAAAAGAGATAACTTACATTCAATATCTTCCAAATAAATGACCATTATATCTTTATCCAATTTTAAAACTCTAGCTAAAGGTTCTATATAAAGATTAAATAAATAGGAAGAAAAAGGGCAACCCTGGCGGGTGCCCCAATGTGAAGGAAAAATGTCTGAGATGAGGTTATTACATTGGAGTCTTGCTGATGGGCAAGAATACAAAACCTGTATATAATTGATAAAGGGTTGTGGGATACCAAACTTTTACAAGGCCGCAAATATGTAGTACCATTCTACTCTATCAAAAGCTTTTTCTGCATCCAAGGACACCAATGCTGCTTCCAGCTCTGGGGCCCTGGATGCAGATATTAAATGGAACAGTTTTAGAAAATGATCCGCTGAAGTGCGTCCTGCCACAAACCCTGCCTGTTCGGAACTTAATAGACATTCCCACACACTCCCCAACCTATTAGCCAGAATTTTAGCGTATATTTTAATATCCGTATTTAAGAGTGAAATAGGTCTATAGTTGCTGATCATTGACGGGTCCTTCCCTGGCTTAGGTAAGAGAGTTATTCTCACCTTGAATAGTGACTGATCCAAGTCGGGGTGGGAACTCCAAAAACTATACAACTGAAGTAGTAAAGGAATTAAATATTCTTTAAAGGTTTTATAAAATAAGCCTGTGAACCCATCCGGGCCCGGTGCCTTATCTGGTTTTAAAGAATCGATAACTGCCGAGATTTCTTCTCTAGTGATTGGAGCAACTAAAAGGTTTTGGCTATCCTTGGATAAAGATGGAAGATCTGCTTTCTCTAAAAAAGCCCACATCTTTCCATTATAATCCCTAGACATCAGATCCGGAGAATATAAATCCTTGTAATAATCCCAAAATAGAATTAAGATCTCTGAAGAATTGGTCACTAAAGCTTCTGATTGGTGATGTCTTAGGACTGTGATCCATTTGGATGCAGACTGTTGCTTTAATTGCCAAGCAAGTAGTTTACCTGCTTTGCTCCCCTGACCAATGTAAGAAGCTTTTAATAGAGAAGCAGACCTCTCCACCCTCTTGAGTAAAATACTGGCATAATGTGCCCTCAGCCTAGATAATTTCTGGTCTTCTAAAGGTAAAAGCTTGTCTACCCCCTTACTTTCCAAACTTTTAATTCTCTCCAAACAGCTATTCAATTGGCTGTTTTCCTTCTTCTTTTGGATTGTGGCAATACGTATTAATTCACTTCTCCAGGTTGCTTTTAGGGCTGCCCAGACTTGGTCTACAGCAGGAATCGAATTCCAGTTAGTTTTGATGGAATTTTGCAAAAAATTTTGAAATTTTAGAATAATTATATTGCACTGTAATAGCTTATTGTTTAAAGACCATGTATGCGATGGGATAGACATATTATGTAATTCACACTCAATTAGGATTGGAGAATGGTCTGAAATTACCCGAGCTAGTATTTTAGCATCAACCATACTGGACATTAGTTGCTGACTGACTAGAAAATAGTCAATTCAGCAGTAGCTTTTATGTACTGGAGAGAAAAAAGTAAACTCTTTATTTAGCTGGTTAAATATTCTCCATGGGTCTAAGAGGCCCAAGGAGAAGATAAATTAGGATAAGGCTTTTTGTGCAGAAGATGGACCTACTCCCCTTTGGTAGGTACGGTCTAAATCATTAACTTGAACAAGGTTCCAGTCTCCTCCAATTAGAATAGGGTAATGCAGAAAAGGGGCCAATACCATAGCTAAGTGAATAAAAAAAGAAGAGGTTTCTGCATTAGGGCCGTAAACTGAGCCCAACACTATATCAAAGTTGCCTTGTTTGCCAATAACAAAAATATACCTCCCCTCAGGGTCAGAGATGGATTCTACCAAGATAAAGGGGATCTTTTTTGCTAAAAGCAAAGCCACACCACGTTTACTGGAGCTAAAACCCGCTCCGAAGACTTGGCCTACCCAGCTCTTTTTAAAAAACTGTAATTGCTCTGGAAGCATATGTGTTTCCTGCAGAAACACTATTGAAGGGTCATATTTGGCAAGATGGTTTAAAATGATATATTTTTTCTTATTATCTTTCCCTCCCTTTATGTTCCAAGAAAGAATATTTAAACCGTTAAGCATGAAAAAATCTTGACTGTGCCATATAATTGGTGTTTAATGAAGGGCTGCACTGCTGCCATCCCCCCCCCTGAAAAAGCAAAACAAAATATCCCAGCAACCGCTTTCCCGCTCCCTAAATATAAACCAGCCCCCCCCAAATTTTTAATTATCTACAAGTCTGCACTCCCAGGCCCTAGGCCTCCACCTAATCAGATGGCCCATGGTACTCGCAAAGGAGCAAGCTCCACACCCCACCTCCCCACCCTCAAACGAGAGACCGACCAAAAAAGCTGACGAGATAACCTCCTTCCTTACATCATTGAATAATCTCCTCCTATTGATAGGATACTGTATCTCTTTAGTATTTAGTTCAGACCTGCTAGACAAAACAAAGGTTACCAGAATAGAGACAGTGAGAAAGAAAAACCTAAATGCGGTCAGCGTTCATTACATTGTTTAACCCAGCTTACTCTAGCTAGGATTATGTCTTTGTACATAACTAAAAGATATCAAGCCCATGAATGAAACCTGTATCGGGACAAGAATTCAAGGTCCGTTGACTCCTAATACACCAAACTGCGCCCAAAATTATAACAGCTACTAAACCACATAACAGCTTGCTAAACATCCATTTAACCTGTAAATCAACCATTTTTCAGGTTATGGAGTAAATTCTTTGAGAAGCTGTCTTAATTGAGATCCAGCCCCAAGGTATAAAAAGATTAGGGCTTAAATGAGAAGAGTAACAAGCAGGAAAAAAATCTATGGGGCTAAACCCAGACAATGCTCTACTGGAAATGTGCCCAATGATTTTACTTATTGCACTGTACATTAGAGAATGAGATATTCATGTATTCCCTCAGATTGGGAAACTTAACCAGAGGGGCAAGCCCCTATCGAGAAACAAATTGAGAAAATAGGTTTGAAATAACATTATAACCAAAAAAAAACAAGAAATTCAGCTCGAGCAAACTGCCCAACCATCATATCTTGTAAGCAGTAATATATTGCCATCTAGCAGATAAAATCAGATATAGCAGCTCTCGCTCGCTCAGTACACAACCGCTAGAAGGAGAAAAGGGATACTGAGAAATATTAAATAGTTAACCAACAATCACTAATGACTCGAGAAAAATATTTTCTATATGACTAGAAAAGCTAAAATAAAGCTTTTGCAGCACAGTATTAGAAAAGCAATCAAACAAAACACAATTAAACAACTCAGGGATATAACATCCTTCTAGAAAGTTCTCAACAGAAGTCTTAAGTTTCTTATGACTGGGCTAGAACCCTCTCATTTAGGGAATAGATCAGGATAGCATTTCTTCAAAATCTTGACAGCCTCTTCTACGGTGTCAAAGCGTTTTGTCCCTTCCTTTAAAGACACCTCCAGATGGGCTGGATATAGCATTCGATGCTTTATACCTGCTGCCCACAGCTTCGAAGTGACAGGATGATAAGCAGCTCTGAGCTGGCAAGTTTTCAGAGTCAAATCAGGAACTATTCTCAATTTTTTACCTTCCCATAAGATAGCCGATAATTTCCTGGCTTCTCTATTAATAAACTCCTGATCCAAATAGTTCAGTAGTTTAAAGATTATAGGTCTTGGCGGGTCAGACACAGCAGGTTTTGCTCTCAAGGATCTGTGGGCTCTTTCTATAATGAACTCTGGACCATTTGGGGAAGGGCCCACCATTTTTCTCAAAAAGTGCTGTAGGAACTGAATTGTGTTTGGGCCCTCATCTCCTTCCGGCAACCCTATCAGAACCAGATTGTTTCTCCAGTTCCTCCCCTCTAGATCTTCAAGGTGATCTTCCAGTTTGGATAGAGACTTTTAGACTTCCACAATTTCTGGTTCCATTTTATCTTGTTTCCTTTCCACTGAGGCAATTCTGGCTTCTGTATCTGTAACCCTGCGGGCTAGTAGGGTAAGTGCAGGCTTGAAGTCAGCCACATCTTCAATTAACTTCATCAGAGCTTCTTTAATTGTTGCTAGCTCCGCATAATCATTGGGAAGGTGAAAGCTCTTCCAAGGGACTCTGGGGAGAGAAGCTATGATGAGGGCGCTTGGCTTCTAACTCCTGTGTGGCCTCCTCCCGTTCTGGTATCATAGACATGTTGCGAATGTATTTTTTTACCGCAACTGACACCACTTATAAATCTTGAGCTTCCTAACATTAAAAATAAATAAAAGAAATTAAAATAATTAGAGGTTATCCACAATCAGGAGGTGGAAAAAGTGGAGCTCCGACAAACACGTCTTATCCCCTGCACAGCATCACGTGACTCCCCCCTGCTGGAACTTTCTGCTGTTGTCTACAGCATGGGCTACCATGTGCTTCTTCCACATCACCCTCCTCCTTCACCAGTTTTTCAGAGTCTGTAAATTGTTCTTCTTCTGCTTCTACCATAAGTTCTTTTGTCCTGGTATATTATTTGCTTTGTTTGTATCTTTCTCTGTTGTTCTTTTCATATGTTTGTTTTTCCTCTTGTTATTGTTTGGGCCTCTTTCTTTTGTTTTGTTTTTTACCACCACTTTCTGTATTTTTTTATCTTTTGTATGTATCATCCCCAAGTCCAACTCCTACCTGTTCCACCTCCTCCTTCTTCCCAAAACAACTATCAGTTTTATCAAGTATATAATCACCATATGTGTCTCTGTCCCAAACCTGTGCCAAACCACTTAGCTCTTCCTCCTCCTCTACCTGTGCCACTACCTGTTGCAACTGTTCTTTCCTTTTTTCTTCAATGTTTACTCATGCTGCAACCCTTGAAGTGCTACTGCAAGTGGTTCCTACTAGGTTTGTGTGAAATTTATCTTCTGCCAGTGGAATTCTGGCAAAATGTTGATTTTGCTTGCGCGTGAAATTTCATGAAATGTCAGTGAAAATTTCACAGATGTTTATCACAATTGTAATGTTAGTTAATTCCATCTACTTTAAAACATATTCAGCCAAATTACACACAAGTTGGTATAGTGACTTTGCTACTTACCATACAGATATGTACCAAGTATAAGATCTCTATCTTTAAGGGTGACTGAGTAATAAGCCTCCAAACATTTGAAAATCTTAAAATTACAGTTAACAACTACAGTACATAAACTAAAAAATGTTTGTCCAAATTGCACTGCATTTGGTATACTGACTTTACCAACATCTATACATATGTGTTCCACATTTCATATCTCTAGATTTAAAGGTGACTGAGTTGTATGCCTCCAAACTTTTGGAAATTTGAAAATGACATTTCACAATTACTGTATGTAAACTGCTGAAATATAAGCCCCTATAAGCTGAAAGCTAGAGAACAGAATATATCCAATGCTGTTGGATTCATTTGACTCTAAACATTAGCTTAAAGACAATCCCCATGGCCCAGCATCAGAGCATCATGCTGCCATGCTGATGTCCTGGGTTTGGAAGTGAGCTCAGGAAGTCATGTTGGGAGGTAGGCTATGGCTACAACTTACAATTTACATAACCATTACTTCTCTATTTAGCAGTTCTATGACTCCTCCAAGAAAATATGCAGCTAAGTTTCAATTATGTAGCTCCAAAGCTGGCTAAGCTGCAAGCATAGAAATATTTTCAGAAATGTTCACATGAATATTAAATTGCCAGGCTGGGAGCCTCTATAACTTCTCCACCCTTGATCCAAATGTAATGAAACTTGACATGCCTTACCATACCATACAATACAATATGCAAGCCAAACCACAGACCATGTTATGGCCAATTAAAGAATTTCATAACCCCCCCATGCAAATTTTAAACTTTTGTGAAAATTCCTCAATTTCAAAATTTGCTAATTCTATACATCTCTATTTCCTACAATGCATAATACTTTACTGGACTTTTCACCTACTGTCTTCTGCATTTCTAATTCCCAGTGAGGCAGAGGGTCTCTGACTAGCCCCACTACACTTTGTTTTTTTCATTGATTTAACTGAATGATCCCATGCACCATCTTCTTACACCCTCTGTTGCTCCATTACATATAACATTGTGCATGCAAACTGCTTATTTTAATTTTTTAATTTTTCTTAATTGCACAATCAGACAGACTTCTTCAGGACTCAGGGCTAGGAAGTTCAGCAACTTGTGGGAACATGAAGATTTTTTCTTTAATTATTTTTTACTTTTTGCTTTATTGTGGGAAGCTACAAAGGTACCAACAACAAATGGCTGATCTTTGGCAAACTGCCAGCTGACACACACTTGCTGCCCAGTGCCCACATCACACTGGAATAAGACAGTCCCGGCTGTCACACAGACAGACTACATCGGAGTCCGAAGGAGGAACTTCAAAAACTTGTGAGAACATGAGGACTAGCACAAAGTAAAAAAAATAATTTTTATTTAATTTTTTATGGGATGCCCAAACGTACAAACACCAATGGTCAGCACCCACAGGCTGCCAGCTGCTCCACAATTGCTGCCACTGACCAGATCATACAGTAACAGCACTACCCAGTACCTCCCTAATCACATACTTCTGGAGCCTTAGTCACTTTATGTATACCATAGTTCAATGCAATCACTGAAAAAATGTCTATCCAGTGTGACAAAACAAATTGTGTGCTAATTCAGCAATTAGGCGCTGGCAGACTTCCACCTGTTGCTGCATCTGCCCATTGCCCAACACCACTTCATCCAGTCCCTTTCCTGTCAGTTCCCACTAGGCAAGTCCCTGGTCCTGGTGGCCTGCTGCTTTGCAATGCACTTCTTAGCCTACAGTTTGACTATTCTTTTTTTATTAACTTTTCCTCCTAAAAAAATAATCTTCCATTCTGGGGAAAAACAAAACAAACAAACAAAAAATATTGTATGGTGATTAGGCAATTGAGCACTGGCAGACTGTAACCTTGTGCCCCATCTACACACTGCCCAAGAACATTCCACAGTCCCTCTACTCCCATTTTCCTCTAGGCAACCCTTTGTTCCAGAGGCCTTCTGCTTTGCAATCTACCACTCACCCATAGGTTTAATTTTAGTTTTTTCCCCTCTTAGGAAGGGATGTATCCACCTTCAGCAGCATTGCCAGGTACTGCTTTGTAATTTTGCACTTTTCAAAAAATAAAATATCATCAGTGGCAAGTACTGCATCATGGTGATGGATTCTTTTTCTAGTTGTGAACTTTTAAACGTTTCACATTTTTTAATGCATACTTTATTCATAATCCACTTTATTCATAATCAACGTCAAAAAGAACAAAGTCAAACTGTGAAATTCCAAAACAGACACCAATAGCAAAAACACTGCATAGAAAAAAGAAGAATGTAACAATTAGGATCACAAATAAAAACATGATACACTGGGTAAAGCACAGTAAGATGCAAGAACACATAATCGTAGACTGATACAGTAACCTAACTCTCCCAGAAATCTGGGAAAGCCTTAAACTAAAACTAACATTATGGGGGTTGAAAAACTAAAAGTGTTGTGCTGGATCAGATGATTTTGCAACTGAAGACCGCTGTTCTAAAAATGCATCCCATTTAGTCTTTTTAGTAAAAATATGGTAGTTCCCACCGTAATGAAAATTTTAATCTGCATACATATCTTCCAATATTCAGGTTTCTTGTACTACAGTAATCTAATCTGACAATGTGGGCAAAGCAGGAGCCAGCCATTTCCATGTAATGGATTTAAAGGCCTCAACTACAAAAATATGGTGAAGATAATTATGCTGCATAGAATAAACCTCTTTTAGAAGAACACAGAGAAAAAAGATTCAAAGAAAAGTTGAAGAGGAAAACCAAAAATAGTAGAAATTGCTTCAGCCATCATATTCCAAAAATGTTGCAATTTGGGACATGACCAGAATATTTTAAAAAATGATCCCATTTTGCTCCACATTGTCACCAAAATAAGTTAGACCCACCCATGACATAATGACATGTAACATACAGAGTTCTAAAGAAATTAAGCATAACCTTCCACTGGAATTCTCGACAACAAAAAAGATGCAGTAGTTTTATGAATTATCTGCCAAACCTTTTCTTTACAATGGGTACCCAGCGTTCTAGACAGAACCAATTCCCAACAGTCCCAAGCAGGTTGTGGAAGGATATGGGTATTCTGAAGCAAAAATGCATATAAAGAAGATAGAACATGAGATTTCCCTGACAGAGTCCATTCCTGAATAAGATACTTCTCTAAGGCAGTGGGCTGGGCAAAAGCAGAAGACTTAATTACAACCAAAGCAAAATTACGTAGTTGCAAATAACAAAAAAAAATCTGCGTGTGGCAAATGAAACTTCTGCTGCAATTGCCCAAAACTTAACAAAATGTCTCAGTTCATCAAATCTTCTATCAGAAAAATACCACAATGTACCCATAAAAGAAAACCTGGGTTTGACATTCCAGGAATAAAGTCCTGATTACCTATAATTAGGGAAATATGAAAAAATGTATCAGAGCCTTTAACCAAAAATCAGAACCTAACCCATTCCATCAAGGTATACCTTGCTCAGGGATTTACCACTTTGAGAGCATGAACCTGGGATAATGGAAATAAGGGAACAACTCTTAGAGGAATCCCAGGAAATTGCCCTTCCTCACACTCCAACTAACTAGCATCCAACTTGCATTATGGGTTATATACCAATAAATTGAAAAAGGAAAAGTAAGATGTAGCCTATTTTACATGACGGGGAAGTGAATGAGAAAATCAAGGCACAGACTGTACCCATAGCTACATCCCCTGGGTCACATGACCAAAAACAAGATGGCTGACACCATTCAAACATTTTCTGTATCAAACTGCTTCTGTTACACGTTTGTAGGGATAACAACATTATAAAAGTGATAAATGTCAATAGATTACACATTTTCTTACATCTGCAGGGACTTGGATGAATTTTCTGATCCATAATTTCACATTACAGACCCACTTGCAGATAGCGGGGTGCCATAACCAACAACCCTGGTTAGCCCTTGCTGGCCAATGAGGTATCCACCTAATACATTATAGAGTGCATGCCAATAAATTCAAAACAGAAAAGTAAAAAAGTAGCTTGTTTTACATGGCGGGGAAGTGAATGAGTAAATCAAGGCCCAGACTGTACCTCATAGCTAATCCCTGGGTCACATGACCAAAAAACAAGATGGCGTACTGTTCAATCATTTTCTGTATCAAACTGCTTCTGTTACACATTTGTAGGGATAACTACATTATAAAAGTGATAAATGTCAATGGATTACACCTTTTCTTACATCTGTTGGGGCTTGGATGAATTTTCTGATCCCTAATTTCACATTACAGACCCATCTGCAGATAGCCGGGTTGCCATACCCAACCACCCATGGTATGCCCATGCTGGCCAATGGGATGTCCACCTATTGCATTATGGGGTGCATGCCAATAAATTCTTAAAGTAAAATTAAAATGTACTCCATTTTACATGACAGGGAAGTGAATGAGTAAATCAAAGCCCAGATTGTACCCATAGCTACATCCCCTGGGTCACATGACCAAAAACAAGATGGCAGCTACCATTTCATCATTTTCTGTATCAAACTGCCTACCTTACACATTTATTGTGATAACTACATTATAAAAGTGGTAAATGTCAATGGATTACACCTTTTCTTACATCTGCCGGGGCTTGGATGAAATTTATGATCACTAATTTTACTTTATAGACCCACCAGCATATAGCTAGGGTGCCATACCCAACTGCCCCGGTATACCCATGCTGACCAATGGGGTGTACACCTATTGCATTATGGGTTACATACCAATAAATTGAGAAAGGAAAAGTAAGATGTAGCCTGTTTTACATGCCAGGGCAGTGAATGAGTAAATCAAGGCACAGACTGTACCCATAGCTACATCCCCTGGGTCACATGACCAAAAACAAGATGGCTGACACCATTCAAATATTTTCTGTATCAAACTGCTTCTGTTACATGTTTGTAGGGATAACAACATTATAAAAGTGATAAATGTCAATGGATTACACATTTTCTTACATCTGCAGGGACTTGGATGAATTTTCTGATCCATAATTTCACATTACAGACCTACTTGCAGATAGCCGGGGTGCCATAACCAACCACCCCTGGTTAGCCCATGCTGGCCAATGGGGTGTCCACCTATTGCATTATGGGGTGCATGCCAATAAATTCAAAAAGTAAAAGTAAAAAGTAGCCCGTTTTACATGACAGAGAAGTGAATGAGTAAATCAAGGCCCAGACTGTACCCATAGCTACATCCCCTGGGTCACATGACCAAAAACAAGATGGAGGCTACTGTTCAATCATTTTCTGTATCAAACTGCTTCTGTTACACATTTATTTTGATAACTACATTATAAAAGTGGTAAATGTCAATGGAATACACCTTTTCTTACATCTGCCGGGGCCTGGATGAAATGTATGATCACTAATTTTACTTTATAGACCCACCGGCATATAGCTAGGGTGCCATACCCAACCACCCCTGGTATATCCATGTTGACCAATGGGGTGTCCACCTATTGCATTATGGGTTACATTCCAATAAATTGAGAAAGGAAAAGTAAGATGTAGCCTGTTTTACATGCCGGGGAAGTGAATGAGTAAATCAAGGCACAGACTGTACCCATAGCTACATCCCCTGGGTCACATGACCAAAAACAAGATGGCAGCTACCGTTTCATCATTTTCTGTATCAAACTGCCTATCTTACACATTTATTGTAATAACTATATTATAAAAGTGGTAAATGTCAATGGATTACACCTTTTCTTACATCTGTCAGGGCTTGGATGAATTTTCTGATCCCTAATTCTACATTACAGACCCACCTGCAGATAGCCAGGGTGCCATACCCAACCACCCATGGTATACCCATGCTGGCCAATGGGGTGTCCACCTATTGCATTATGGGGTGCATGTAATAATTCAAAAGTAAAAGTAAAAGTAGCCCATTTTACATGACAGGAAGAGAATGAGTAAATTAAGGCCCAGACTGTACCCATAGCTACATCCCCTCGCTCACAAGACCAAAAACAAGATGGCAGCTACCATTTGATCATTTCTGTATCAAACTGCTTCTGTTACATGTTTGTAGGGATAACAACATTATAAAAGTGGTAAATGTCAATGGATTACACATTTTCTTACATCTGCAGGGACTTGGATGAAATGTATGATCACTAATTTCACATTATAGACCCACCACCATATAGCTGGGGTGCCATACCCAACCACCTAAGGAAGGCCATGCTGGCACATGAGGGGCACACCTATTGCATTATGGGTTACATACAAATAAATTCAGAAAGTAAAAGTAAGATGTAGCCTGTTTTACATGATGGGGAAGCGAATGAGTAAATCAAGGCCCAGACTGTACCCATATCTAAATCCCCTTGATCACATGACCAAAAATAAGATGGTGGCTACCGTTCAATCATTTTCTGTCAAACTGCTTCTGTTACACATTTGTAGGGATAACTATATAATAAAAGGGGTAAATGTCAAGGCATTACACCTTTTCTTACATCTGCAGGGGCTTGGATGAAATTTCTGATACCTAATTTCTCATTACAGACCCAACTGCAGATAGAAGAGGTGCCATATCCAACCACCCATGGTATGCTCATTCATGTCAATGGGGTGTCCACCTATTGCATTATGAGGTGCAAGCCAATAAATTCAAAAAGGGAAAGTAAAAAGCAGCTTGTTTTTCACGTTAGGTAAGTGAATAAGTAAATGAAGGCCCAGACTGTACCCATTTCTACATCCCCTGGGTCACATGAACAAAAATAAGATGGTGGCTACCGTTCAATCATTTTCTGTATCAAACTGCTTCTATTCTAAAGCCTGTGGAGAAAAACCCTACCCTTTCCCTATTCAAAAATACATGTGGAGAAAAACCCTATCCTTTCCCTATTCTAAAACCTGTGGAGAAAAACCCTACCCTTTCTCTATTCTAAAACATGTGGCAAAAAACCCTACCCTTTCCCTGTTCTAAAATCTGTGGACAAAAAGCCTATTCTTTCCCTATTATATAACACATCATGAAGTCCACTATCCTTGACAGGACGGTTCTAAAGTCCAGTAGGAAACGTCCCTGCAGTCTTCTCTGAGACATTGACAGTTGCAAGACAGCTGATCAGGGAAGAGACATAGGAATCTGTGGTTGCAGGAGCCTAGGTTCCAGATCTGAAACCAGTTCTGACCTGGCTCCTTGCCAGCAAAAGAATCAGGGTTTTGAAATCTGAAAGTAGCCAGGGGTTTGGGAGGTGGATCCTGTTGGAGACTGGGGAGGAGGAGGGGAGGGCGTCGGTGGAGGATAATACCCTTGAAACCCCATGTAGTTGGAGTAAGGGTGAAATCCAGGGTAGAACTGCCCCAAATGACTCCATTCTGGAGTGGAGCACCCTAGGTAGGGATCCCTTGGATACCCAAAAGGATAATGGGACAGTTCAGGTTAATTATAAGCCCCAATGTCAGACCTGGCATCAGATGAATCCATGTTGGACCCACCGTTGTGTAGATGGGGAGGGTCCGGCGTCCGAGCAAGCCACGGCCGGGATCATAACGTCGTAACCAGCAACCTAATCTGGCACTGGAAGGTGTTCTGTTGGTCACGTGGCGTTAGGCGGGTGGTCCCCCTTCAGGTATTGCTAGAAAAGTCTGTAATGCGGCCGATGCCAGGTGGTGCAAGTCCAATATGTCATGACCTACTGATGGAACCTCTTGAAGTAAGATCTATCTTTTCCTATATCTATCTCCAGCCTTTATGCATGTGAATAGTGCAAAACCTATCTAGTATTACCTTTTACTATTATGTTTTAGGTCACTGTATTGCCCTTGGAAAATTAACACTTTTTATGTTACCTATCCTACTATGCCTTAGTCCCATGTTTTGCAATATTTTTCACCATACATTATATAAAATAGTTGGTGGTTGTCAATACACAGCAATGATACACCTCACCCTAAGGTTCACAAATGAAATACAAGATATATGTCACCCATGAGTTTTATATAATTAATAGAAAATGGACCTAGTTTCTTCAGTATCTCACAGTTACAGTGAGAACAGCAAATTAAGTAAGGTGTTAACGAAAGGTGTGTATTTAGGCCACCATACAGTATCTTATATAGTGTACTATACAGTAGAAAAGAAAACCAAAATAGTTTACTATTTTTATTACCATTAACATTACCATCAGTTGTCCACATTTCACCGATGTGACACTTTTTCAAGTGTATGGATCATCATACAAAGAGCATTCCATCAGACATGGTAATGCCAGAAACATATGGAAAAACCTCTCAATTCCCTATTCTAAAACCTGCAGAGAAATCCTATTCTTTCCCTATTCTAAAACCTGTGGAAAAACCCTATCCTTTCCCTATTCAAAAATGTGGAGAACACCCCTATCCTTTCCTTGTACTAAAACCTGTGGAGAAAAATCCAATCCTTTCCCTTTTCAAAAACCTTTGGAAAAACCTATCCTTTCCTATTCTAAAACCTGTGGAAAAACCTAACATTTCCCTATTGAAAAACCTGTGGAGAGAAACCTATCCTTTCCTGTTCTAAAACCTGTGTAGAAAAACCTACCCTTTCTCTATTCTAAAATCTGTGTAGAAAAATCCTATCCTTTCTCCTTTCCAAAAACCTGTGGAAAAAAACCCTATCCTTTCCCTCTTCAAAAACCTGTGGAGAAAAATCCTATCCTTTCCCTTTTCAAAAACCTGTGGAGAAAAATCCTATTCTTTCCATATTGTAAAACCTGTGGAGAAAAACCCTAACATTTCCCTATTCAAAAAACCTGTGGAGAAAAACCCTATCCTTTCTCTATTCTAAAACCTGTGGAGAAAAATCCTATCCTTTACATCTTCAAAACCTGTGTGAAAAACCCTACCCTTTCTCTATTCTAAATTCTGTGGAGTTAAATCCTACCTTTGCCTTTTCTAAAACCTGTGGAGAAAAGCCTATCCTTTCCTATTATATAACACATCATGAAGTCCACTCTCCTTGACAAGACGGTGTCTAAAAGTCCAGTAGGAAGCGTCCTGCGAGTCTTCCCCAAGACATGGACAGTTGCAAGATAGCTGATCGGGAAAGAGACATAAGGCTTGGTTGCAGGAGCCTAGTTTCCAGATCTGAAACCAGTTCTGACGGGGCCCTTGCCACCAAGACTGAATCTAGGGTCTTGAATCCGAAGTAGCCAGGGAAGGGGAAGTGGATCTGGTTGAGACTGGGGGAGGAGGAGGAGGAGGAGGAGGGTGTCAGTGGAGGATAGCCCTTGAAACCCCTGATGTAGTTGGAGTAGGGCAAATCCAGGGTTGAACTGCCCCAAATGACTCCAATCTGGAGTGGAGTACCCCGGGTATGGATCCTTTGATACCCAAAAGGGTAATGCAGGACAGTTCAGGGTTGATTATAAGCCCCCAATGTCAGACCCAAGGCCAGAGGAATCCACGCCGACCCACCGTTGTGTAGATGGGGAGGGTCCAGTGTCCAGACAGCCACGGCAGTCACTGATGTCATAACCGCACAGCCTAACCTGGTACTGGAAGGGTTCTGTGGTCCACGTGATGTTGGGTGGGTGGTCCCCCTTCAGGTATTGCTAGAAAAGTCTGCTGTGCAGCCCTATGCCAGGTGGTGCAAGTCCTATATGTGATGACCTACTGATGGAACCCTCTCAGTAAGATCTGTCTTTTCCTAAATCTATCTCCAGCATTTATGCATGTGTGAGTGGAAAACCTATCTAGTATTACCTTATACTATTATGTTTTAGATCACTGTATTGCCCTTGGATAATTAACACATTTTTCTTATGTTACCCTATCCTACTATGCCTTAGTCCCATGTTTTGTGATATTTTTTCCCCATACATTATATAAAATAGTTGGTGGTTGTCAATACATAGCAATGATACACCTTCACCCTAAGGTTCGAAGATGAAATACAAGATATACGTCACCCATGAGTTTTATATAATTAATAGAAAATGCACCTAGTTTCTTCAGTATCTCACGGTTACAGTGAGGACAGCAAATTAAGTAAGGTGTTAACGAAAGCAGTGTGTATTTAGACCACCATACAGTATCTTATATAGTGTACTATACAGTATGAAAGAAACCAAAATAGTTTACTAATTTTTATTACCATTAGCATTTACCATCAGTGTTCCACATTTCACTGATGCAAAACTTTTTCAAGTGTATGGATCATCATACACAAAGAGCATTCCATCAGACATGGTAATGCCAGAAATATGTGGCAAAAACCCCTCTCAATTCCCTATTCTAAAACCTGCGGAGAAAATACCTATTCTTTCCATATTCTAAAACCTGTGGAGAAAAACTATCCTTTCCCTATTCTAAAACCTGTGGAGAAAAATCATATCCTTTCCCTATTCAAAAACCTGTGGAGAAAAATCCTATCCTTTCCCTTTTCAAAAACTTGTGGAGAAAAACCCTATCCTTTCCCTATTCTAAAACCTGTGGAGAAAAACCCTAACATTTCCCTATTCAAAAAACCTGTTGAGAAAAACCTTATCCTTTCCCTATTCTAAAACCTGTGGAGAAAAACCCTACCATTTCCCTATTCAAAAAACCTGTGGAGAAAAACCCTATCCTTTCCTTTTCAAAACCTGTGGAGAAAACCTATTCTTTCCCATATTGTAAAAACCTGTGGAGAAAACCCTAACATTTCCTTTCAAAAACCTGTGGAGAAAACCCTATCCTTTCCCTATTCTAAAACCTGGAGAAAAGCCCTATCCTTTCCCTATTCTAAATTCTATATATAGTCTTCCAGGCTTGTGACCTAGATAAAAAACTGTCTGATCTTACCCTATGCTATACCATTGCATCAACATTTTACATACTCTGTGATATTTAATTTAACCAAGTAGTGTAGCTCACCTCACATGAAGTCATCTCTTGGAGTGTTCAGAACTAGTCCATGCATTATAATTCATTCCAACTGATGAGGCCAATTGAAGGTGAAGTTTGTTGTGGTGCAATGCGTGCTAGTAGGTCTACAAGGCTATTTATGTAACACTTAAAGGTTTCACAACCTGTTAGACTAAACTAGTTTGTCTCTACCGTAATCCCAGAAAGTATCAGTTGAGTAGTATCATAGGAAGTCAAGATGTAAAATGTTGTAATGTAGCATCATTGCAGTGTTTCTCCTGGTATGACAAAGGTAAAAAATAAATAAATAAAGGTAAAAAAAAAGTACACACCCCTTTTGCTAGATATGGGTAGCAAGTGTGAATCACTGTTGAGGTACCCAGCTGGACTAACACTGTTAGCGTTTCATGAGGTCAAACCCTGAATTAATTCTTGAAAACATGAATACATACTGTACATCAATACACATCTCAAACCTAAGCTAAACTGTAATTCCTTACCGTTAGTGACATCAAGTAGTAACCTACCTTATGCACTTATTATTTCCAATTTATTTCCCATTCTGACTGTTGCAAGAGTATTTCTGAAGCCAGGGGACATATCTCGTACAACGCACTGTGTATATAGATTACAGTGATTGTCATATAGGAAGACCCAGTGACAGTCGATAGGGCATTGGAACGTATATCCGTATACGTTCTTCGCTTAAAGACTTTTAGCTACTCATACTCCAATCTGAAACACAGAATTTAAAGACATTATACCAATGACGACCTGAAAGTTATAGTCCATTGGATTATATACTGTACATTCCCACCACTGCATCTATAAATTGCATACCTCTATAGGATTGGAGCTACAGCCCTCTTTGATGTCACTGCAGAACATATCGCCCTGATCCATTAAGTGGACACCATCCTGCGATACAGTTCTGGGAAGAGGACATGATCCATATGCTTAGCCATGCCAACTGACAATCCTCATCAGACCCCATCTCTGTGTTGATCTTTCTCCCTTGTTCCTGTCCATTTTCTTACGTATCAGAAACATTCCTCCACTGCACGATGGATGATGTGGGACCAAAGGATCATGGTTTTCGGCATTAGAGTGTGATCAAGCGATGTCCTCCTTCATATTCCTAAGCAGCATCACTGATGTCTTCAATCCTAAATCATTGCCTCTCAGGTGGATGACAATGACATCTGGTTTGGATCCTCTCAAGGCACTCCTGCTCATAACATTGGCACAGTTGATCCCAACGCATACCTCTCACCTAACCAATGAACATTGACTGGAGTATCGAAGGTCAACACTGGTCCCCAGTTCGAGACCACCCGAATCCCTGCCCAATGCCATGAAGGAGTGTTCGTAGATCCATATAGTCTTCTCTGGACACTGATATATCAGATTAAGAAAACATACATATTATAGCATCGAAGTGTATCCAATCTATGACAGGTAGTAGTGCTCCAATTCCTGACATTTGCTGACAAAAAGACAACACGCTGGTATCTTCCAGGAAATAAAAAACATTTAAGTGGATACTAATAGTGGCATAGAGCAAAAAGGTATGCATTTGCGGCACAAGATCTCATGAAAACATTATATGATTGGTGGTTTGAGAAACTGATAGTTACCAAATAGGAAAGGCATTTTTGCAGTAGTCATGTTTGATGACCCTAGCATGAATAAAACCAGTACATATTGTTCAACCTTCCCTGTCATCACACTTGTGTATCCCTAGGTGGCACTATCTCAGCGGCTACTACCCTGCCTGCATGGCTAGTTGAGGATTAAGGGGCATGTACTGACAGGGCCTCCACCTGGAGGACAGGTTATTAGTAACAAGGCTAACCTGGATACAGCTTTCTGGGACATTGTAATACCCTTTTTCCCTTCTAGTAGCATAGACAATATGCAACAAACATTTTCACAGTAGCCCCTATTCTGTATATTCCCACACTGTTTGAACTTTCCACCAGGGCTGGTTCCACCAGTTCAACCCGGAGACCCCTATAAAACAAGAAGAAAAGCAGTATATACAGTATAGTGCTTTTAGTACAAACTGGAACAACAGTTTGATTAAAAGAGAACAGGAAATCATTTCTAATTGGCAGCAGTTTATAAAATCTTATTCTTGAAATGATATGCACTATTCTAAATAATCCACATTTAACTGTACTTCAATAAAACTTGATATAAAAACTGCATTTTGCATTGTTTTGTTTTATGAAAGCACTCTGGAATGCAGCACTCAGCATTCCCACCTATCATACATCTCGATCACTCCACCATCTCGGTCTCGATACCGAGAATCTCGCCAATTAACCATTCCATGGTGTCCAATGGACACCCATGTCTTCCACACTAGGAAACAGCAACATAAAACATGCCATGGTGTCCAATGGACACAGTGCCTGACTATGATAGAGGAAGTCTTGCAGTCCATTCCAGGATGCACAACTCGCATTTCCCACTATCTTACATCTCGATCACTCCACTTCATCTCGATCTCGATGCAGGGAATCTCACAATGAACCATTCCGCGGGTGTCCAATGGACACCCATGTCTTCTCCCACACTGAGAAACAGCAACTTCATGAAACATGCCATGGTGTCCAATGGACACAAGTGCTGACTATGATAGAGGAAGTCTTGTGCAGTCCATTCCATGATGCAGCACTCGGCATTTCCACCTTTCTCTTACGATCTCATCCTCCGCCATCTAGGTCTCGATACGGAATCGTAATTAACCATTCCATGATCCAAATTGGCACAACATACTTTGATAACATGTGCTATCATTAATTTAACACCCTAATATAGCATGGTGGTTAATCTCACTCTCTCAAACTCCCCCACACTGAGATCAATGATCCAATATAGTTTAGTTTAGCATAAGGACAGATGCAACTCAAGTCATACTGGACAAGGTTTGGATTTCAAAATGCTGACTTTGCTGAAATAGGAGAGGTCTCAAGAGCTCTGGGAGAATGGAGCAGGAGGGTGGAAGAACAGTGTAGCATGAGAAGCCTTAATGGGTAACAAACCAGTGCATTAGTTAGTATTCAAAGGCAAGAGACAAGATTACTATGGTTCTCCACCACATACTCTAATCGAATACAATCCCCTAGTTGACCCTCTTCAATGCCTGTCACTTCCACTTCAGCCCTCTTCCTGGCACTGGACCCCACCTAGACCAATAGCCAACCCCTAAATCTTGACCCTAACTTCGACCACCCTACATTCATGTCGCCCCCCCTTTACTAACAAGTTGGAGAAGTGGTGGCAGGATAAGAGAACAACACAAGTAGGAGAGGGGTTTGGAGAGGGACATCACAGAGATAGGAAACAGGACAAAACAGAAGCAGGGAAGTGGGAGGGACTGATGCCAAAGCAAACAAAGGCAACAAGTGAGCTGGGAAGCAGCAGAGGGGCGTCCACAGAAGGCGGGACGAGGACATAGACTCTAGTCCAGGTGCCACGAGCCCCTGCCATAGGGTCCCAATCTCAGACTCCAATCAAAATACTCCTTAATGGGACAAGAAGGTCAAAAAAGCCAGGTCTGGAATACATCCCGTCATCAGATCCAGCAGCGGGAATCAGGTCAGATAACATGAGTCAAGTCATACGAGAAGGTGAGGCTGGAGCATACTCCCTGGAAGACAGGGACGAGAGAGGAGAGAGAGGAGGACATGATTGGTAGCTTCAAGTACTTGAAAGGGATGGCTGGGTGATGGTGGGAAAAACTGGATGACGGGCAAGGGACTGCTTACATATAGTCACGCTGGCGTCACACCACCACCCGATGATGGGGCATGCTCCTGCTGATGACTGCCCCAGCTACAAGTTTGCAGTGCAGTTCTGATGCCAGGAAATACAGACCTATATGAGACCTACTGGGAACCCTCAGTAAGATCAGTTGTTTCCTGTTCTATGGTCCTTAGTGGTTATCATGTACCAGGTAAGAATCTCTTTACATCAGTCTCTCCCAGATTGTACAAATCAAATATGTTTTTAATTAAAAGAGTCAGAAATATAGTTTTCTGATTGGTTGTAAACATTCTATCAGCCCTATGTTAATCTTTGATTAACATACATATATAACCCTAATCAAATACTGAACAGGTTTAACACTATTTAAAAACATTTATATTATAATAACAAACAAAGCACTCCCAGGATTATGTATGGTCATTTAATCTAGCAGGCTACACTCGGCCACCTCGTGCCACAGTACACCCCTAGAGCGTGATTAACGGACCATTAACAACCCTTGATCATGCATTGGCTCAACCTGCCATTCGCCTGGCCTGTACACAAAACCCACATTTAGTGCTGGAATACAGTTAACTTGTGATTTGTGACGGTAAAATATATGTATACCTTATTCTTATGTTACATATGTGCCTGAACCAAGATGTATGTTAACCCTGTACTACTGATGATCATTTTTGTTCCATTGTAACCATCCTGGGGCGCATTTGAAAATAGACACCCTGGTTGTCTAGTGTGCAGCACCGGTAAATAAGCTGATATAAATAAGTTAAGCATTTCCCAAAGTGTACAATGTCAATTACACCCCTTCCATACCAGACCCTACCACTAATTTCTGTTGCTGAAAAAATGTATATTTTCTATCCAATAGTCATGTCCCCTCCCATCTAAACAAGTCAAATATTTATTTTACCAGTCAGCCATTGCCGGACTAAGCCTGTGTTAAAATTAACATTAATCACCGGCAGAGGAGGACTCTGGGATTAATAATACTTGCTGGGGGCATTGTTGCCTGGCGAAGCGGAAGGTTCAACTCCCAGCGGGCATTAATCACCGGTGAGGCGGGGCTCCCAGTGATGTCTCTTATCTTTATGGACAAGCGTGATGTCTACTAGGGACGAGCACAGTGCAGAGTGATTCAGGAAAAAGGCGCGCAGAGACTGAAACAATCTTCATAGACTTTAGTCTTGCTTTAGAACACAGCATTATTGGAAACCTCTCCCAGGGTGCCCACTTAATAGGTTGCTTGCCCGTCACGTGGTGCAAAGAGCAACATGGCATTGTGAGCCAATAATGCAGTGTTGCACAATACTGGGAAGCGGCGTTCCGAGCCCAACAAGGCATTACTTCTCATTATAGTAATGTGATCCAGATTGGCCTCATTTGATTGGCTGACACAATAAAATGAGCCCTAGATTAATCTTTGATTAACATATTTATTAACCTCATCACAAAGCAGTGATACACATAATGAAATTCTAAATTTGAAAGCATTCTATAAAAAAAAAATACTAAAACACCTAACGACCGCCATTGTTTGCAACCGCTCCGTAATGTGATGACAGTCTCTGTAAAAAAAAAAAAATATATGTATCACCAAGTATTCGTAAGAAAACAGCGCAAAAATAACACGTTCCACACTTCGCGGAATCAACAATATCCAGTAAAAAAATTCTATCTGTCTAACACCTAAAATGGATCTGTCCATTCAGAGCTAATGGACATAGAGATGGACTTGTTTGTGAACGAGGCTTAATGAAAATCTGGCATTGACTCATCTGAATTTGACAGCTGGACTTTAGATGGAAACAGCTGCCTCATCAATGAAGTTGAAACAGTTTCATGACCTGGTGACGGTAATCACAGAAGTCAAATAGAAAAAAAACCTGCCAGAATGTACATCTATTGAATTAATCACTGCAACCTCGACTATACGGCACCTAACTGAGTGATGCCCACAGATGAAAGCACAGTGAAAATTGTTCAAAAGCCAGATCTTCCTCATAAATATTCATGAGGTATACAGGGTTGCCATAGAGCAGACAACAATACCATTAGCCACAATATCACTGTCGCTGGGCAACAGGGACAACATACAAAGTCGTGTTACTGAAAGCATAACTAAAAAATAAAAACATTTGTGTCACAAGTAGTTTTCAGTTGATCGGCGCTGTCGTAAAGAACTGTGCTTCAGCGGACCAGTGCACAAATGAAGCTGTCAGGTAGCGATATATTTAATTAAAATCACGTAACATTTAAAATGTTACCTCTACTCAATGGCGGTTTGAAACCGTAACATATTAAAGAACCTGCAAAAAAAAAAAAAATACTCTGACAGCAAACTGTCCCGTGGTGTTAACAATTAGCCTACCACTTTGCATAACCTACTATACTGCACGACAGTGACATAAATTAGCAATTACTGACACTATCTCATACGATGCCATCCCCTAGGTAACACACTCGCTGCTGGACCTCAACACTTTCTGGAAGGACTATTTTACTAAAATAACAATAACAGTACACAATACACTTAATTAAACTTAAATTACACAAAAATAATACTTCTACAAATACCATAATAGCAATAAAATTATTTCTTAGAGGTTATATTAATATCCTGTTAATCACACCCTGGGGGCATGTGGCACTCGGCTGCGCCTGCGTGCACACATTACACCCCAGAGGGTGTGATCTTGAGTTGATAACCAAAACCTCGACCTAATAGTGCCCGTGTTGCTCTTGCGCGTTCCCGAGCCCAACACTGCATTATGAGAAATAATCTGTGTTGGACTCGTGAACGCGCTTCCCAGGACACCAACACGGCATTATCAGCTCACAATGCCGTGTTGGTCCTATACCACGTGACTGCGTTCAGCCTATCCCGGGGCGCTGTCGTGCACTTCTGAATAATGCCGTGTTACAATGTGTGTTAATGCCTCCTGAGGTTACCTGACCATAACCAAATAGTGCTTCACCGTACTGTAATGACAAACAACTTTCACTGACCCTCAAGAAGAACTGAGCACCCCATATGTATATGCTGTTCTGGGCATCAGCTGACATGAACAGCTAAGTGGAATAACAGAATAGCAGGTAAATTACTTCAAGTACCGTATACATAAAGACAGACAGTGAGAGCTCACATAAGGATACACACAGAACATTACAGCTGAAATATTTTTATTTGTTGTAACACAATTCATTGTTCCTTTAGATTCCTCTCATAATGCTGGTGGTGCAGTCTATGTAATACACTTTATTATTGACTTTTATGCCTGTATAAATGTATCTTTGGTCCCCTGCTGTCTCTGTCCCTAACTCTTTCCATCTCCCCCTACCCTGCCTGTACACAGTGTAACAACCTCACTTTTCCACATCAATGGCCTCCCAATACCCTCATAAACCAAGCACTGCCACAATTGTATCATTCCCTGTTGTTCTGTTGTACCCCAATTCCTTCCCATATTAGGCGCAACATGTAATGCATAGAACTAACCTTGACAAATGAAGAAACTGATGTTCGATAATCTCTGAAAGCTCGAACCAGGACCCTCTGAGACAGATGTTCTTGTCGGTCTGTAAGATGTCAATCAGGAGCTTTCTGCTGGAAGACAAAGTGTGATAGTAAAACATCCTATTGCATATCAGGTGCCACCACAAGTTAAGCATTCACTGGTGGACAATGTCAACTCACACAAACCCTCCCAAACCAGGCCCAAGAGCAAAACAAAAAAACAAACAAAAAATAATTTTCCAGCACACCCCTTCCCCTATTCCTGTCCATCTCCTCCTGAACACCTCCACAGTCTCTGCCTCCACTAGTCCCCTGGGCAGCACAATCCCTAATTGCACCACCCTCTCGGCATAGGTCATGAGGGCCAGGAGAACCACAACCCTCCCTCAAAGCAGCACTGCTGACTCCCCCACCCGGACTCACAGGCAGCAGCTACAAAAGATGTTGATTATGAGGGCCAAGAGAACCATGGCCCTTCACCAAAGCAGCACCATTGACTCCACTGCCAGACTCATGGTACAGCAGCTCCCCAAGGTCTTGGTCGAGAAGGCCAGGAGAGTCACAGCCCTCCCCTGAAGCATCACCACTGACTCCCTTACCCAGACCCACTGTGCAGGAGCTCCCCAAGGTCTTGGTCATGAGTTAAAGGAGGAGCATGGGACTACCCTGAAAGAGCACCCCGTATCTCATGCCCATTCTGACTGTTCAGCAGCTCCCTTAGTGTTAGTTGTGAGGGCCAGGAGAACCAGGCCCTATCCTGAAGCACTGCTGCCAACTCCCCCACCCAGACTCACTGTGCAGCAGCTCCCCGAGGTGTTGGTCGTGATGGCCAGGAGAACCTCATACCTCCCATGAAGCAGTGCTGCCAACTTCCCCAACTGGACTCACTCTGCAGCAGCTCTGGGAGGTGTTGGTTCTGAGGACAAGCAGCAGCAAGGCCCTCATCTGAATTAGCACCACTGACTCCCCCGCCAGGACTCACTGTGCAACAACTCGCTGTGGTGTTGGTCCTGAGGGCCAGGAGAACCAAGGCCCTCCCCCAAAGCAGCTCTGCATACTCACCCACCTGGGCTCACTGTGCAGCAGCTCCCGAGGTGTTGGTCATGAGAGCCAGGAGAACAATAGCTCTTCCCCAAAGCAGTGTCGCCGATTCACCACCTGGACTCATGTGCTGAAACTCCCAGAGAAGTTGTTCCTGATGGCTAGGAGAACCATGGCCTCACCCAGAAGAAGCGCCACCAACTTCCAAGCCAGGACTCACTGTGCAGCAGCTCCCTGAGATGTTGGTCATGATGGCCAAGAGAACCATGGCCCTCTGCTGAAGCAGCGCTGCCGACTCCCACACCCAGATTCACTGTGCAGCAGCTCCTCAAGGTGTTGGTTGTGAGGGCCAGAGGTGGGGGGGCATAAGTACAACGGAATGCTTATCTGGGGTGGCAACAGAACATAGAATAGCACAGAAAAGAAGGAACTATTTTACAAGCAAATGACTTCCAATTAATTTATACTACACTTTTTTAGTTATTTCTTTTTTTTTTATCTACATAAAACTGGCACAGATATCTCATTTTCTAAGCGCAATAATGCCCTCCAGGGTGGGCGGTACTGGGCAATACCAGACCTTCCAGTGGCTATAAGGGCCTCCGCCTGTGGTATCAGGCCTCATTACGCCCCTGGGCGGTACGGTATTGCCCAATACCACCCACCCTGTCTGGTATTATTGCTTACTTAGAAAATGTGCTTTTTATTTGCTGGGCTCCGATTGGCTAGTACCCCTGCCAAGGGGGTACATTAACTTTCAATAGATGCCCATCAAATAAAAAGTGCCAGCCCAAAGTGCCATTTGGCCCACTCAATCCTGGAGTGCATCCAATCTGCCAGCAGCTTGACCTTAACCCACTCAGCCCTGTGACTGCTTGATCCCAATGGTTCCCACACCTTGACCTCCCCCACACTGTGCCTATTTGTCAGGACCAGACCCCTTCCCTTCATGTACCCTCCAAATTTGTTTAAAAATGGGCCCCTTTTTTCCTACCTTACTATTGGCAAACAGCCTTTGTTTGTTGGTCACAGATATGGCCTGCCGTGACAAATCAGTTCCTGTGGCCCTGGAAAGGAAAAAAAAAGATAAATACAAATTACCACAAGAAAGGTAAAACTAATGTTGAAGCAAAAATGCTTCCTTGTCCTGCTCCTAGATCATTCAGTGTTCCTCCTCTGCCCCATCTGTACCTGGTCTGCTGAGCAATCTCTCTCTCAATGGCACATCATGTCTGCCTTTGATCTGCCTGTACACACCAAGTCATATTGCAATGACTGAATGAGTGGGTGGAAGCCAAATACACAAGTCAATCCTTTTTCTTTTATTGGTGCTTTATACAGGAACCAGAACTGTCTTCCTCTCCCGGCAAGGTGTGAACTTGTCCAGAAGATGATCCTCCCAATATTTGCTTACTGTTGTGCCCAAGTCATCCCTGGCCAGATTGGATACCCTCTTCAATTCTTTCTGCCACTTCACACTTGAGTGTCCTCCTCTCACTCATCACTGGTCTCTCTCTATCACTCCCGACCCATGTACTCCCTGGAAGACAGGAGGGAGAGAGAGATGGGGACATGATTGGGACCTTCCAGTACTTGAAAAGGAATAAATAAGGTTGATAAGGAGAGTCTCTTTAGCTGAGAGGCAACCATAATACTAGCAGGCACAGTCTTAAGCTGGAAGGTGGGAGGTTTAGGAGGGTCAGGAAGCACTTCTTCACATACAGGGTAGTGGTACTTGGAATGCACTGCTGGAAGAGGTCATCTCATTGAAGACAGTGGGAAGCTTTACGAGAGGCTGAAATAAGCATAGGAGTAAAGTAAGGATCATGGGTAGGGAGGATGGGATGAGTGGGGAAAGGCAGGGACATTACCTCAAGATGTGGACCCTGCAATACGTGCAGACTTGATAGATGAAATGGCCTTCTCCTGCTGGCTTCTTTGTATGTTCATATAGAATTTGATGGCAGATGAGGACCACTTGGCTCATCTAGTCTGCCCATGTTCCTTACCTACACTGGGCAACCACCGAACTTTCAAGACCAGTCCAGTATCATGGCCACTCAACACCATGTGCACCCAACCACCCTCCCAAAGTTGCCCGCTCTAGCGATGCAGCATCCAAACCCCCTCAGAGTAGGCTTTCCTGGGTGAACCACCAGGATCCTCAGTGATTAGCAGCTCTTAAAGAGAGCAGCACAGAGGCATGAAGACACTCTATCACAAACACTTTAAAGCAATAAGACACAGGATACCAGCCTGGCAGTTGGCATTCAGGCACAGAGGTTACAAGTAAGATCAGGCTTTTAGTCTATGACACCAAGATCTGTGCAGCAGTTGATGAGAGGAAGTCAGTACAGTACTCCATGAGGAAAGTAGAGAGGGAATGTAGGAGATTTGATGGGCCAAGGCAGGCCTTTTCTGCCATCACATTTTACGATTATATGATGCACACGCTGCCCCATTCACTTCATCAACAAATCAAAGAAATTAATTAAGAAACATAGAACATTTTTGGCAGATGTGTACCGCCATGCCCATCTAGACTGACCATAATCCCTATGCAAGTTTGCACTGACCTCATGAACCCTTGGGCACTGTACATGTGTATGCAGTTCTTCTCACTGACTGACATGAACAGCCAAGTGGAATAACAGAATAGCAAGGTAAATGAATATGGGGTAATGGCCGAATAACATCAGTCTGCATTTTCACCACTCTTTCATGTGTGTTAATGCATCCTGATGTTACTCGCTCATAACTAAAACAGTGTTTTACCTTACTACAAAGACCAGAGACCTGCTCTGACCTCATGAATACTTGGGTACTGTACATGTGTATGCAGTTCTTGGCATCGCATAACATTGAACAGCCATTTGGAATATCAGATTAGCAAGGAAAACGACTATGGTGTTATGTTTGGATAACATCAGTCAGCATTTTCACCACTCTTTCTGTGTGTTAATGCATCTTGATGTTACCCAGTCATGACCAGGTAGTGTTGTACCTTACTATAATGACCAGAAACCAGGCCTCATCTCATGAACACTTGGGTACTGCATAACTTATTGCAGTTCTAGGCATTGGCTGACATGAACAGACAGGTAGAATAGCAGAATGTCATGGTAAATGACTATGGGGTTATCACCGGATAACATCAGTCTACATTTTCACCACCATCAAGTGTGTTGTAATGCCTCCTGATGTTACCCAGTTATAAACGAATAGTGTTTTACCTTACTACTGAAGAAAATCACCAAATTGAAACCTTTCTTGTTTTGGAACTTGCAACTTTTATTAACCATACAATTTGCAATATCACTACATAGGAAGAACTTCACATATATCAAGTTAGGAACGAAAATTCAAAGTACAACTGATATCCATCAAAAGTCAAGTTTAAAGTTCCAAAAGTGTCTGTGTGTCAGTGAACCAATAAATGTAAAAATTAACCATTGTTGTCTTCTGATTTTCAGGTGCTGTCCCAATGAAGATGATGCACGAAAAACTCTAAATGATGAAGTCAGGACAAGTGTTATTAAACTGACCTTAGACATTTGCAAGAACACATTATACATGTTAATTCAGTGATAAAATCAACCAATTTCATGTCTTATTAATAAAGCATATACATCCAAAGTCTTGTTTATAGTTTGTGAGTTCAATTGTCAGTTTTTCTGTTGTCTGGGCCACCCCCACCTTCAACCACAGAGAATAATCACAGAAAAATCATTCATTAGTGTCCAGTGGTTGCCCCCCTCCCTCCAGCACCCTGCACCATCACAAATAACGCATTCCTTCTTGTCCAGATCCCCCACACCCTCCAAGACCAGGCACCATCACACTAAAGCTATTCACTGCTTCCCCTCACCCTCCAAGACCCAGAAAAAACACACAAAACCCATTTTCTGGTGTCCAGCCCCCCCTCCACCATCGGCTCCAAAGACCCGAAATCATCACACAAAAAGCATTACCTGGTGTAAGGGGGATTCCCCCCACCCTCCAAAACAGTATCATCACAATTCATGTATTACTTTGTCTCCATCCCCCACTGTGATATCTAGCAACACCACACAAAACCCATCTTCTGATGTCCAGGGCCCACCACCACCTTCAATCACCCAGAACCATCACATATAATGTTTTCCCTATTGTCTGTCAGTCTCCCAAATCCCTCCCATACCAGGTACCACAAAATGTAATCAAATGAAGTTCGAAATTCTTCCAAAAACTGGTGACAAATGGCCCCCAACAAGCCCTCCCATATCAGTCACCACCACCACAAATGCATTCAGTGTTGTCCAGTGGTCATCCAATACCCTCCCATATCAGGCATCATCACAATTTAAGCATTCTATGGTGTCAAATTCACCAACACAAGCCCTCCCATATCAGGCCACACCATCAAATTTGCTTTGCCTTTTGTCAAGCAGTCCCCCAATTCCCTCCCATAACAGGTGCCACCCCAGGTTAAACATTATCTGGTGTCCAATGGCCCTCAACAAGCCCTCCCATGTCAGGCCAATGTTCCCCCTGTACCCTCCACCACCAAAAATGCATTTCACGTTGTTCAATGGACTCCCATTTCCCTCCCTAATCAGACGCCACAGCAATTTAAACATTCACTGGTGTTCAGTGGTCCCCCACAAGTCCTCCCATATCAGGACCCACCACCAAAAATGCATTTCCTGTTGTCTAGTGGTCCTCCCACCCTTCCACCCCCCGCTCAAGCACGTAATGACGTGTGACCATGGAAGCGTCCTATTGAAATGAATGGGGCTTGATTTGCCTTCTGTTTTTCAGTTAATGAATGGCTTTTTAGTAATTAATGAATGTCACTGCTTGACTAACAAGGCCCTTCTCAGTCTAGTGGTATCCTTCATTAATCATTAAAAAGCCATTCATTAGCAGAAAAACAGAAGGCAAATCAAGCCCCATAATCTCCCTGGTCTCACATGTTTATGTGCTTGAGTGTGGGGGGTGTCCAATGGACTCACACAAGCCCTTCCATATCAGGTCCCACCATCAAAAACGCATTCAGTGTTGTCCAATGTTCCTCCAAATCCCTGCCATACCAGGTGACACTCCATGTTACACATTCCATGTGCTTTCCCACCCCACCCCCCACCACTTCGTCATGGCACATTTCAAAATAGAGAATAAGTTTGAGCAGGTGAGTGTGAGTTTTGGGTGAAAATAAAATATAGGGGTACATATCAAATTAATCTTCCTAATACTTTTGATTGAGGACAGGGGTGTTTGTTTTATCAAGGACAGACCAAAACTTGCTGAGGTTTGCTTGCGCATTTAGAAATGCCTGCAAACAACACTGCGACCTGTGTTTGGCATTTGGAAATACTAACTTCTCATGCCTAAAATCACTCATGTAATGTACTTGAGGATCATGGGTATTTTCTGTATACATTGCCCCGGGTCTGTCAGAACAGAGATATTGGCTATGATCAGGCCCCATCAAAAAGGATTCCCTATTCTCCAGTGATCACCCATATAACTGCATACCAAGCACCACCCCAAGTAGTTCACCCCCTGGTGTCCAAATAGCCCACCAATGCCCTCATATACCAGGTCCTACCCCTCAAAAATGATTCCCAGTTGGTCAGTCATACCCCAGTTACATTCACAACCAGGCACAGCATGAACCAGGATTAGAGGCACCTGTCCCACCCAAGCCCTCCTGTACCTGACACTACCAATAAATATGTGGAGAGTTACTTACCAGGGTACTATGGAGTCAGAAGCAGGAATCTTGAAGGGACAACGTCTGTCAGAACTGAAAAATGAAATATAGGAATGGAGTCACAAAGGATCAGTAGTTCTTAGAGAATTAATAGTATAGAACATATTCACAATGCAGTAATACTTATCTGATGGGGAACGAGTCGTCATCCTTTCAGGCTTGTGGAAGAGAAACAAAAATAGGTTAATATGAGGAAGATACAGTAGGGAGAGAAGAAAACAAGAGTTGATAAATACAAATGGTGTATCAGACTACATTTGAGTAAACAATGGCGCATAAGATAAAAATTTACTGCTAAAGCAGAGTGTGAAAATAGAGTTTGAGAAATAAAACTAGTCAACAGATAGGATAAGAGAAGAGAATATGTTGTTAGAGGAGAGGATTAGAAAGACCACTGCTCTCTGCCTAGATGGTCTAGTTTCCATTAATTGAAAGTAGGATCTTTGGTGGGACACGAAATATTCATTTTTGGTCAGTGACCCAGTGTAGGTTAGGAAATCAGGTTCATTTACTGGCCCTTTTCATGCAGTCCCTTCTTGCCTCCACTTCTGTAAATGGAGCTCCTAGTTCAGTTCGACTGTCAAGTTGTCTCAATATGCACCTTCACAGCATGCGCTATCACACATTTATCAAATTAATGCTCACCCTATTTCAACAGTTACTAAGCTAAGATTGGTACACAATAAAACTATGGGGTGAGCATTAGGTTTCCCTACCCCACATACACACCTCCCACACCTGTTCCAGCATGCAGGGTGATTGTGTGGCCTTAGGGTTGGAAGCTGAAGTTGGGGGTGAGGTGTTTGGGTTGGAAGCTGATGGCTGGGAAAGGCTCATAGGCTTGGGAACCCTAAGATTGCATTTTCCTACTTTTGAACAAACAGCATTACCACTGCCCACAACCCTCTGAAACTCTGCACCATAAAACAGCTATGCCTACAGTAAATGGTTTCCTCACAACAGTCCAATTCATAGCACCATTATATAAAATGCATTCCATTTCCCTGATGCCCAGTTGTTCACCCCCACTCTCCCAGACAAGACACAATTTCAGCAAAAGAAATTCTTGCTGTATGTGGGTTCCCCTGCACGCTCATAAAACTGCAAAAACTGGAGTACCTGCCACAATGATGCCAGGAATAAACTTCATTTATGATTTCTGTAAATACAAAATGTCTATTTCATCCCCAATAGTCTCTATCTCTCTCCCCTCTGCATGGCGTGAGTCACATCTTTATTTTTTCCAGCCTGCACTTACACTATCCATTCACATACAGCTGCACTGAGGCCAGGAATAAACTTCTTTTGAGTTGTATGTAGTTTCTGTCTTGCTCCCCCTTGCATGGCATAAGTCAGATTTATTTTTTCCAGCCTGCCCTTGCATAGCCTGTATACACACACATCCACACTGAGGCCAGAAAAAAAAAATTCATTTGTGATTTCTGTGACTGTAATGTTTATTTTTGGTTCCCATTAAACTCTATCTCTATCCCCTTTTCAATGTGTAAGTCACATATTTATTGTTTCCAGCCTGCCCTTCAACTGACTGTACACACACATCAGCACTGATGCCTGGAATAAACTTTGTTTGTGATTTCTGTGACTGTAAAAAATGTTTTTGGTCCCTCCCTCTTTCTCTCCCTCTCTCTCTCCCTCTCCCTCTCCCTCTCTCTCTCTTGCCTCTGCATGACGTCACATATTTATTTTACCAGTCTGCCCTCACACTTTCTATACACATATAGCTACACTGAGGCCAGGAATAAACTTCTTTCATGTTTCATGTGACTGTAAAATTTATTTTTATCCCCAAAGTGAGTTTTATTTTTCCAGCCTGCCACACTGAGGCCAGAAATATATTTCATTTGTTATTTATGTGCCTGTAGAATTTCTTTTTGGTCCCCAGTATTCTCTCTCTCTCTCTCTCTCCCCCTCTGCATGTTATAAGTCCCAGCTTTATTTTACCAGTCTGCCCTTGCACTATTTGTACACCTACAGTTGTACTTAGTCCATGAATAAACTTCTTTTGTGATTGTAAACTGTCTATTTAAGAATCATAAATTAAAAATTTTCCATAATAGACAAGGTGACAAACACATCGATACATACAAATTGTTCTACTTGCAATAATATTTTCAGTGCAAGTTTGACCTGACAATTTGGGGTCCAAGCTAACATTTTTATTTTTTAATTTATTTTTTTACACTGGTGAGAAATCTGAAAATCAGATTAAACAATTACTAACCAATCTGAACTGGCTAATGGATTGCATGAAGAATTAGACTTGCTTTTTGTACTGACTTGTTGTATACAGCTTGTAGCTAACAAAAAAATGACCAACCACCACACCCATCACCTGCATTTTTTTAGCAAAGAAATTACAACCCTCTACATCTATTTGTAGCAATGTCTACAATAAATTCATTATGCCCAGTTCAGTTAGCACAAACAGAATTCATTAGAGAAAAAAATAAAAAACTAAAATTTAGCTCAAGAACAAGCCTGACTTTCAAACTATAAATCTCATGTATAATTGACTTACCTTATTCTGTTTTCAGTAATAAGCCAGGGACTACTGCTTTCAGATTACACACAGTCTGTGTCTGAAACTGGCCATACAGCATAAGGAAGTTCAGGAAGTCCCAACAATATCCAGGATACAAAAAAAAATTAAAATATTTTACAGCTTCTGCATTAGACATTTCTGAAAAAAACCAGAAAAAACAAAACAAACATGATTTGAAAATAAAGTGCCTGTGAAGTATAAATAAAAAAATCCTCCTTCAACTTATCTCTTTCCTCCCGATCTACAGGAGAGAACGTGGTTCAGTTGCTCGACTCCCATTGAATTATCAGCAATTAGCTGCATAATGTAGCTTACATGCAAAAAGGGGCCAACATGAATTCACAGAGCAACTGAACAGCATCAGGAGGTATGGGGAAGTGCCTACAAGATCCAGGAATAAAATACAAATCTTACAATATTTTACAGCTTCTGCACAGTACACCTTTCTGAACCACATAATAAAAACAGCAAAAAAAACCCAAATCAGACATCTACACTGACAAAAGAAAAATTAACTGAGCTAAGCAGTGCACGCTAAAAGTAAAATGAGGCATCCTTGTAACAAAATACAGTGAATGAGGTGGCACCAAAGATATGCTAGGATGGTAGAGAAGCAATGTACTGTACAGTACTGTTATGTTCCCCTGCCACATTTTTATTTTCAATTTTTCCTGTAGATCTGCTTGCAGTTCTGTCTATCAGAGATCTGTTTTCATTTGAGAAAGTGGGTAAAGCTGCAGATAGCCGGCAGGGAGTTTGGAGAAAGCGGAGGGAAAATGCATAGTCAGGTGAGAGAGGGAACACTGCATTTTCAAGTTTTCAATGACCCCGTCTACAGCTACTGTGCAAATCTGTATTGTAACATACTACAGCATATGCACTCTCAATTATCCAATCTCCCATTTATCTGAAACGATCGGATCAGTTTGAATAAATTAGGTTTGACTGTAAAACTTATCGCTCACCCCACATCGGCAGCCGAGGGTCAAGGCATACTAAATAAAACAAAAAATATGCTACTGGCATACAATTATCACCTGAGATGTTAGCTCCATCACATTTTGGCAATGCAGGAGATCATGGAGAAACGAGCATTCAAAATAAAACAAAAAGGTGAGGTTTTGAATCGCACTAAATCATGACCACAAACTATAAAACAGGAAATTAGCATGGCTGATGTATTCCTAAAAATTTCCTCTGCCATAACACCAATACCTATCAGGAAAACAAGCCAAGAAGAGCCACATAATTATTGAAAACTGCGATATGATTGCCATTGGAAAAAAAATTAGGAAATAATGTCAACATTAGCCTAGCAACCTCACCTTATAAAAAATAACAGCAGAGGATTCCGATGAGAGCATTCACACAGATCACAATGCGTTCCTAACACAGATCACAATTCCACCACTAAGTACTACATCCTCACTGAGTGCAGTTCAGAGCGGGAATGAAGAGCCGCAAGGAGAAAGAGCTGAAACCCGCCACTGAAAAATCACATGGTCAAGCAGTTTTGCCCTGTCATTGGTGAAAGCACTGAGCAGAAGATCATTTGGATCTTCTACATATGCTGCTGCTGGGCAGATTAGGATAGCAGTTATTTTTACCGCGGTTTTGTTCATTTAAAAAAAATGAGCTTCTGGACGTAGCAACCCGTCAGCTGCAGTCAGTGACATTTCTAAGCATGACGTAGAAACCCGTTGGTGGCTGTGAGAGGGTTAATTAAAGAAATTTGCTGGTAGGAGGAGCAAGACACTGGGTCCTTCCTTGATTTTAGGATCAAAGTGATCAGAACAGATTTTCATTCTGAGGGAACAGTATGATGCTGCATACAATAAGAAAAAACAGACTGGAGAGGCCCAAGTAAAGTGTCCAAAAGAATTTATAAAATTCAGAAGATAAACCATCATTTTCAGATGCTTTTTCAACTTTATGCCCTTGTATGACCAAGTGAAACTCATCACATGAAATAGGTTGGTCCAAAAAGTCTTGCTCCTCCTGAGTCAGTGTGGGTAACTGTAATGAGTGTAAGAAGGCAGTTAATCTATTCCTATCTTTGTCACCCACTTCAGGGTTGAAGAGACGAGTATAAAAGAAAGGCAATATCTTCAGGCTTAATCAAAACCTAGGGGGAAGAAGTACTCAATTTAAGTTGACAAACAATTCTTGAGGCATGCTCTTTATGAAGCTGGAGAGCCAAAAGATGCCCTGCCCTGTGACCATGTGAATAATAAGCAAACTTAGTACTTTACAGCGTAACCACCTCTCTGCATCATACATGGAAAGTTTAGAAAGCTGAGAGTGAATATCTTGAATTTGCTAAAGAAGTTCTAACCCACCTTCCCATTTTATGCCTTAACTCTAGGATAGCAAGCTGATACTCCAAATCAAGGCATTTCTGCACTTTTTCCTATTTCAGAAGCGTTAAGTAAGCTATAATTTTACCTCAAACAACTGGTTTCATAGCATTCCATAGAGAGACTTGGGAAATTGTAGGGTTACTGTTGGCCTTAAAATAATCCTCCAGTGCCTCCTGCACCATATAATGTAAAGGGGGAGAAGATAGGGCCCTGACATTTAAATGAGGAGAAGGGTCCAGATCTAAAATTAAAGTGACCAGCGTGTGGTCTGATAAATCAATAGAATGAATGGTAGCCCCAGCAAGTTGATGCAAATAATATACAGGGATATACCACTGATCAATGTGGGAATAAGCTTTGTGGGTGTGGTAGTAAAAGGTGTAATCACAGTTGTTGGGGTATACCCATCACCAAGCATTCTGAAATCCAGATTCTGATAGCAAGTAGTGTAAAACTTTAGCTGAATAAGACTTTCTTGAAATACTAGTAGTGGATTTTGAGGATTGAAAATCGAGGTCAACAACAATACAGTTAAAGTTCCCATCCACAGCACAAAATCCACGGGCTTTATCTGCTATCACCTGAAAAATCTCTTGGAAAAAAAGTGTGAAAAGATGAAGTGGGGCATATTAATTCAGAATGGATAACTGAGTGTCTAAATAAGTGCCATTAACTAGTAACCACCATCCCTGAAAATCAGCCCAGTGATGGTCGGGAACAAAAAGAGAGTTCTTTTTAATTAATATGGCAACCCCACATTTTTTACCAGTAGGGTGAGACGAAGCAAAAACCAAGCCAACCCATTGCCTATGGAGTTCAGTATGCTTTAACGGGCTTAAATGAGATTCCTGATGAAGGTCAATCTCCGAGCCTAATTTCTTGAGATACGAAAGCACCCTAGTTCTCTTAATGGAGTTATTCATCCCCTTAACATTAAATGATTTTACATTTTTTTGAAGACTTTCCAAGCCATTCTAACCAGAATCAATCATCGTTCTGCCTGAGCTACTTAACGACCCAAGGACGAGGGCATGTGAGCTTCAACACTAGCTCATTGTGGAAAGCTGAACTTACCACCAAAATGAGGCTGTGCCTGCTTAACTGTTTCAGGTGCAGGCTGCAGTTCATGGTTCAACTGGTTTGTGTGGTCTGTATCTTTTAGACCAAGGTAAACAAGTCAATCCAAAAGTCTGCCTGTTTGCCTTAAAAGTTTTCCACAGTCCTAAAGAATCTAGGCCCGATTTTGAAAACACTCAGGGTGGTGAAGGGGCTTGCATCCCACTGCTTGGCTCAAAGTGCCCCTTGTAACAAACGATGACCCAGGAGCAAGTCACAAAGGCAGCCTGTGTTAACCGAAGGCTGCCTGCCTCAAATGGGACTTGCACCACCTGTGCACCCAAAAAAGGGGATGTGACAAGGCACTAGGAGGCGTGTGGCAGAAGCAAGCTGCCACATCCCTGAATGCTGGATTCTCATACTGTAACTCTCCTAGAGAGAGAAATTATAAGTACCCTTAGACCAGCCTGGATGGTCTAAGGGTACTTAAAAAATTCTCCTTTGGGAGAATTGCCTGTTTGTGGCAATGTACTCTGGGAGGCAGTACCCCCTCCCTGATCCCCAATGTGAATCTGCTTCATAAAATATAATGACTCTTGTGCTATTTGCTTTGCATCCCCCTTCCCTGATCCCAGATGTGTCCCTGCTTTATAATATGTAATAATGACTCCTTCCTTGTTTGTTTTGCAACCCTCCTCCTCAATCCCTCATGTGACCCTGCTTCATAATATATAATAATGATTCCTTCCATGTTTGTTTGTGATCCCCCTCCCCAATCCCTGATGTGACCCCACTTTATAATATATAATAATGGCTCCTTACCTGTGGATTAGTGGTCCACCACCCCCACCCCAGCAGGTAATGCCCACCACCACGCTCCTCACCCATCCAGAAACAGAAGAGCTGTTACCGGCACAACCCTCCTTTCATCTCCAAGGTTGGTGCCAACTCAGTTGTCACTGAGTAGTAATATAAAGTGTATGCGCATCAACATGTATGCTTTACATTGCCACCCAGTGACAGTCTAGTGGCGCCAGCCAGGGAGGTGAGAGGAGGGTTGTGCTGGTGCGAGCTCTTCTGTTTTGGGATGGAGGAGTGGGATGATGGGCATTACCTGCTGGGGTGGGGGGCCACTAAACAGCCAGGGAAAGGGGTCATTGTTATATATTATTAAGTGGGGTCACACTGGGGATTGGGAAGGGGGATGCAAAACAATCAGGAATGGGGGCATCATTGCATATTATACAGTGGGGTCATATCAGGGTGGGGAAACACAAAACAACCAGAGATGGGGGCATCATTATGTATTATAAAGTGGGGACACATTGGGGATCTGGGATGGGGGATGCAAAACAACCAGGGATGGGGCATCCTTGTATATTATAATGTGGGAACACGTTGGGGATCGGGAAGGGGGGCCGCTAGCCACCAGGGACTCACTAGAGTGGTGCACAGCCACCCAAAAGCTTGTGGCAGATCCTCAGGATGTGCCCTCTGATTTGCACACTGCCAGGGTTGCTGCATACCATGGGACTTTGCTACCAAGACCCTGCCCAAAAGAGAATCAAGGGCAGGGTCCCCTGATGCACCAGACTTTGCTGCAAGCTGCCATTGGTGGCAGCTTGAGTCATTTTAAGGGCTTTTTGAGAATCAAGCTCTCTGTCTCCTGAATTTCAATGTGATTCTTTGGTAAACTTGAACTTGCAGCCCTATTATTTGAAATACTATACAGTATCTTAATTGTGCTGTTGGCATCATCTAGGATTATTATGGCTTTAAAACCTCTGCAACACTGAGAGTTCATTGCATTTAAGTAGGTTCGACTATTCATAAATAGTATGGTAAATTGCATTAATGCAAAAAAAAAGCTTCAATGCTTCATGTACAAATTTACTGACGATATTAAACAGCGGTGACATAAAGATTTCAAATAGAATGTCTTGAATTTAACATCATTTGGTACAGGTTCTGCTTCTCTCAGTGGTATTAGCAAAAAAAACTGTGTTGTGACTTGGTATGTACAGTAATTCAGTTATGAATTCAGCCTTTTTTTTTGCCATCTTCTGAACAGTGCATCTCTCATACACATTTTTTGGTAGGCACTATATTTTATTGTGTTGTTAAAGTACTACACAGAACCCCTGCCAGGCATCCACCCTTCAGACTTTCAGTCATTTACATGATGACATAATTGCTATTATGTTATCTGAAACACCAACCAACCAATTCTGGCAACCAACAAGCACAAACATATTATATCATTCATACCCTGGGACCCATTTTGCCCTTAAAGACTTTTAGAACATGCACAAAATTATTTAGCCTTCCCTCTCATAGAGCTGATTCATTTAATAAACTGTTGTCATAGACTTTGACCCTGTAAGTTTTTTGGGGGGTTACAATTGTTCAATTATGGCATCATTTGCATAAATAAATTAGTTTACATCTCTGATATTAGAAATGATTGCCATGTTTCATCAACCATCTCATTATAATTTAGGCCTCAGGGTCACTTAAATGCCAAGCATTCTCCAACTGGTTTCATGACTATCATAATAAATTACTTTAAAATCTTCGTAAAAAGGGCATTTCATTCTGAGAGGTGTTGCCCCTACATCACTCCCTTTGAAACTAGTGATAATGTAATTTTGCTCTTTCTAGTACTAAGCTTTGTTGTTACCATCGGGTCCATTCATTTTCTGTAATGCATTTTTGCATTTGTTTTTATCAATTCTTTTTAAGTTAGTTACTGCATGATTACTATACTATGCCAAGAACAGAGAACAATTTATGATTGTGCATGCAAAGAAAATGATAGCTATATTTAGAGATTGATGTCTATCAACACTTGTGTGCCAGTGTGCTAATATTAGTTTGACATGGTAGTAAAGTCGTATTTCTTCTGTCAAGTAATTAATAGTCATTAACACCCTGATGATTATTCAGTAAGATTCCTGTTGGAAGAATAAATATTCAGTATGATAAAGCTCTGCCTATGAACTGATAAACTATTCTTTTCTTACTGTTCCAGTAATACATTCCTCTTTAAAATTTTTTACAATTTACACAATTTAAGCTTTGCAAAAATGTAACATAATGCTCACTGTTTGACTGTTTCTTATGCCTAGCAAAGAATTTGGGTATAATGAAAAGGTTCAAATGTACAGGCTAAGAACCGTGTTTCTACAGGTTTGTTTTGTATTTTGTTTTCATAAAAAAAAAATCTCTTAAAGAATTCTGTAACATTTGTACCCTATTTGGTAGGAGTCTACCCTTCTAAGCTTTAAAATCTCTGCTGTTATTACTTGGCTACATTTTTTTCTATTCCACTGTCTCTTTAAGACACCAGAAGACTGGGTCTCAGTTTAGCTGTTTCTGTTAAAAAGGCAAGCTCAGTGGAACTAAGTTCCCTTTTTAGAACTCACCCAGACTAATAAGCACAAATGACAAGTGACAGAAACATTTACTAATAGTAATACATAAAAAAAATACAGATTTTTTTCCAAAATTTGAAAATACATACTTGAAACAAATATAATAATTTTAAAAGAAGCTAACAATTGTCTTCTGAGTTCCAAGCTAAATGAGTCAGAGGATTCATATGATTTTTATGAATCTAAAGCATCAGTCATAAAAGACTCGTCAATTTACATTGGACTAGTTATTTACCTAGGTAACTGTCTGGTGCAGCCCTAAAAATGTCCATCATTGGACTATTGATGATAGTCTCAGGTAAGGTGTTCCATTGGGCACAACCCATTGGTTTAACCAGGTTCATCTTTTGTGGTACTATAAACTTTGCCCTTAAGTTGGTAGTTGTGGGCTCTTAGATATCTATTTATATTTTTCTGTTGCTGTCCTATGCATTCCCATAAATCACTGTAAATGCCTTGAACAATATGCTGAGATCACCCCTCATATGCCTATACTCAAGGGATTATTGGTTAAGTTCCAAAGGCCTGCTCAGATAGGAAGGAAGGCAGTATAGCACAGTGGTTTAAGGCTCTGAGCTGTAAATCTGGTGACATCCAGCAGACCAGACCTGAGTTTGAATCCCACAGCTTCTACTTGCATACTGGGTGACCCTGAATAAGTCACTTAACTTCCCTGTGCTCCCAGGTTGCACCTGTAAAAAAGCTTTCAGCTTAGTGTGCTACTCCTGGTTAAACAACTGAAAAAAAAAAGTTTACTCATATAGTAAATGTGTAACATTGGCTATTCTTTTTGCTGCCTTTCCAATGTCAGGAGGTCTAAACCTCACTTTCAGGTTCTTGGCAACATTGGGAATGCAAGTAATCATAGACATGTTGCAAAAGAGTAATAAACTTGTTTATTACTACCAAAAAGGATAAAATCACAGTTGCCCTAAGCAGTTCTTATCAATACGAACTGGGAGCCAGTGCTAAGCATTCCCTATACCTTGAGGTTTCTTTGTGTCTCTTGGGATCTCCGAAGTACAAGACTAGTGTATTACATTATATACCTATGATAATTACTATGGTTACTGCAAGATAGAAACATTTCTAGTTACAGAGATGAGCCCTATTGGCTAAATTAGAGGAGGCTACACAGTCCAAGATAACATTATACAATTTTGTAGTAGTCAACAGTTTGTGAAACAAAAGAGTTCTTATACAGAGTCTTACATAACTCAGTGTAGTAGTACAAATCACCAAAAGGTGGCAATGCCGACTTACATATCATAATTATTCCAATGACACAAGTGTCTTGGCATCTTGCAAGTAAGAAATATACAGAAAATACATAGGAGAATATATGTATTAGCAAGCAAAGTGTATTACAGCAATATGCGTACATATCCTGACATCTGCTCTTGTACGGTAGATGCCCTTAGCCCTATACGTTAGTATAACATATGCTTAAGCACTCAGCTGTCTATGGTGTACCTCTGAGGGTACCAATTAGGGTGCAGGGACCTCGTGAAACACCAACAATGAGATATCTTGTGATGTATGCAGTGCCCAGTACTGGTCAGAGTATTCAAGGTGGGGGCCTAACCAATGCACAACAGTAGTAGTAGTAGTAGTAGAGTTTATTTATTTTGGGCACCCTTCCCCAAAGGCTCAGCGTGCCCTTACAACAAATAAAAAAAATACAGATACAGCAATGGAAACAAACAATCATACAATATATAAAAACTTTCCTTAGCCCAATTAAATCTAAAAACATAAATAAATACATACATAAATAGTCAGGTTGTCCCAAACTAGACCTCAAGCTCCAAAGGCCTGCTCAAATAGGAAGGTTTTCATATGTTTCTTAAAAAGCTCTGCAGATGGCACCTCCCAGAGGTACCTCAACAATGAGTTCCAGAGGACCAGTGCTACCACCTCAAATGCCCAGTCCCCAGAAGACTTTACTCTAGCACTAGGTACCTCCAGGAGGGCCTCATCAGCCAATCTAAGAGAGCAAGCCAGGGTGTAGGGACGCAGAAGCTCCTTCAGGCAACCCTGACCCAACCAATGTATGGTGTTACACGAGGTCCCTGCACCCTAATTGGTACCCTCAGAGGTACACCGTAGACAGCTAACACTTAGGTATAGGCTATACTAATATTTAGGGCTAAGGGCATCTACCGTATAAGAGTAGATGTCTGGATATGAATGCATATTGTTGTAATACACTTTGCTTGCTAATACACATATATTCTGCCTTGTGTTTTCTGTGTATTTCTTACTTGTTAGATGCCAAGACACCTGTGACCTTGAAGTAATTATAATATGTAAGACGGCATTGCCATCTTTTGGTGATTTGTACTACTACACTGAGTTATGTAAGACTCTGTATAAGAACTCTTTTGTTCTCAAACTGATGACTTTACAGAATTGTATAATGTTATCTTGGACCGTGGAGCCACCTCTAATTTAGCCAATAGGGCTCATCTCTGTAATTAGAAATGTTTTTCTCTTTTGGTAACCATAGTAATTATCACAGGTATATAATGTAATGCACAAGCTTTACACCTCGGAGACCCGAGAGACCCCAAGAGACAACAGAGAAACCTTGAGGTGTAGGGAACGCTTAGCACTGGCTCCCAGTTCGTATTGGTAAGAACTGCTTAGGGCAACTGTGATTTATCCCTTGGTAGTAATAAACTTGTTTATTACTCTAATACAACGTGTCTGTGATTACTTGCATTCCCAATATCGTCAAGAATCTGAAAGTGAGGTTTAGACCTCTCAACAATGGCCTTGTAGGTCAAAAGACCAACTTTCAAGGTGATGCACCAGCTCACCAGTAGCCAATGCAGCTCACGCAGCACCAGTGTGATATGATTGAACCTTGCGTGTCCAGTCAACGACCAGGCCACTGCATTCTACAAAAGCTGCAGGCGTCGCATTACACCACCTCTGACCCCAAGATAGAGTCTGTTACAGTAGTCAAGCCTCAAGGTGATGAATGCATCTACCAGCATGGCCAGGTCATCAGTGGGGATAAGGGACTTAATTTGTGCAATGTTCCTGAGATGGTAAAACCTGGTCCAAACGATGGCGGACACCTGAGCATCAAGTATCAGCTTGCTGTCCAGAACAAAGCCCAAATTCTTCACCTTTGGGGAGACCTCCAGCTTGGTCAGGCAAACAAATAGCCCCAAGTTATCACCAGAGGCCCCTACCTATACAGGGGCATAATCACTCTTCTGTCTCTACTTTTAACATGTTTGAAAATACAACCCAGTATTCTATTTCCCATTCCTACCACCTCTCGGGTGTGGTTACTAAAGGATAGTTTGTTGGTCATAATAACTCCTAAGTCTCTCTCTAAGTCTTTCTCCCTGTGGTTTCAAGTTCGGTACCTTTTAGAAAGCATTTTGTCATTTTATATTTTTCCCCAAAGTCCATAACTTTACACTGGTTTTCATTAAAGCGCAATTAGTGCTTATTTGCCCAACCCACTATTTTGTCTGTGTCATCCTGGAGTTTGATAATAGCTGATTCCTTTTCCACAATGGCCTCCAGCTTGGTATCATCTGCAAATCTACATATCAAGGAAGAAGCAGATGTTTCCATGGATGACACATATATGTTAAAGAAACATGGCCACAGCACTGACTCCTGTAGCATGCCACTACACACCTCACACCAGTTGGAGTTGTGACCTCTGATAGAAACCCTCTGCCTTCTGCAATCCAACCATGATTCAGTCCATTTTACAGTATTATTGCTAAATTTTATTTCAATTAGTTCCTCAATTAATTCTTTGTGTGATACCAGATCGAATTCCTTTGCATAATCTAGGTAAATGATGTCTACAGTCAATCCGTTACTAACGCTTTTACTGATAGGCTCAAAGAGTGGAAAAGATTTGTCTGGCAAGATTGAACCCATGTTGTGCTATGTCCACTAGTCCATTTTCCTGGATATGATAGAAACATAGAAGTTGTTGGCAGATAAGGACCACTTGACCCACCTAGTCTGCTCAAAATTTCCTACCTTTAGTGCCACCAGAGACACTACTTGGACGCCTGCTTACACACCACCTTGTTTCTAAGATTTACTTGTGTCTAACTCGTGCATTCTTAAATGCCACTTCCTTTGAAAGGTTGTTCCAAGTGTCCACCACCCTCTCTGTGAAGAAGTACCTCCTCCCGTTTCTCCTGAGCCTCCCCCCTCCAGCTTTATATTGCGTCCCCTTGTCCTCGAGCATCTTTTACTTTGGAAAATGCTCCCTTCCTGTACCTTGTTTATCCCTGTAAGGTAGTTGAATGCCTCTATCATATCCTGCATGCCCTTCTCCTGCTGGGTCTCACTAAGAAAATTCACCTGATCTGTTCCTACAACCCCTCCAAGAATGGTCTGCCTGGACTCTCCTCGCTACTCCACAGCAGTAGTGAGAAAGTGGGTCCCAGTGAAGTCATTATCTTACGTGATTTCAACCTTAACTGGTTGGGCTCCAACTGTAAATCATATGAGCCGCTGCTCTCAGGCCTTGCCCTCAGCCAAATCATCTCCGAGCCTACAAGACCCTCCCCCCGGGGGGATAAAGGGTCGCTAATTGACTGGATCCTTACCAGCAGACCTGACAGGATCACGTCCTCAGGCATTCTACCAGATGCCATCTCTGACCACTCCCCAACCTACTGCACATGAGACATCTCTCAGACTAAAGTTCCCAGTAAAGTGATCCAGATGAAGGATTACTCAAAATTTTCCCTACCTGACTTCCTTGCTGACCTCAGACTAATTGACTGGTCAGGGATCACTGCCACAAAGGACCCGGAACAAGCCCTGGATGTATTCCTATCTAAATTAATCCCTGTGCAGAACAAGCATGCCCTCCTAACTAGGAGGAGGGTAAGGGGTGCTATTACCAAATGGCTTCATGAGGGCCTACTCTCTCTGATGAAACTCAGGGATAAATGCTGGATGACCTACAAGGCTTCTCTAAGCATCTATGACCTCCTTGCCTATAGACGCCTCAGAAACTCCTGCAAAAAAGCCATCCGCACAGCAAAAAGTGAGGCATGCCGTTCAGCCCTGCTGTCCTCTGCCAGCAATCTGAGGTGTTTCTGGCAGAACATAAGAAGTGCAGTTGGGGTCTCTGCCAGAGTGCAAGTCACGGATTTGCTCATTGACGGGGTCAGTTGCAATAACCCTCATACAATCTCAAATACCTTCAACACAATGTTCTCCGAACTGTCAGCCCCTCCCTCCCCGTCCACCGCCCCCAAGTCCCCTAGCACCCCTCCTCCTAGTCCCAAGTCCCACCCTTCCTTCTACCTACACCCAGTATCAGTAACTGAGACCCAGAGGCTCCTTGCCTGCCTCTCCCCTCATAGTGGAGCAGGGCATGATAGCCTAGAACCGAAGCTGCTTTGGCTTGGGGCCCACCTCCTAGCCAGGCCAATGATGCATATCTTCAATTCCTCCCTAGCCACTGGAGTTATCCCAGAACTTTGGAAAGTGGCCAAGGTTACCCCTGTTCTTAAGCAAGGTAACCCCAAAGATCCACGGAACTACCGACCCATTGCCATCCTGTCTGCCACCTCCAAGATTCTGGAGAAAGTTGTGGCCTCTCAGCTAACAGAGTATATACAGCAACACAACCTCCTCTCTCCAGCTCAGCATGGGTTTAGGAAGGGGCACAGGATGGCTACTGCCCTCGCTGTAGTCACCTCGCTGATCAGAACCGCAACCAACCAGGGCAACCTCACCGGTGCTATCTTCGTGGATCTCTCCAAAGCCTTTGACAGGGTTGACCACTCTCTCCTCAGCTCCAAACTTCTTTCCCTTGATCTCTCTCCCCCTGCCCATGCCTGGTTCCTTAACTACCTCTCAGGCAGGAAGCAGTACACCAACTTTAATTGGACCCTCTCCCACCTCACAGATGTTCAGTGCGGGGTCCCCCAGGGGTTGGTCCTCGGCCCAACTCTCTTCTCCCTTTTTATCAATGATCTGCCGGCCATTCCAACCCATGGGCATACCACCCTTTATGCGGATGACCTGGTCATCTTGGCTAGTGCACGAGATATTACCACCATCAATTCCCAACTTAATTCTGACTTGAAGTGGATCCAATCCTGGCTGGTGGAACACAGGCTTACCACCAACCTCAAGAAAACCCAAGCCATGCTCTTTGGCTCCCTGAGCAAAAGAAAATCCTGCCCTACTCTGCTACAAATCTATGCGGCCGATGGCACACCCCTGCAGACGGTGGATGCTGTCAAATACCTGGGCGTCACTCTGGACCCACAGCTGGATCTCTTCCTACATATCTGAAATGTCTGCAAGGCCACAAATGGCAAGCTTGGTCTCGCCTATACAGCCAAAAACTGCCTAACCCCGGCCACCCTTGTGGCCCTAGCCAGGGGCGTCCTCCTCCCTTCTCTTTGCTATGGGTTAGTAACCTTTGCCCTATGCCTAAATCCAGCCTTTCAAAATGAGACACGGCCTACAATAACATCTGCCGCTTTGCCCTTTCGGCCCCCCCAACCCACTGCTGCGACCTCTACATGCACCTAGAATGGCTCCCTCCCGAGAAGCACCGCTCCTTTGTAGTTGGGAACTTCATTGACAACATCGTCAGATCGGCTACACCTGCTGCCCTCACCCTTCTCCCAACCCCCGACAACTCCTCCTACAACCCTAGGTCGAGAGCAACACTTGGCCGCTCAGTTCCTAGAACCCACACCCTAGCGGGGGACCGGGCTTTCACCACTTATGCCCTCAAAACTTGGAATTCGCTCCCTGCCCTCATTCGGTCCTCCCCCTCTCATCTGGGCTTTAAAACCTCCCTTTGGAACTACTTGAAGGAATTCCCCACTTGTCCATGTACCTCGTAGTACATTAACCCAGGAATGCTGGGGTGGCCTCTCTGCCCACAGGGGCATCTGCACTTATCATCCTGGCAACTGGTCAAGCAACTGTTATATGTCTCCCCTACACCAATCCAACCTCCCCCCTCTCCCTGATTTGGTCACCCTACCTGCTTGCACTTACTTCTGTTTACATTGACTGAACCTGTAATATAATTTTTGTGCACTATACCTATATTATGCTTAATCATTTCTATTTCTCTTAAGTACCTACTCCAGCCCTGTTAAGCTTGTCATTTTTCTGGATGTCAATCTCTGTTATTGCCTGTTATCACATTGTATGTCTGTAAACTTGACTTCCACACTGTTTCTCTGTGATCTAACTTGTAACCCTCCCGGGTCTCTTCTGAAAATAGGCACTTGGCTGTCTAGTGTGACTTTCCCGGTTAACAAAAGCAAATAAATAAATAAATATCCCCCATTCCCTCCTGTCTTCCGGGGAATACATATTTAAAACACTGAGTCTCTCTTCATAGGGCTTCTGATGTAGGCCCTGCACCATTTTGGTTGCCCTCCTTTGTATACCTCTACCCTATCTATGTCCTTTCAGAGATGGGATCTCCAGAACTGAACACAATACGCAAGGTGGGGTATCACCAGTGATCTATACAGGGACAATATTACCCCCCTCCATCTGCTGATGATAGCCCTCCCTATGCATCAGAGCATTCCACTAGCTTTTCCCACTGCCTTGTCACACTGTTTAGCTACCTTCAAGTCATCAGAAATGATCACCCTAAGGTCCCTTTCCTGCTTTGTGATTTTTAGCACCTTTCCTCCCATTGGTAAGTTGCCCCTGGGTACCAGTGCCCCATATGCATATCTTCGCACTTTCTTGCATTAAAATCCAGTTGCCAAACCCACTACCTTTCTTCCAGTTTTTTTAATCATCCCTTATTCTATCTACCCACCCCATGGTGTGTCCACCATGATACAGAGCTTTGTGTCATCTGTGAACAGGCACACCTTCTTTCTCAGCCCTCTGCAATGTCACTTATAAAGACATTGAATAGGACTGGACCAAGCAGCAGCCCCTGCAGCACCTCCTTAGTCACTTTGCCTACTGCAGAGTGTGCGTTATTTACCTTCACCCTTTGACTCCTATTGCTCATCCAACTTTCCACCCATTTTACCACTTTATTTCCTACCCCTAGGCTCCTCAGCTTGCTTATCAGTCGTCTGTGTGGAATGGTGTTCTAGGTCTTGCTGAAATCCAGGTAGGTCATGTCCACCATCTCTTCTTGATCTACCACTTTGGCCACTCAATCAAATAACTTGATCAGGCTTGTCTGGCAAGACCTCCTCCCTGTGAAACCATGTTTACTCGGATCCTGTAGACCATTGGCAACAAGGCATTCCCCAATCCTTTCCTTCAGTAGCAATTCCATTACCTTGCCTACCACCGACGTCATGCTGAAAGGCCTGTTATTCTCTGCCTCCTCCCTTTTCCCACGTTTGTATAGTGGGACTGCATCCACACTCCTCCAGTCCCCCAGAACCTCCCCGTTTCCAATGACAGATTGAAAGGGGTAAACAGAGGTGCAGCCAGCTCCTCTTTCAGTTCCCTCATCATCCTCGGGTGCACCCCATCCAGCCCCATTGCCTTGTTTACCTTTAACATTGATAGTTCATTAAGCACTCTTTCATCTGTAAAAGGATTTGTATCCACCTCCTGCCCAATCATGCCCTTGTCCTCAGTCTTTGGCCCACTTCCATCCTCCTCCTCCTTAAATAAGGAGCAGAAGTGTTTGTTCGAAATATCTACTTTTTGGTGGTCCTCTTCCATGTAACCCCCTCTTTCTTCTTTCAGCCTTACTGTCCCTCCCTTTGTCTTCCTCGTTTCACTTATGTATTTAAAAATGTTTTATTCCTTCTTTGACTTTGATCTGGCAATCATTTCCTGTTTGACTTTCAGCGCTCTGAACTACATTTCCTGACTCCCTTTGTTTCTCCTGGTAAGTCTCCTTGTCACCTTCCTTCTGCATTTCTTTGTACCTTCTAAATGCCATCCTTTCTGCTATCGCTTTTTCCACTACCTCCTTAAAGAACCATAGCAGTCTCCTCTTTCTCTTACCCTTGTTAGCCTGCTTAATGCAGAGGTTTGTCCCTTGTTCAATGCCATCTTTTATTTTTGCCCACTGTTCCTCAATTCCCTCCCGTTTTCATATCTCTGCTAGGGTGTTCCTGAGGCATTCTTCCATTTTTTAAAACTGGTCCTCCTGAAGTCCAGCACCCTTGTCCTTGTGTAATTTGATTCTGACCAGGAGCTTATATTGAACCACACTGTACGGAGCTCACTGGTCCCCAAGTCCCACTCTGCAACTGCAGTCTTCCATGAACTTTTTCACAAAATCTTCCAATAACTTTCCCACAGTGGAGGTCTAACTAATTGCCCTTTAGTGCTTAAAGTCCTGCTTTGAACCATTCTTATGCATGCGTATAACATTAGCCTCCCTCCATTCAGGGACAACATGACCTTCCTCTAGGGAGCAAGTAAATAATATTGCAATAGGATCTGGCAGTTCACTGAACAATTCATTCAGGAGTCTCAAATGGATATTATCGGGCTCTGGTGATTCGCATATTTTGAGTTTTGCCAGTTTTGTTTTAACCTCACTCTCTTTTATTATATACTTAGTCAGACTGGTATTGTCAATATTTCAAAGTAACTTTTTACAATCTGATTTTGGCTGGAAGACAATTGCAAAATAATTATTATAAGTTATTGCCATGTCCTTTTCATCCTCAATCAGGGTCTTTCTGTAAGTAAGTGGCCCCAATTTTTGTTGCCTCCCTCATAAGCTACATATATGATTTGAAAATACTTTTTTTCTTATCACCTACTTGTACAGCAAGCTTAAGTTCTGCATCTTTTTTTGCATTTTTTATCGGGTGTTTACATTTTCGCAACTTCTGTTTATACTTGGCCCAGTTTTCTTCAGATGGGTTTTGTTTATGCTTTTTAAATGCTCTGTTTTTACTCCTAATTTCCTTTTATTGTTGAGCCAAGATGGTACCTTGCCCCTATTATTGTATTTTTCTATTTCAGGTACAAATTCCCTAATACAGAAGTCTATAAAATATTTTATTTCATTCCACATTAAATAAAGCGGTAGCTTATGTAATTCAGTGCTCCAGTCCCAGTTGATCAAGCGTAGCTTTATTTCACTATATCTTACCTTGCTATAACTCCTTAATGTATTAATCCCATTTTGAACTCTCCAGTTCTCTTTGATAGTTACATGCAACATATAGTGGTCACTATCCATTAAGGGTTCTCTAACCTCACACTTAATCGTATCATTGCTGAAGTTAGTAAATACAAGGTCGAGTACGTTAGTACCCATTGTACTGTGCTTGACAAGTCATTCATATTATTGCTAATAGCTACATCAATTAAAGTTCTTTCTAACGGGTATGTCCTGTGTGTGTACACCAGTTAATGTTTGGATGGTTAAAGTCTCCCAGGATCGTGGTTCCACCTCCAGTTCTGATTTCTGACATTGTCCTCATAAACTTACTTTTTTATTTCAAACTAAATGAAGTTTACCAAGAACAGACTCCTACACTGATTTGTTTTTATTGTATGGTATATTTATGTTTATCCAAATCTGCTCTAACTTGCTAGCATAATCCATGGACATATCCTTCTCATTTGCTTGAACTGTATCTTTTATGTACAAAGCTACTCCACCACCTCTCCTATCACACCTATCCTTATGGAATTGGTGGTATCCTGGAATTTGTTTTCCACAATCTTTCTTTGTCCATGTTTCAGTAATCTCACACATACTGTATGTATATTATCATGTTTTAGTAGTAGTTCTAGTTCATTAATCCTTTTGGTCAGACTTCTTGCATAGATTAACAAGATATTTATAGCAGTGCAGTCCTTTACCTTCCTACTAGGAGATATCTGACTCATATATATATATATATATATATATATATATATATATATACTTATAGCTGCTACTCTCCCTTTAGAAAGATAGAATATGATGTCAGATAAGGACTGCTTGGCCCACCTGGTCTGCCAGTTCCCTACCTACTGCATAAGCTCCAGATACTTATTGATCTGCAGCTTACCTTCTCTTTCCTACCACTAGGGTTGCCTTCTGTCTATCCCATGCATTCTTGAATTCACCTATCATTTTTACCTTGACAACTTCTGCAGTGAGGTGGTTCAGTGCATCTACCACCCTTTCCATGAAAAAATACTTCCTCATGTTGCCCCTGAGTCTCCCACCCGCTTCAAATTGTGACCCCTGGTTCTTGCACATCTCTTTTTCTGAAAGATGCTACCATCTTGAACTTTGTTTATTCCATTGAGGTACTTGAATGTCCCTATCAAATCCCCCTTCTCCCTTCTTTCAACCTGGGTATACATATTGAGGTCCTTCAGTCTCTCCTCATATGGTTTCTGGTGCAGCCCTTACTCCATCTTTGATGCCCTCCACTGGACTGCCACCACCCTGTCTATGTCCTTTTGGAGATGCGGTCTCTAAAAATGAACATAGTACTCTAGATGAGGTCTCACCAATTGTCTGTACAATTGTATCACCACCTCCTGTTGTCTACTGGTGATGCCTCTCCCTATGCACCCCAGCATCCCACTGGCTTTCCTCACAGCCTTCTCACATTGCTTGGCTACCTTCATGTCATCTGTTATGATTACCCCCTGGTCCCATTCCATTTTGGTTGTCATCAGTACCCCCTCCATTGTGTATTCCTCGCCTAGATTTTTGAGCTCCAAGTGCATTATTTTGCACTGTTTTTGCCTTGAATCCAAGCTGCCACACTCTTGACCACTGCTGCAACTAGCCTAGTTCTCTCCTCATTCTTTCCACACACACCTGGACTATCCATCCTACTGCAGATCTTACTGTCATCTGCAAATAGGCATACCTTTGCCTTCCAGCCCCTCCACAATGTCACCTATAAAGACATTAAAGAGGACAGGCCCCAGCACTGAACCCTGTGGCATCCCGCTGGTCCCCCCCCCCGATTGAACTCTGTTTACCACCACCTTCTGTGTCCTGTTACTCAGCCAATTTCTGACCCAGTTTGCCACCCTTGAACCCACTCCCAGACTGCCCAACTTGTTTACTAGCCTCCTGTGTGGGATGGTGTTAAATGCCTTGCTAAAATCTAAGTAGGCTATGTCTTCTGCCCCTCTCTGATCAACAACCCTGGTTACCCAGTCAAAGAAATCAATCAGATTTGTTTGATAAGACCGTCCTGCTGTGAGTCCATGTTGCCTCAGGTCTTGTGCCCCACTGGCCTCTAGATATACCACAGTCCTTTCCTTCAACATTGATTCCATTATTTCCCCCCCTCACCCAAAGTCAAGCTGTCTGGCCTGTAATTTCCAGCCTCCACCTTGCTCCCACTCTTGTGGAGGGGTATCACATTTGCTGTCTTCCAGTCCTTCCATACCACTCCCTCCTCCAGCAATTTGTTGAATAGGGCTATCAGTGGTGCCACTAGCACCTCTCTGAGATCTTTTAATATTCTGGGGTGTATCCCATCTGGCCCCATCGCCTTGTCCACTTTAAATTTCAAGAGTACTTTTAGAATTCTCTCTGCTGTGAATGGACTGGTATCTACATCTCTTTCATGATTGTTTCTACCTCATAGTTTTGGTCCCTCCCCTTCCCCTTCTTTTGTTAATGCTGAGCAGAAGTATTAATTTAGGATTTCTGCTTTTTCTAGTTCCCCTTCCTCACATTGACCCACTCTTTTATTTAGCCTCACAATCCCTCCCTTGGCCTTTTTCTTTCACTAATATACATGAAGAAGGTTTTGCCTCCTTCTTTTACTTTCTAGGCTATTCTTTCATCTGTTTGCACCTTTGCAATCCTGACTGCTTTCCCCGCCTACCTCTGCTTTGCCTGATACAGTTCCCTGTTCCTCCCCCTCATATTTCTTTGTACTTCCTGAAAGCCATTGTTTTTTCTTTCCTACCTTCCCTGCCACTTCTTTTTTATTTTATTGCAATTCCCTTTATGTAGGGCTACCTGGGGTGAAAATCTGCCGCCTGCAGCTAGTGCAGAACGCAGCGGCCTGGCTTTTGACAGGAACCTCTTGGTCCAGTCACATTTTGCCAGTGCTATGAAGACTGCACTGGCTGCCAGTACAGTGGTGGATCACCTTTAAAGTCTTTTTGTTGACTTATAAAGCTCTACATGGACTGAGACCCAATTATCTGAAAAACCACCTGGTTTCTTACCGCCCTGGGCGATCGCTCTGCTCAACTGACGAGGGTTGTTAGAGATCCCAAGGGTGTGTTTAAAATCTTCTGGGGCAAGGGCATTTATGTTCACAGCCCCTACCCTCTGGAATTCTCTACCCCACCGGTTACAGGAGTGCCCGACTGTGGAGGGGTTTAAACAGGCCTGGAAAACTTATTTATGGAGGCAAGCATTTGGTAGTTGAAGTCTTTTCTGACTGTGTAATAAGTATATTGAGTTATATGATGTGTTTTAAATTCTGTTTGGCACCTTGATTTTTGAAAGGCACCTTAAAAATAAAACTTATTATTATTTTGAAAACCATAGATTTTTTTTCCTTTTTGTTTACTTGCTTCACACAAAGGTGTGTTTCCTCTGTTATGGCTCCTTTAATAAACTCACACTGCTCCTCTGTCCCCCTCCCTCCCTTTTCTTTTGTCAGGGTTTCATTGAGGCATTTCCTCATTTTTGCAAAGTCAGCCCTCTTGAAATCCAGGACCCTAGCTTTCGTGTGGCTTGACTATTCTACTGTCTTCACCTTGAACCGCACTGTATGGTGATTTCCGGTCCCTAGATGGCTGCCCACTGATGCATCTGTTATTCTGTCACCAATGCTGAGACTCAGGTCCAGTATTGCTCCCTCACAGGTGGGCTCTACCACTAGGTGTCTGATACATGCACCCTGCAGGGAAGCCAGGATGTTTCTGCTCCTGGTTATGGCTGCAGCATTGATGTCCCAATTAGCATCTGGCATATTTAGGTCACCTACCAGCAATACTTCCACTTTCTCTGTCATTTTGTGAATGGTTTCCACTAATACCTTGTCAGTTTTCTCCCCCTGCATTGGAGGTCTGTAGATAACCCCAGTGTGATGGTGGTGTCATTTTCTTTCTCCATGGTAACTCACAGTGCCTCCTCCCCTTCCTGCTTTCCCTTTATCTCAGTTGCTTTGATCCCCTTTCTGATGTAGATAGCTTACCCTCCTTGCTTTTTGACCTCTGTCTTTCTTGAAGACTGTGTATCTTTGCATGGTAACAGCTCAGTCTTGGTTCCCCATGTACCATGTTTGAGTGACTATGACAATGTCTAGGTCTTCATCTGCCATCAGGGCCACTAGGTCCAGGATCTTATTACCTAGGCTATAGGCATTTGTACACATGACCTTCCATGTTTTGATGCCTTCATCCCTACCAGCTCCCCTCCTATCTCTATGCCATCACCCTATGCCTCCCCTGACTTTTCCCTGAATTTCAATCCCTTTTGTTCATTCCTCAGCCCCATGATCCTCTCTTTTGCTTCCTTAACCCATGTGGGGAGGGACTTGGATTTTCACTGCTACTTCCTCCACCCCCATTGGCTAGTGTAAATGTTTGCCAATGATGCATTTAAACCTGAACACTCAAGGTCCTGATTCACCCCACCCAGGATGGATGCAGACCATCCCTCCCATACAAGCCTGCATCCCTACAGGTGGGCCCCTAGTCCCCAGTGAAGCCAAATCCCTCAGCTCTGCACCAGTTCTTCAACCATTCTTTGAACCCCTTAGTGCGGAGTGCCTTGATCTCTCTCATTCCATAGACAGGTAACACTTCTGAGAAAGTTATCATTCATTCCACCTGTCTAAAGCCCCTCTGCAACTCCATGAACTCCCTCTGCACTACCCGAACCTCATTCCAACCAGGTCATTCCTCCCCAGATGGACAATGATGTCTAGTTCACCCTCCTGTCCTGCTGCTCCAGTGATCCTTTGGATTCGCTTCCCATCCCTCCAAGCCATGGCACCACTAGGCACTTGATCTCCCTCTCTCCCACCTTTCCCACCCCCATGTCTACCCCGCTTATGATAGAGTCCCCCACTAAGAGTTGCTTCCTTCTCCTTTGGGGTCCCATGCCACACCCCCAGGATCTCCACTGCTGAAGTTCCCTGCATCCACCTTGTCCACTACTCTGGGTGCCACCACGGGACAGTCTCACCATGCCAGAATGGCATAGGAGTCGTGGAGTGGAATCACATGTGGGATGCACCTCTGTACAACCTCCCTCACCCTCCCTGAGCCCACCATCATCCAACTGCCCCTCCTTACTGGCATCCTCTGGGGCAGTGGGGGCAGACTCAGTGGCTCCTGGGTGGGGGAGGAGGCTTCCTGAACCCTAGCCAACTCAGCCCAGAAATGAGCAACCTCAGCCCTCAACCCAGAGAGGTGCATGCAGATGGGGCAGCACCGCAGTCTTCAGAATGTCTCCCTGAAGACTACCATCCTACAGCCACTGCATCACACCATACCTATCATTTTGGTTTTCTACCCACCCCTTAATAAGCTTTAGTCACTCAATTACTACCTTTTCAAAAAGCAAATAGATTAGTTAGAGAATAATCTGAAAAGACCTTCCTCATGCAGTAGAACATAAGCTTTAGTCCAACAATCACTTTTTGCAACAAACAAATGCTTTTGTTAAAGAAAAAAGAACCCTTCCAACAGTTTCTAAACACCCACTATCCAACAATTGCATCTTAGTACACGTCCCTTGTGCTGAAATTATCCCCTTTCACCAATCTCTGATCAAGACGCTCAATAGGGCTGCACAATTACCTTTACCTTTGGCCAAATATTCAGTATTCGGTGGCCAAATATTCTGTATTCGGTACTCATTATTCATCAAAAAAATTAGTCAGCCATTAAAAAAAATAACTAGCCCTTCCCTCTTTTCCAAGCCCTAGAAGTTAGCAGAAACCCCCAATTACTCCAACCTCTGTCAAACAACAATACTCCCTCCTTCCCCCACCAAGCACCCACAATTTTTTTTTAGATGCCCTGATAAAAAATAAAACTTGTGGGTGTCGGGTTACCGGCTCTAACCACCCACCTCCATGGTCAAGCAGTAAACTTTGTAAAGCTCTCCAATTAAACACAAATAATACATGTGGACCAACCGCCCCCCACTCATCCCACAGCACCTGACCCTGGCACCCACCATGTCCAGCATCCAGCTATCCAGATATCTATATTTATAGTGAGAAGGTTCCTGGCACAAGCCTCCCTCCTCCATGGTCAGCTGCCTTCTCATGAATGAAAGTGCTTGCTTGCTTACTATAGTAAAATCAGCTGATCAGCTGGTTTTACTATAGCAAGGAGGGCTGTAGCAAGCACATGAGTGCTTTCATTCATGAGAAGGCAGTCAGCCATGGAGGAGGAAGGGTTGTGCCTGGAACATTCTCACTATAAATATGGATATTTGGATAACTGGATGCTAGACTGGGTGGATGCCAGGATCAGGTGCTGTGGGTGGGAGGGGGTCATAATGTATTATTTGTTTTTAATCAGAGAGCTTCATTAAGTTTGCTGGTTGACCATGGAGCTGAGTGGGTAGAACCAGCCCCCAGACACCCACAAGTTGTATTTTTTATTGGGGACATCTTAAAAAAAATAAACCTGTGGATGCTGGGTGGAGGAAGTGAGCATTATTGTTTTTCAGAGGGTGGAGGAATTGGGGGTTTCAGCTGATTGATTTGGATGAGAGAGGGGAGAGAGAGAGAGAAAGGAGGGAGAGGGCTGTTTCTGGTCTTTTTTTTATACAGTGTTTCTGAATAACAGACGAATAGTGCACTATTTATTATTCAGGATATGAATAACGAATAATCCATTATTTTTGGCATTCGGGAAATAATATTCAAATTGTGCACAGCCCTACCACTCAAACACCTCCAATGTAAATTTTTATCAGTGGTTCTACTTCCCTTTGACAGAGAACACCCTAGCTTAGTTCTTTTTCACCCTGTATTTGTTTCTAAGGTAAACCCTCCCTTCCTGCCTCCACGGGCAGTATCACTCAGCTGTCAGTCACCCTTAGTGCATATAAAACTGCAGCTAGCACTGGGTGAGTGGGTGGGAAAGAGGATCGAATTGTTGTTTCCTGCTGTGCTGTTTTGTTACTGTCCTCTTATCTCCATCCCCTGTTGCTGCTTCACTGTCCCCTGAAACCAATAAGTTCACTGTGGCTGCACAAAACTACAACCCAGACAACTCCTGAACAGGTTAGCTCAAATTATAAAAGGAAAATAAATATTTGCACCTTCCAACTCTCCCTCCCACAAGCAGCAGACTGTTTGTGTTTGGCTTCTCTTCTTTTATTGCCTTCCAGACCCTTTTCAAAACCGGCACCTTTTTTCCCCCTGCTCACTATTGGATCCTTTTTCTGATCTTTTTTCACTACTCGCTTGTTTACTGATGTGTCCCCTTCACTCCTTGTGTCTTCCTTCTGCTTTATTGACTTTACCCTTAAGGTTTAGTTTGCTTGCTGCTCTGTTATGGTCCCCTTATCTCCATCCCTCTCTGCTTCACTGTCCCCTGAAACCAATAAGTTAAGTGCGGCTGAACAAAACAACTACAACCCAGACAACTCCTGAACATGTTCGCTCAACTTATAAAAAGAAAAGAAATTCTTAGTTTCACCCTCTGTCTCGCCCTTCTGTGAGTGGCAGTTTAAACTTTCCTCGCTCATCTCAGTAATGAACGTATCCCTCAACAATCTACTACCATTATAAAGAATGAACATTAGATTTTGTTGTGAAATTCAAAGTCTAGTCTCAGGTAGAAAACAGTATTGAATATGATATACACAGAACAATGTAACTTGCTTAAGCGAATACCCAATTTGCCAAAAAAAATACTCACGTATACTCACATATGCAGGTTTTCACTAAATCAGATTACCTATTTTGTACTATAAGAATGTAAAAACAATACACACAGTATTTATATTCTCTATAATCTCTTTATGCTATACAGTACCTTCACACAACATTTTCTATTTTATTCTAATTGATAAACCTTTTTCCCATTACCAGTGATGAACTTTCTAAATGAGGGAGATTCACTGTCCAATGTTTCGCCACTCTACAGAGACTCTTGGGAATTTCAATGCCTGGATCAATGACAAATCTTTGCTATTCAGTTTCAAACTCCTCCAGACGATGTCATCTCTGGGCCTGACACAGGAAGTTACCTTTGCAACTCACCAACATGGCAGCAACTTGGACTTAATATTCTCACTGGGGCTTGATGTTACTAACAGCAAGAGTGGAGTTCTCATTTGGGCCCCCCCCCGAGAGTTCCCCACTCATCGAGATGATTCACTATCACCCTTTAAGGGGATTGTCACCAAAGGGGCTGTTGGTGGTAGTGGATTTTTCTGGCATGAGTACTGCATGTGCAATTGGCATGGGTGAGGTGGTGGTGGTGACCTATAATGGAGCTATCACCAAGGCACCCAATGCCATCATTCCAGTCTGTATATGACCCAGGTCTTCTTGCTTGAGACCCCCTTGGTTCAATGGGGCTCTCAAGGTGATGAAGACCAGGTGTCAGAGGTTAGAGCATTGTATGCAGAGAACCCAGTTCTTAGAGGACAGACTCTCCCTGAGAAATGTTTATAATGATTATCAGGGGGCAATCAACCATAAGAAGGCAGAATTCCTGTCCCTGGAGATAGCTGCTGGGAAGAACAGACCTGTTGAGCTTTTTCAGACCATAGACAGACTGTTATGTCCAGTCTGTCTTCAGCCCAAAAAAGCATTTTCAACCACATTATGCAAGGAGTTTGCTCTGTTATTCTCAGACAGAGTGTCCACCATTTGGGCTGGGATCTCCCCAGTGGGGCAAAATGTGTCCCACAGTGTCAGGCCTGGTTCTAGCAGAGACATTCTGTCTGCTTGGGGGGAGTTTGGGCCAGTTGAGGAGGCTGAAGTCATTGAGGTGATTTTGAATCTGCGGCCCACTTGTTGTGAGCTGGATCCTGGCCTGACCCATCTGCTAGTGGGAGGGGTTGGAACCATTTGTTCAGTGTTCACCATGATAGTCTGGTACTCACTCTTATAAGGGTGCTTCCCTGACATCTTGAAGGTGGTGCTGGTGAGGCCTCTTCTGAAGAAACCATCGCTCAACCCTGACATCCTGGCAAATTATAGACCTATCCCCAATCTCCCATTTTTAGGGAAGGTTGTCGAGAAAAGAGTGGCTCTGCAGCTCAAGGTGCACCCCATGGCTTTTGACATCTATGAGCCATTCCAGTCCAGTTTCAGAGCCAGGCATAGCACATAAATGGCATTAGTTTGGGTGCAGAATGACTGCCTCAGGGCGAGGGATAAAGGAGAAGGGTCAATTCTCATTCTGCTCAATCTCTCCTCAGCATTTGACACCATGGACCGTGTTGTGCTATTGGATCACCTTAGAGTGTACTGTGGACTCATCAGAATAGTCATCAAATGGTTTGAGTCCTATCTGTCTGACAGGAGGCAAAGAGTAGTGATGGGGAATTTCTCCTCCTCCTCCTCAATGCCTCTGTCATGTGGAGTACCGCATGGCTTGATCTTCTTGCTGATGTTGTTTGTGGTGTACATCCTGCCTCTGGAGGAGCTCATTAGACAATACATTCTGGGTTTTTACTTCTATGCACATGACATCCAGCTGTATATATGTCATTTGCCGCTGGAACTGAAAATGTTGTTGAAGTGCTGAATAAATGCTTGGCCTAGATTCAGGACTGGATGTCCTCAAAGTGGCTGAGACTGAAACCTGATAAGTCAGAAATGCTGGTGATTGAGCCTAGTCATTGGCATGGTTGGGGGGGCCTCTGGAGTGATGACAGGCTTGGTCCTGGGTTCCACCCCATTGATGGCCTCCCCTAGGGTGAAGAATTTAGGCATCATCCTTAACAACAGATTGACTCTCGAAGCCCAGGAGTCATCTGTTGTCCAAAAAGGGCCTTTCCCATCTAAGGAATGTCACCCAAATTAAACCCTTGATTCCACCTGAGGACCTGCCTTCACTAGTACATGCCTTGTGACCTCTAGGTTGGACTACTGTAATGTTCTCTACTGTGGGGTCAAAGAAGGGATCATCTGCTGGCTGTAGCTAGTGCCGAATGTGGCATACAGATTGCTGGTGGGTCTGCAAAAACCTGCCATGTAACCTCAATCCTACAAGATCTGCACTGGCTGCCAGCCATTTGGAGGATTCTCTTTGAGGTGGGCATGCTCACCTATAAGGCCCTATATGGACTGTGCCTTGATTACCTGTCTGACATCCTAACTCCAGCCATTCTGGTGCGTTCCCTCCACTTCTCCACCAATGGCCTCCTGGTGATTCCGAAGGCCAGGTTGAAGACCTCAGGAGATCATTCCTTTGAGGTTGCCAGCCTGGCCCTTTAGAATTTGCTGCCATGATCTATAAAGGAGGCTCCAATGGTGGAGGCATTTAAGGGGGGACCTAAAGACCTATCTGTTTAAACAAGAATTCCAGGACAGTTTTTAATTTAATTTAATTTTAAAATCTTGATTTTAATTCTGTTTTATTGAAGAATGAGCATGCTGATACCTGATGTCTGTTCTTACATTATTTAATTCTGCATGAACTGTAATGGCACCCAGAGCCTCTGGGATAGGGTGCCATGATAAAATACAATTTTATTTACTTACTTGCTTGCATTTTCATTTAAAGAGATGCAGAATAGGGCTTTAAATTCTCCACAGAAGTAGCACTGTAGTCTGCAAACCAACAGGTTATTTGCAGACAGTTTGGGATTTGTGCAGTGCTCAGTGGCTGTTAGATGCTCTGATCAGGATCTGAAGAAGCATCGTGTGGACCAAGTTTTTTTTTTTAAGTTGGCATTTGTGAGGCTCCAATATCCCCCACCGATGAATGACCTCTGAATGGGTTGCCATGGGGAAAGCCAGCATTTGGGAGCTATTATCTTTTTGTGTAAGGTAAAATCCTTAATTCAGTGTGAAGGAGAGCATTTTTTTTGCCTAAGCATGGAGACTGTTATCAGTGGTCAGTGGCTGTGTCAAGAACAAATGGTAGGAAATCAGTTTTTACACCTCACACTGTGGAGCTATTAACACAAACTCAGAGAGCTAATTGCAGGCAGAGTGCTAATTGCAGGCCATTATCTGGGGATAACAAGAAGAGGATGATTACCTGAGGAGGAGCTGTTTTGGGGATGTCAAAAGAGGCAGAAAACAACACAAAAATATGCACTTAAATGGGCTGCTTTATTACTTTAACAGAGTTTTTTTTTTAAACAGTGAATAGATAGGAAAGGAATTAGGATTTTAAGATCTTATTAACTTTACCAGACTATTAATTTATCCAATATGACTTTAAATGGGTTCAACTGTATCTGGTAACATGTACACCAGGCAGAAGAGTCTCAAATGGATTGCTCAAGTAAAGACAACGTTCTTTATTTATAACAAAGCACAATAGCTATGCAAAATGTTGGATTGCTAGAAAGATCTATATGTACTACTGGTTGATTGGGACATTTTAAGCTGGGCCAATGATTATACTGGATTCTTCTAAATATTGATTGAGTTTTAAGTTGTAAATTGGCTATTGTTTATAAGACTTAGACAATTTATATTTTAGTTCATTTTCACCTTAGAAATTAAGTAGTTTATATATTGTTTGTTGCTTTGATTTAATGCACATTCTTTTTTAATGTACAGTCAGTAAGGGAAGCCAAAGCTCAGACAGAAGAACACATTGCAAAATCAGTGGTTAAAGGGGACAAAACCTTTTACAGGTACATAAGTGAAAAAAGAAGGACAAAGGGAGGAATAGTTAGACTGAAGGGGGAGGATGGGAGCAGCGTGGAGGATGACAACAGTAAAGCTGACATATTGAACAGGTATTTCTGCTCAGTCTTTACTAAGGAAGAGGGGGGTAATGGGTCTGAAGGGAGTACAAGGGGTGAGAATGGTGCAGAAATGGACACAAGTCCCTTTACACAGAAAAGGGTCCTGAAGGAACTGGAAGTAATAAGAGTTGACAAAGCAATGGGGCCAGATGGGGTGCACCCAGGGTCCTTAAAGAACTAAGAGAGGTGGTGGCTGAACCTCTGGCTATCCTGTTCAGCCAATCACTGGAAACAGGGAGGTACCCAAAGACTGGAGGACAGCAGATGTAGTCCCTTATACAAAAGTGGGAACAAAGAGGAAGCAGGAACTACAGACCAGTCAGCCTCACCTCGGTAGTGGGAAAAGATCATGGAAGCACTACTGAAGGAGAGATTGGTGGAACATCTGGTTGTCAATGGACTACAGGACCCAAGGCAGCATGGTTTCACCAGGGGGAGGTCATGTCAGACCAACCTCATTGAATTTTTTGACTGGGTGACTAGGGAGGTGGATCAGGGAGGGCAGTGGACATGGCCTATCTGGACTTCAGCAAGGCCTTTGACACTGTGCCACACAGAAGACTATTACACAAACTGGGGAATATGGGTGTGGGCAGGACAGTAGTGTGGTGGGTAGGTAACTGGCTGGGTGGCAGGACACAGAGGGTGGTGGTAAATGGCTGTCACTCCACAGAGGGAAGAGTGACCAGTGGGGTACCACAGGGATCAGTGCTGGGACCGGTCCTATTCAACATCTTCATCAGTGACATTGCACAGGATATAGAAGGCAGAATATCACTGTTCGCTGATGATACAAAGCTCTGTAACAGAGTAGACACACCAGAGGGTGTAGACAGAATGAGAAGGGACCTGCAGAAACTTGAAGAATGGTCAAGGGTTTGGCAGTTGAAATTCAATGCAAAGAAGTGCAAGATAATGCATATGGGGCACAAAAACCCTGGCACAATATATCAGTTGGGGGTGAGGATATAGCATGCACCAAGCAGGAAAGGGATCTTGGGGTTGTCATCTCTGATGACCTCAAGGTAAGGAAACAGTGTGACAAGGCATCAGGTAAAGCAAATAGGATGCTGGGATGTATAGGCAGGGCATCACCAGCAGGAAAAGGAAGGTCATAATTCCACTATACAAGACACTAGTGAGGCCCCACCTGGAGTACAGTGTACAGTTCTGGAGACCATACCTACGTAAGGACATAGACAGGGTAGAAGGTTCAGAGGAGGGCAACAAAGATGGTGCATGGGTTGCATCACAAATCCTTGAAGACAGGTTGAAGGAACTGAACATGTACTCCCTGGAGGAGAGGAGGAGAGAGGGATATGATAGAGACATACAAGTATCTTACAGGGAGGAACAGGGTGCAGGAAAACACTATTTTTAAGCAAAAAGATGTTTCAGGACTAGAGGGCATGGGATGAAGTTGGAGGAGGACGATTCAGAGGAAACATGAGAAAGAATTTCTTCACTGAACGGGTGGTGGACAAGTGGAACACCCTGCCAGAGGAAGTGGTGGGGGCTGAAACAATCACGGGATTTAAGAATGCATGGGATAGACATAAAGGAATTCTAGAGGTCAGGGGTAAGGGGAAATAGACTTCTAGGAAAACAAACTGAACTTACAAGCTCAAATGGGCAGACTAGGTGGGCCATAGGCCCTTATCTGCCGACACTGTCTATGTATCTATGTATGTAAAACGTGTGTTCTCTTTTAGTTCAGTTAATTTAAATTTTATTTATGCATGGGTTTGTTTTAACTTTTTAAGGTGTGTTATTGAGTTTGGTTCCTTATGAGGTATTTACTAGCTTGGGGCTTAAATGTACAGTTAACAAAAGGAGCAGTATTATGGAAAACATTAAATTCAGTTCAGTATGGTTGCTGAAGTATAGTTATCTTCAGCTTGTGAAATTAAAAATCACTTGTTAAATGCAGTTCACAGTTCATTGTAAATTCCTAAAGTGTAATGTCGATAATGTTAATAAAGAGTTAACATTTAAGATCATGTGGAACAGTTTTTACATATTTTCAATAAAAGCTTGAAAAAGCTTGAATTATAGTCCCTGTGTCATGATTAGGGTTTCCTGTAAATGTCATGCTGTTTGGTTTTGTGGTAACAGAAAACAGTGTAGTGAGGCTTGGAGAGCGATGACATCATATTAGAGCTGCTTCAGCAGTACTGCTTGATTAAATAGCTTTTCACTTCCCAATCAGAGCAGTCTGTAGAGTTAATGTTGTGCTCTGTAAGTTTCTTACTAACTCAGTCTGGTTTGTGTTTAGATAGAGTAGCTTAAAATCTATCATTCTTTTCTTATAAAAAGTTGATCATCTGAAATTCAGTGCTGAATTGAAGTCAGCAACATGGGAGAGGCAGGTTGTATCTATTTGCAGATGACACTAAACAGTGGTACTGGTAGTGGGGAAAAGGCAATTGCAGAAAGACCTACAAAGGCTGAAAAATTAAGTATGGCAACTGAAATTCAGTGCTAAGAAGCACAAAAACAAAAGGAACAAAAACCTCAGAAGATGGTATTGGATGGGAGGGGTTCAGCTGGACATGACATCAGAGGAAAGGGACCTAGAAGTCATCATTAGTGACTCAATTTAACAAACCAGGAAGTGTAACAAAGCCTTCAGCAAGGCTAGCAGGATGCATGGGTGCATTGGGAAGAGGTCCGGAAGTAGGAAGCAGGAGGTACTGTTACCTCTTTATAGGTCACTGATAATGCCACACCTGATGTACTGTGCCCAGTTCTGGAGTCCACCCTGAAAAAGGACTGGGACAGTCTAAAGACAATACAATGCAGGGTGACCAAGATGATTTAGGGCCAAGAGGATCAGCTAAAGGTGCTGAACATGTATTCATTGGAAACTAGGCAAAGGAGGGCAGACATGATAGAAACCTTCATGTTCTTGAAATGAATAAGTTGAACTGTGAAGAGCAATTTACCAGGAACAGAAACGCTAGAATGTGGGGTCATACGAACATGCCAACACATGAAAGTTGCCAGCAGCAAAAGGCCATCCTGGTCTGTCTAGGCTGCTCGAGATTGCAGCTAGCTTCCTATTCAGCTGCTGCCCCACCCCCTCCCATTCCCTCCCTTTATTCTTTCCTTTGCTCTGTCCCACCCCTTCTTGAAGCATTCCACTGTGTTACATGCCACTACCTCAGCAGGTAGTGCATTCCACTTTTCCACCACCGTCTCCATAAAGAAATGCCTCCTCACCTCCCTCCTGAATCTACCCCCCTCCAATCTCATGTCATGGTCCCTAGTGTCTCTCTCCACTCTCCTCCTGAATAGATCCTCTGTGTCTGTTTTGATTATCCCCTTCATGTATTTGAAGGTCTCAATCATGCCCCCCCCATCCGTCCTCTCCTCCAGTGTGTACATGTTTAACTCTCATATTCTGACCTCATATGGCAATTCCCCCCGGCTGTGAATCATCTTTGTTGCCCTACACTGCAGCCCCTCCAATAGCCTAATGTCCTTTTGTAGGTATGGGCACCAGTACTGCATGCAGTATTCCAGGTGGGGTCTAACCAACAATCTGTACAATGGTAGAATAACCTCCCTTCTTCTTGAAGTAATGGTCATTAATGGAAGTTAATGGGGCAAAGGTTTTAAAAGGATTTAAGGAAGTATTATTTTACAGAAGGAGTGGCTGAGCCAGAGAATGGTCCTTCAGCAGCACTAGTGGGTACAAAATCATAAACGGCTTCAAATGCATCTTGGATAGTGACAAGTGTATAGTACCTATTCAAAGGGACAAGGGAGGTGGAAACATGGCAATCAATAGAGAAAATAAGGTAAGCAAGAACCTCACAGGAACAACAGGTTTTGGAGTATGAAAGGATAACATGGTCAGACTAGATGGACTGCCCGTCTTTTTTCTGCCATTATCATCTATATTTCGATGTTTCTGTGGTCTCAGGGGTATCCACTACCTGTTTCTTCACTGTACTGAACTGTTTCTGTACTGAAATGTACTTTTTTGCCGCTGCCTACTGACTGAAACAGAGATACATAGAAACAGAATCTGTCAGTAGGAAAGGACCATTTGGCCCACCTAGGCTGCCCAGATGTTCCCAGCCTAATCTGTCTCTGCAGATCCTAAATTATATCTGGTGACCCTCTCTATTTTTTAATATACCCCGATATCTGTCCCACACATGCTTGAAGCACCCCACTGTTTTCTCCCCCCACCACTTCTGCTAGTGATCTGTTCCTGGCCTTATTTCCACTGAAGAAATATTTCCTCCAATCTCTCTGTTAAACTTCCCCTTCCAGTTTCATTGTATGCCCCTGGTCCTGATGTTTTTTTTTTTATTTATTGGAAAGACAAACCCCTCCCACACCCTGTTTGCCCTTCCAGGGTAGAACCCTTGCTCCCCCCCTACACCCTACATCACTCTATAGAAAGTTGGATTGCAAAGACTGCTGCAAGCCATGACAACTGCTGCATGCTGCTGTTGCAGAGGAGGAGCAGAGAGTAGGATACAGGAAAGCAAGACATTTGAAAATATCAGGTAAGCCACCATTGCATGTGGTCCCTGTAACCTTTCCAGTCCACCTTGTGTAGTTGTTTAGGTTATCAGTTGCTGCTTTTCATGCACCTGTTTCACGCAGGATGAAGGCTGCATAGTAAGTAAATAAGTTTATTCATTTGAGTATAAGTTATTACAAAACAGATAAAACATTGTACAATCATTCAGCCTAAAATGTAAAGGCACAGGACATATATATATATATATATATATATATATATATATATATATGATATATATATATATATAATATATATATATATATATACACAAACTTCAATTAATCGCTTGGAAAGGCTTGATGCTATAAGAAACTGGGCTGATTAGGAAATTATAGAAACTGTCAGGAGGTCTAAACCTCACTCTCAGGTTCTTGGCAATATTGGGAATGGAAGGAATCACAAACACATTGCATAAGAGTAATAAACTTGTTTATTACTACCAAAGGATAAATCACAGTTGCCCTAAGCAGTTCTTACCAATACGAACTGGGAGCCAATGCTAAGTGTTCCCTATACTTCGAGATTTTTTCGTGTCTCTTGGGGTCTCTGAGGTATAAGACTCAGTGTCTCACATTATATACCTATGATAATCGCTATGGTTACTGTGAGATAGAAACATTTCTAGTTACAGAGATGAGCCCTATTGGCTAAATTACAGGTGGCTCCACGGTCCAAGATAACATTATACAATTTTGTAATAGTCATCACTTTTGTGAAACAAAAGAATACAGTTTTAGCAGAGTCTTACATAACTCAGTGTAGTAGTACAAATCACCAAAAGGTGGCAATGCCGACATAGATATAGATATATATATATAATCATTACAAGGACACAGATGCCCTAATCATCTCGTAAACAAGAAATACACAGAAAATACATAGAAAATATATATGTATTAGCAAGCAAAGTGTATAACAATAATATGCATACATATCCTGACATCTCTTATACAGTAGATGCCCTTAGTCCTATGTGTTAGTATAACATACGCCTAAGCACTAGCTGTCTCTGGTGTACCTCTGGGGCTACTAATAAGGGTGCAGGGACTTTGTGTAACATTCCCCCCTTGTTGCCTCCAAGGGCAACACAGGCAATATCTAGGAAAAGGTCTGAGAGCAGGGGCCATTTACAAATCCGACGCGCAAGCTTTGTAAAGGAACTCCAGCTGCTCACAGTGTTGACGGAGTGTGTGCCGTGGGCAGCAAAGCATTATAATCAAGAAAAATATCAGAAATGCCTGTATAATAACAAAACCTTTAAAAGCAATCTCTAAATATGTGTTAGTCAATGCATCGTTCATATCACCATCATTAATCAAAGAAAGGATAGCCTTATTAGCCTTGGTGATATTAATGCTAATGTGGATGAGGTGTGTGTCTTTTCTCTCTAAAAGTGATTTTAATGTAAGTGAGAATGGATCTATGTGTACATTAAAATATGGTAAATATTCAGAAAGGGTAAGCAGATAATCGAGGTTACCATCAATGATGTCCGTATCCATAAAGGGGACGGGGGTAATAATGTCATGTCCAATAACAGCTTTCTGGAGGGGAACAAAACAAAAATTGGGGAAATCAATAACACATGTTACCATACCGTATGTGTATGACTTATGATTAGACACCACACAGTACTCCCCATCTGACTTATACTGCATTTTAACATTGGGGAGACACCAGTTTTACAACTGTATTGGCAGGTGTAGGTTGTCATGGAAATCCATGTTGACAGGCGATGAACCACCTCTCGATAAGACTGGTAAAGTTTATCTGGAGCCAATGTTGAGTCCAGAAAGACAGTGTCATTGGTGCTGATGTCATCATCCACGGAAAAGGACCAATCTATGCTGTCAGGAGAACAACCACATATAGGTTTAATAACATCAAATACATCACATCGACACAAGTAGATATACTATTTCTTTGCACAGCAGTCTGTGTGCAGATCGACCCAGACATCCAGGAAAGGATGGAAGACCAATAAAGGAGGCAAGTCCAAGCGTTTTTTGTAGATGTTGTCATCAAGGTGCCCAATTGAATGTACAAAAGTCAACTTGTCGAACAAAGCTGTAGTGGGATCAAAGCATGGTAAAGAGACAGTAAAAGAGACAAACATTGTATCTCTGATAGAACATTTCTTAGAAGTAAAACAAGGACCAATATTAGGGTGTCTAGTCACAAAGCCCAAATTTCTAGCTGTAGAAAGAGGAATAGTTAGAAATTGTTGCATACACATAGCAATACAGCCAGAGGTTTTGCAATGTGGACAATACCATTTGGAAATATGTCTGCCATGTATGATATCAGGGATTCTTCCAGATTATAGATCATGGAAGAGATTATTGATGGTAGTGATAATGTATGAGCCGTATGCTGGGTATAAGATTTCTCTAGCAATATATTGTTTATCTGCTTCTTTGTTATTTTGTGCAATGAGTGCATTCATCTTTTCTTTAGAATCAGTGAATGCCTTAGCACTGTCATGTAGATTGTAAACAGTGTATCTTTCTTCCTGACTAAGGCCATCCACACCATGCAATAATGGGGGTAGTATATTATTAACCAAACCAGTCTGAAATTTGGCTGAATGAGATTTGATAGCAGCAATGTCTGCTTTATTTCAGATAGACATAGCTGTACCAAAGAGACCTGTGACAGTGCCTGCTGCGTCAGTGACATCGGAACTGTCAACTTCAAGTGTATTACGTTTATGACTCTGATCATTAGGATTTGGTTTTCTCCTGAAGTTGCCTCTATGCTCGATGGTATATACCCCGGCAATAGGGTCTTGAGTACAAATCTGAAATGCTGCTAAACTATCAAGCAATAACGTACTATAAAATGCTGAAGTGTTAGTATTATGACACATACCAAATTCTTTCATATTCCAAAAGTAAGTAAGATTAAACAAGACAGGTATATGCATAAATTGTAAATTGTTAATCAACGAACCAGGCAGAGTAGTGGCTGTTAGACCACTACAGGGACCAGGGGTGTGCTTTGGACATTCCAAAAGCTGTTTGTCAGTGAGTGGTAACACAGAAAGGTACATGGAAGCAGAGGCCATGTTGTGTACAGCACAACATTTTGGGCAGAATCTTTAGACAAAGAATTACAATATGCTGGATCAATTAAATTAGTTATATTGTATAAACCAGAATGTCTAAGAGCAGTTTGTAGCAAGAACAGAGAACCATTTGGGGATAATTTAGCATTGGGTCAGCCCTGGAAAGTTCCTTTGGAAAGTTTGGCCACAGGGAGGATTTGTTCTTGTGATGTGGTTTGCCACTCAATTTGAAGGGTAGATTTATCAGGGACAACAACCGAGGCAGTGAGGTAAGCATCAGAACCTTCCTGGACAGTAATCAAACTATAGGGTGTTTTGATGGAAACTCCCTCTGGAGCAGATGCTGGATGATCAAGGTGTGGTAGGAGGTTTGGTACCATGCCTTGGATGCAGGGGATAACTCCTGAGATGAGGAGAAAATGGAACAAGATATCCATCTTGTCAGTGTATCTGAAAAGGAAAATCAAACATTAGTAGGTTAGTACTATTCCGCTCAATGGGGTGAGGAAAAGTAATTAAACTCCTTTATACAGTTTTTCTTGGTTTGCATGTAACCATTTGTCAGTCAATTTATTGTTGTGCAGGAGTCTAACTTGATAGACTGCCAGACTGAGCTTGTTGACAATGGGGTAAAGGCCTTACCATTTATTAAAGAAGGAGCATGTGGGATGTGCAAATCGGAGAACCATGACCTGATCTCCAACCTGTCAATCCACTTCTCGTGCATGCTTGTCAGACTGTATTTTGGACTGTTGCTGGGCCTTGCCCATACAATTGGCAGCATACAAGTGTGTGTGTATAAGGTCTTTTCTGAGTTTTTCCACATATTGATCTACAGACACACGGTCTGCAGTGGGGATGTGCAGGTCAAACAACAGGTGTTCAGGTAATCTCATTTGTCATCCAGTCATCATCTCGAAGGGTGTCAACTGAGTGGTGGCTAAGGGTGTGCCCCTTATTGCCATAAGGAGTAATGGCAATAAGAAATCCCAGGTTTTGGGATTGTCCTCAATCAATTTGGAAAGCATTTTCTTAATCTGTCTGTTGGCTCTCTCTACTTGACCTGAAGATTGAAGATGATACGGTATGTGGAAATTCTGGTGAACTCCAAGGAGTTCAAGGGATTCTTTCATCAACTCACCTGTAAAACTGGTTCCTTTGTCTGAGTCTACCTTAAGAGGTAGGCCCCACCTTGAGAAAATTTGTTCCACCAGTATTTTGGCAGTGGTTTTAGCAGTGCATGTTTTAGTGGGGAAAGCTTCAACCCACTTAGAGAAGAGATCAGTTACCACAAGAGCGTACTTGTTGTTTCTGCTTGTGTTGGTCAGAGGGCCAATAAAATCAATTTGGATGGCATGCCAAGGGCCAGAGTGTCATTGTGGTAGCAGTTTGGCATTTCATTTGGAAGGAATAGGATTGTTTTGCGCACAAACAAGGCAGTTATCTGTGTATTGTTTAACATCTTTGGTGACACCAGGCCACCAGGCGATGGTCTTGAGTCTCTGGAGGGTATTTTCCACTCCCTGGTGTCCACCAGTGGGTGTATCATGCACTTGGTGCAAGAATTCAGACCTAAGGTGTCTGGGGACCACCCACAACTTGGTGGTGGAATCATCTGGTTGGTACCAAATGAGCTTGTCATCTGGTGACAAGTGTAACTTACCTTCATGCCTCCGGTAGGGGTTATTTGTGGGAAGCTTTTCTTTGGTACTCTTGTCAAGGAATCTGATCACTTCCTTGAGTTCAGAGTCAACATGTTTGGCTGCTGAGAGGTCCAAGGGGGAAAAAGGTTCAGGTTTGTTCTTGACTGCTGCCATGTGTACAGCTGCATTGGCCTCTGGATGATCCATCATCCAGGTGTCCCCCCCCTCGGGTCCCTTCCTTGGCAAGGGTGTCTGCTGTGTCATTGAAGGCATGGTAGGGGTCATTTAGAGAATGAGCCTTAACTTTATGTACAGAGGCCCAGATATTCAAACTGCGCCAGGCTGTGGCGCAAGCTTGGGCGCAGCACAACTTGGCTGCGCAGGGGTGTGGACTGGGCGATATTCAACGGAGCTGTGCCATGGCACAGCATCATTGAATATTGCACCCTGGCCACCTGCAGTGTGCATGGTGCAGTGGCACTGTGCCTGCGCAAGTGGCCAGAGTGGAGCATGGGGATGCGCTAGTGCAAGTTCCATTGCGCTATGCACAGCAACCGTGATATTCAAAACTTGACATGCAAATAGGGCCATAATGTATGTAAGGAGCAAATGGGGCCATTTGCTTGTCATTATGGCCCCATTTGCATGCAGGTGCACCGATCCCCGACGATTTGCTCGTGGCACCCTGCAAGGCAGCAGCCGTCGGGGACTGATGCCCCCTGCAGCCGGCAATGTGTTCCACAGCCCAATTGCAGGCTGCAGTAAAAAAGAGGAAAAGCATAAATCCCTGGTGGTCCAGTGGACTGCTGTCTGCCCGATCATTGGCATTTGTAAAAAAAATATGAAATCTGTCCAATATCCCTGGTGGTCCAGTGGACCACTGCCCGCCCGATCATGGGCTCAGTAAAGAAATTATATCCCCAATATCCCTGGTAGTTTCTTGGACCTGCCCGCCCAATCGTGGGCTCAGTAAAAAAAGTATGTTCCCAATATCCCTAGTGGTCCAGTGGACCTGCCCACTCGATTGTGGGCTAAATAAAAAAGAGTACTGTATATCCCTAATATCTCTAGTGGTCCAGTGGACCTGCCTGCCCAATTGTGGGCTCAGTAAAACAGAGTATATCCCAATATCCTGGTGGTCCAGTGGACCCCCACCCGCCACTGAATCCACTGCCCGCTCCCCCCATCAGTGGTGGGCAGTAGCACCCCACATGCCTGCCACCCCACCTCCCGCTGACTGACACCGTTGGTAGGGCTGTACGCCCATTGGTCCACAGCGTAAGCCAATGGGCGTGCAGCCCATACCGTACTACACATTCCAGATATGTGAATGGGATCGTAGCAGTCATCACTTTTATGAAACAAAAGAATACAGTTTTTACAGGGTCTTACATGACTCAGTGTAGTCGTTCAAATCACCAAAAGGTGGCAATGCAGACTTATATATATATATATATATATATATATATATATATATATATATATATAATCATTACAAGGACACAAATGTCCTAATCATCTAGTAAACAAGAAATACACAGAAAATACATAGCAAATAAATATGTATTAGCAAGGAAAGTGTATAACAATAATATGCATACATATCCTGACATCTACTCTTATATGGTAGATGCCCATAGCCCTATATGTTAGTATAACATATGCCTAAGCACAAGATGTCTACGGTGTACCTCTGGGGGTACCAATAAGGGTGCAGAGACCTTGTGTAACAGAGCCATATTAATTCTAAAATACTATAATATCTCAATTGACCAGACAGGATTTGTATTATAATGTAGATCTCACTAGCCCAAGTCCTGTAGACTAAGTAAGCCGATATAAGCATTCCATGATGTCTGGCAGGATAACCAACCAGAAAAACTTAATTCAATATGTCTAGTCACCAGAAAACATTTCTCAGCACAACCAGCAGCCTGTCATCAAACCCACATAAGGTATGTTGGGTATTTTTTCTGGACTGGATTCCAACACAAGGTCTCTCCGTATTTTGATAGGAACCCACCAGTTTTGAAACCCACCATAAGCCTCTGAGAATTTTCACCAAAGACTCTACCACTGGGTCATAATTGCCAAGTTAGAAACTGAGAACCTACAAGACTCATATATTGGCCCAATAGTGGGCTGTAACTAGCCTTTACCTATCTTACGAAAGTATGACCAAGTGTCATTTCTCCACTCCATACTCTCTGTACTAGGAAAAATGTGGCAGCACATACAATGTTGTGTGGGGGATAACCTCTCCCAGATTTCAGGCACACTTCCAGAAAAAGTTTCACCACAGCTTAATGAAACATCCCAGTCATCCTGTCTTATGGCTTTTGCCTAAAAGTATCTCCTAATTTGGCAGGCTTCATCTCAATTAAAAAGTTATTTACATAATAGGGCTCTTTAGCATCACAGATTTTGCAAAATTAAATTACTTATGAAGCTAAGAACATTTAATTTAAGTTAGCGCCTAGGTTATAGTGACCATCTAGTTAACATTATAAAACAAATAAGTTCAAATAAGTTCTAAATGTACTACAAAAATAAGTCCTATCTTATGTCAGCATTCACACATAGTTATAAAATGTGCTCATTATTATCGTTTTAAAAGTAGTGCTGCATAGATAGTTTTCATCAGAACAGATATTACCTTATCACTTGAATTGATACCGTAATGTATCGCTAAGACAGTGAAAGGAGCAGTAAAAGCAGCCGTATTCCTTAAAAAGGAGTCCAGCTGTTTGGGTTTTGGAAGGAGACAAGTATCATCTTATCATGTTTGCTAAACTTCTTAAGTATATATCAAATATACAACCATTATGCAGGTCCAATTTCGTTTTTCAGTTTTTTGTATTTTTAAGTTTAGGCACGGACTTTGTCCAAAGAGGTGAAGAATATTTAAAAGTTAAAATAGCAAGGGGCAACAATGTTTTCTGGCATAAAATGCCTGGACCACATTAAAACACCACAATACCATATGTCCATAAAATATATATGAAAAACCATTGTACAAAGGTCATAATGGGTTTTATCTGCCATAAAGAACAACAGAGAAATACTCCACAGTTCTTGTGTAACTTTCCAAGGCTCTGTTGCTGACTCAGCCAAATAAAGTAACTTTTAAGTGCACCTCAATGTCAACATTATACCACTCTGACTTTCATTCATAGGGAGCACTTCAGAACTAACAAGAGCAATACACTGTTCCCTAATTAAATAAGTGAGGAGTCCAGCTATGAAATTTCTGAGAACTTAAAAATAATTACGTTTCAATGGCTCTATTTCTGAGCCAGACAAACGTAGTCTCTTTAATTTTAAGTTTGTCATTGCAAGGCTCTTTTTTCCTTTGTAAAGTTCTTGGACATGAAAATAACTGCCTTACAGCAAAATACAATTACCAGTACTCTATCTTTTGTAGGTCATTCCATACTCAGGATCCTACATCTTTCCCGAACTCCTGTTTTTAGGTTTATTGAAACTCCAGCCATCATTACTCTTTAAGTTCTCTAAGCTTACAATATGTATCCACTGCACCTTTACTGGGAATCATTGCGAGTCAAAAAGGAGCAGACCATCTTTCTCTTGGGCAGCTTTATTCGCGAGTCAATGAAAACTTATCAGTCTCCCACTCCAGATTTGCTCATTCTCCAGCCTCAAAACCTGTGATCATTACTGTTTTCTTTTGTCCAGGCTCCTTTTCTCCTTGGCTCCACCAACCTTGTTCTGTCTCCTCTACTCTGACAGCATTTGACAGGGTTCATCCATTAGCTACTGATGCACCTGTAAAGTGAAAAGAAAATGAATGCTCCTTTGAGCTTAGTAATTCTGGACACAGTGTGGTCTATTAATTCAAACCTCCCTTCCCTAGGCAACTATGGCATACCTTTTAGAGGGGAAAAACAGGCATATCAGCACAACAGTGCATCCTGAATCTTCGTCATTAATACCGGTATTAACATTGGGTGTTGTCCTCATTCAGAAACTGGTTACATTTTCTACACACAATAAGCTGTGCCTCATATCTTCAGTAAAGCTGCCAACAATGATTCTCTCAGGAGACACTATTTGCTAATGGTACATGGTTACCAAGCACACCATCACCATTTGGATTGTTAAAAAAAATATCAGTTTCATTCCAGAGGCTGCAGTACAGGGTTTAAAAGGAATTAAATCTAAAATCTGAGAACAGTCATTTAGCATGGTGAGGAGTGGAGCAGCAGGGCGGCCATTTTGCTGCTCTGCCCCCTTAAGGGTTCATATCCTTCCTCAAAGGCTGCATAGCTAGTGGAGGAGCCAGAGTGGTGAGAAATAAAGGAACCCTTCAGGCAGGCTAAACTGCAAGCGGGACTTGGCAGAACACGAGAAGGGCAGCCCAATGTGGTACAATGGCATGTGATAACAAGGGTATGATAGAAAATAAGAAAAAGAAGGAGAAGAAGAATGGCTAGTCAGGCAAATGCAAAAATTGTCCTCTCAATTGTCAACTGTCTTCTGATAACCTGGTAACATACAGAAAATAGTCTCAGGAGGTACTTGAGCTTCAGTAGCTACAGGAGTAGTAAAGTAGCCAGTAACAGAGAAGGAAGCAATATATTCTGAGACTGAGACATTGTAAAGAAAAGCCATGTTGGACTGCTTGATAGTCTGACAGCCTGACTGGTAAAAAGACTATGTGGAAAGAACTCTTGGCTATTTGTTTGATTCACTTTGTTTGCTTTTGCTCCTGTTTATTTTATTTTATTTTATTGTTCATCACTTGTTGTTGTGGAAATCCCACAAGGGAAAAGGAATAAACTGTGCTCAAAATTGTGTGATGTGAACTTTGTAGGCCTTGAATTTCTAAACTGTTTTTTTTAATCATTGTTTGTAAAGGAACACACTTGGAGACTATAAATTTGCAGCAGTACTGAGTACATAATCTTTTTGTGCACTGCCACATAAAAAGTACGGTTCCATGTGAACATAGCAAATCTGGAACAGCGACCAGCAACACGGCACATGCAACACGATGAGTGCACAGATGGCCACTGACGCAGCACAGCGAGCTTCACAATAGTGACTGCAGGACATAAAAAAAGAAAAATTGCAACACCACCACCATCTTTGGATAACAGATGCAGACAGGGAGGGGGAGCAGAGCAGGAGACAGGAGGGAGTGGAGCCTACAGACATGAGGGGGGGAGGAGCAAGAAGGACAGGAGGGCACGGACATCCACAGCTCATGGAGCACTGCAGGGAGCCAGGAAGGGGGGGACACTGTGCAAATGGAAGGCAGCAACAGAGGGCAGTGGGGAGAGGCAAGGGCACATGCATGGGGGGCATGGAAGTATGGCAGACAGAGATGCCACAGCAGTGTGGCTGGGCGGCTGGGCCAGGGATACAGGGAATGGTGGAGGCAGGAAGCACACAGTGGCAGTAGACAGTATGGGAGGGTATGCAGGTGCCATGTGCCACCGAGACAGAGCACTGCCCGGCCACTGGCTGTGACAGGGTGGCACTGGTCGTAGCAGAGGTGGACATAGCCAACACTGGCTGGAGACATGCAGTGGCATGCGGGGTGACATGGGGAGGTGCAGCAGGCTACACCTGGAGCTAAAAATTGTACGCCAGGAAATGGAGGTAGTCTTCCATGCTGTGCTGCCCATACTCCACAACAATGGACTTTATGCATCACATAAGGTCCCTGTACCACTTGCGCTTGCCTGCAGTGGCTTCCCCAGAGACAAGCTGCTCTTTCCACAGCTCGCTCATGTGCTATTCCTCCCAGAGGCAATCAAAGAACTGCCACACAGTGGGATGGCAGGCACCCAGCCATGCACCAAAGCCCCTATGCCACCCCTCCACCACATTGTTCATCCTGGTGAGGCTGGCACGCATGGCCTCATACATGTTCCATGCTTCCAGCAGGAATGTTGGTCACCGCCTGCCCAACCGGCCAATGGGTCTGCCGATCCATGTGTCCTCCACATGGTCGAGGACAGGCTGCAGCAGGGCATCATTATGCTGGTAGAACTTGCTGTCCCACAGCACCCCATATGCAGAGATCATGTCAGGCATGGGCATGAACACAAGCGACAGCAGCAGCCTCACCTGGAGGGCCACTTCCTTCTCAGTGGTATAGCGACCAAGCAACTCAGGGAACTGCTGTACCCTGCACCACACTGTCTGGCAAAAGTGAAAGAAGCAGCAGCGATGGCCACTCTAGGGAACATCTCATTCAGTGCCCACCATGCTGCCCTTTCAAAATCTAGGAGTGCCGTCCTAGGCTGTGCTCCACCCCACAGCCGATGGACCTCGGTAAATGCCCACACATAACTCTGCTCCCTGTGGGTGCACATCAATATGTACACCACCAGCACAACGGCATCAGACTGGACTCCATGGATTGTGTAAATCTGCCCGAACAGGGGCGGTGTTGTGTGGAAGGTTCCATCCAGGACTCAGTCCCTGCTTTCCCCCAGGAAGTGCAGGGAGCATTGGGTCATTAAGACCAGCATCCTGTCTGAGGTTGGCCCACTGTCATGCTGGAGGAATTGCTCCCCCTGCCCCATGGTGGCATACTCTGGTGATATTGTCAGGGCCTCTACGCTGGTCAGTGCTGCTGGATATCCCCTTGCCACCTGCCTGACACACTGCATGGTGTGCTTTAGGAGGGGCACACCCGGCAGCCAGCCAGCAATGGCATCTGTCCCCCCGAGGTGCACTCCATCACCACCTGTGCGGTGGACTCCATACTGGTATGGGCTCATTCTCTGACCTCGCCCACCACAGCACTGAAGCCTAGTCACCTGCATCGAGCACATCATTGTGAGGGCACCCATGATGCACGACATGGTCCACCACCATGTGAACATGAGTGGGGCACTCATATTTGTGGCACTGTGCACAGTTCCAATAGACTTTGCTGTTTACCTCTTTGTCCCGGTGGTATACATAGCCAGAGAGGCTCAGTAAGGGTTTCCCTTTCTGGCTTGTTAAGAAGGTCAGCATTTCAGGCTCCATTGTATTGTCACCATCATTGCCGACAGCTATATTTCCATGTTGTGCCCCTTTTGTAGTGCGGCATGGGTGGGCTGTGTGCAAGGCCCTGCCCACGCACACAGTGGGGTGGCAATAAAAGTGGGTCACCATGAGGGCACGAACCCATGGCTGCAGGGTGTTGGCATGTTGCTGTAGGCATCGCCACCGAGGTGTGCTGGATAAGCTTATGTGGAGCTGTGACAGGATGGTGGAAATGGATGAGTGTTACCTGGGTTGCAATGGACTGCCTGTCCCCAAATCATGCTGTGCCTCCCTGTCTCCTGCTGACTCCACAATGACTGTGTCCTACCTGTCTGATGGGTGGTTGTGCTGTATCGGGGATTTGAGCCCATACAGTCCTGCCCAGCATTGCTGTGTTTTGTACACCTAACACCCTAAGCTATGATGGCGGGGTGGAGTTGGCCCGGCTGCCTTTGTTCCCTGTCAGTTGTACCTGTAGCATGGGGTGGGAGGGTGCCTGCAGTGTCTGCATTCATGGTGGTGGTGGAGTGATTGCCATGCTCACTGTGTGCCCGTGGTGGTGTGCGTTGGGCCTCTGGGACTATGCAGTGTGCAGGGTAGGGCTCTCTGCCGTGCCATCCATTGTGCTGACCACCCTGTGGCCAGGTGCTGTGTTGCTATAATGCCCCAGTAGCTGTTATTCTCCATTCACTATTATTCCTGTTGCTATAGTACCCACTCGCTCTGAAGACCAGGTGCTGCACCATCCCATGGCTGTACTGCCAATAGCTGTCTTTGGTACTCACTCACAGGACGGTGATGCGTTATGTACAGTTGCTGTAGTGCCCCATTCCAACACATGCCACAGTCTACATACTTGCAGTCAGCATTTTACATGGGTTGAGCTTCCTGTAGCTGTATTAAAATAGCTAACATCATGGGCTACCAAAAGTACACCTTAGTTTATCCATATACCCGCATTCACAAACCTCCCTTATTCTTGCTTTTACTTTTTCTGTCAGTTTTAGTGCTACTGTTATTGTTATTTTGTTTATCATTTGGGTTAGCAATACTTATTATTAATGAATTTACTGATCTACTGTACTTATAAATTTTACTTGTAAAAAAAAAGGATAAAAAAAGCCCCAAAAGTGCACCTGAAATTAAAACTTACAGCTCACTAATCACCTACATTGGGAATTCCTGGCAGCATCAGGAGCTGAGTTTTTGTTTACTCATCTTAGTTGGATTAAATCTTGTAAATAGATTTTATGTGATTTAAGGGTTTTAAGGGTTTCTAAGGGCTTTTTTTAATTCTTTTTTACATATAGCATGTTTGTCTTCATCATATTTTAAAAATATGCACCTGACAGGTCATGTGAGTGGTTAAAACAAAAGGAGCAGGCATTAGCAATTGGTTCCTTTGGCTTTGGTGGAACCAGCCCTAATTGGCAGCACTGCCCAGGTAATTTTTCTGAAATTGTGGAGTTTTTTAAATCATTGGAGAACCTCTACAAATGTATGCATGTGGGTTAATTACATGACAGGGACTCATAGAATGGAAAATATATATTATACGACTGTAAATCAGTCGAGTAAATGTGAATCTATGTGGGGCTTATTTTCAGCCGGATCCAAATGCCAGAATTAAGGAACTTTTTTCAATAAAATGTAACTTAATAATCATGTTTATTAGCTATGGTTAGTAAATCTTTAGGCCAGAAGAGTGTACAATTAAGACTGTACTCATGAGTCATTAGTTCTATATTTATGTTTATTGCCCAGTAGATCATGTAAATTGTATGTGTCGCAATGGATTGTGATAATGGTATAAATCATATATATATATATATATATATGTATATATTTACATCTATATTTATATGTATTTCTAAATATGGTTGTGTGCACCAATACCAAATTTGAATTTATATGCACATTTATGCGTTTTCTTTGTTTGCAGTAAAAAAAGACAACCTCTACATCCTACTGAGTGTTCAATGTTGGAAGAATTTCTGGTGAGCTGGAGCTGCCTCTCATTGTAGGTTAAAGGGCAAAAGTAAGTACTGTGGATTTGTTTGTTTTTTTCCATTTCTGTTTCTCTCAAGTTTTTAGTTCCCTTGTACTGTCAGCACACTCACATAATTAGATTTAGTTATTTTTTAATAATTATTTTTGTACAATTGTTTTTTCCAGTGATAAGCTATTTATGAAAGTTATTTATGATACAAGCTGTACAGTTTTTAAGTTGGTACTAACATCCTATCTACTGGACCGTTGACCATTTTATAAATTGTTGGAAGCTTTTTTGCATTACTTTTAAATCCATCTAAAATCAGCATCAGTATCTGGTGCTATCAGCGGCACTCACTATATAGCAGGGGTATCTGTATAAGGTAGCGTAGCTTAGCTATATAAGGTAACTTAGACCTTCAATATGGTCCAGACCAGAGGACAAGTGAATGTACAAATAATGGCTATATAAATAAATCTGCCATAAATAACAGTCAGCTTACTCCCACAGAGGATCCAGATGGGAGAACTCGGCAACAACTTTCTTTCATACAAAATAAACAGCAGCTGGACAAAAAACAAAACTTAAAAAAAAGAAAAGACAATAGAAAGACAATCTCAGCTACCACTGATCAGTTATGGAATAGTCCAGACCAATCTAAAATTACTGAGCATTTTCTTCCCATAAATATAATTACAGGTAAAAATGGGAATACTGTGCTAGAGAACAGTCCCAGTGTTGGTCATCTGATGTCTACCCCTAAGTTACCTACTCCTTTAAGGGAGATTGTCTTGGGGGAAGCACCAAACCAACATCATAAGGGGATCCGTGAAACCATCTCATAGGACAGTTTATCTCAACCCCTAAAAATTAGCCCAAATACCCACAAGGAGTCTTCATGTTAGCCTGTATGGAATGTTTCTGGGAGTAACAGTAAAAATTCTTTTAGCAACAACACGAGATAGTATTTGATGCTTACCCAGCTCATTAGAGGAATATATCCTGACCAAAAAAATAGCCATTGTCCAGAGGAGAAAAGCCATAAAACAATTAGCAGAGGTCATTACTAACCTGCAAAATACTATCCAGGGTTTGAAAAAATGTAATTAACATACCTTTAGGGAAGATGGTAAAACAGAAGGCTTTCAATCACAAAAGATCCCAGACAAGTTAGAGTCACATGAGACTGAGCCTAACACTTAAAACTCAAAGTGCAAAATCCTGTCTTTTTTATCTAACCTTGAAGAGAAGCCTGATCATCTCCCATATTTCCTGTCCTATCTATGCCCTGATATTATAAATCAAGTGAGCAATCCCTATGTGGCCAAGGGCGACAGTATTGCACAATTGCAAGTTCTGTCATGGAATATAGCAGGACTGAGCTCTATTTGGGTTGACAGTGATTGCCTTGAATTTGTCTTATCCTTCCACTTGGTATGTTTGCAGGAAACTTAACATTTGGTTGAACAGAACATAGTCATAAATGATTTTGGTTTTTTTTCAAAACCCTGCACAAACAAAGCATGCCTGGGGAGACCTAAAGGGAACTTGCATGCTATATTAAAATTGATAGAAACTGTTTGACTAAATGGATTACATCATTAGAATGTTGTCTGCTCATTTCTGTAAAGCTCTTTCATTTTGAGTTCAGACTTATTAATGTATACATTCCACCAGCTTGAATTTTGTGATCAGAGACCCCGGAACTTAGTGGATACCCGTCTCAAATCCTTATATCTAGAATTTTCCAATACCCCGATTTTGATACTTGGGAACCTCAAGTTCAGGATTGTTAATTTTGACAGCACTTTGGAGAATTCTGCTGCTGAAGCCCTTTGCACTGAATGTAATCCAAAACTCAGGTATTCACAAGACTCCAGAACAAACAGGGCAGGGCAGGACCTTATTAAAGTCATGTTAGAATACAAATTCTTCCCCCTAAATTGAAGGCTAACTTGTGACAGCATGGGACACTTTATCAATTTTTCTACACAAGGAGCCTCAGTAATTGATTATGCAATGTGGGAAAGCCTTCCTGAGGTGTGGGTGTCTCTACAGGTATTGAAAAGACCAGAAAGTGACCATCTTTCCCTGGCCTTTGGGTGTACTTTAAGTGACCCTAATAATAAGCCAAATACTACCCCACATTGCCATAACTCCTTCTCCCTAAATGTGGGTATTAGGAACAGAAACAGGGTGATCTGGATGGGAGAAATCTCAACCACAGTTCTCCAGGTTATTTCACCTGTCCTGCATTTTATCTTAATTTCAGATAACTCCTATAGTACAGGTACAGACTTATACTCACAACTGGAATCTCTATTCAGTGATTTCTGCTCCATCATGTATTATGATGGAAAAATTAGTTCAAAGAAAACTCGACTGGTTTAATAAGGACTGTCACTAAGAAAAATCCAAACTCCTAAACTTGTCAAATATAACAAATAATATCCATCAAAAAATAACTTTAAGGCACCCATATTTAAAGGAGATGCACAGCTAGAGATGCGGCAAATTTAAATTCCGCCAGTGAAGTGAACACAAAGTGGACACTTTCCATTACCACTCCGCTATGTGGAGTGGGCAATTCAAAGTGCTCACTCGGCCTTGTCATTACCACTTCAAGTTAAAGTGGAATGGCAATGCGAAGTAAGTCGAAGCCATTGTTTTTAATGGACTTCGCATTCCTCATTATGATTCTAAGTGATCCACTTGGTGTTTCAGATTTGGCAGCCCCCCCCACACATCACATGGCTTACAGTACTGTAAGTCACATGCTCTTTAGCTAGGCAGGAAGGAAGTGAGTCATACAAGCAGACACTTTTACTTTCTCCTGTGCAGACGGAGAGAGAGGAAAGTGTTTTGTGACTGCTGATACTTTGAGATCAGAATGAGGAGGAGATATAAACTTTGATTTAGACTCAACAGCTTTTTTTAAAAGCTACGTTTTTTTTGTCTTTTCTTTACTCTTTTTTACTTAATTTGTTCTTTCTGTAAATTTTATTTTTCTTACCTTTATAAGTTGTTAGTTGTTTGTTCCCCCCAAGAAGCAGGACCAGCACCGCCTCCTGTCCTGACTCTGAGGCAGCTGAACCACCACCAAGTCCAGCACCAGGTCCTCTGGAGCAGGATGTGCTGTGCCTGTTTCCCCGGGCCCAGGTGTGGATCCCATCCCTGTTCAGCATCGTGACCAGTTGGCTGCCAGTTCATCTGGCCCTCCCCTGCCTGTGCCTGGTCCTCCGCACACCTCCGTTGTTTGACAGGTTTTTTTACTGTGTCACGGAGGACAGCAGTGTGGTCAAGTGCCACCTATGTGAGATGGAGGTGCACCGTGGCCCCAAGGGGACTCACCTGAGGACAGGGACCAGCACACCCATATGCTCAATCACCACCAGTTGGAGTGGCAGGCTGCTACAGAATGGACCATGCTTGCACCTGCTGGCCATTCTGTGGCAGAGGGTGCAGCTGTGCATGGCGGCATCCCTAAGAAGAGGAGGGCTACAGCAGCACCTGCTGCTCCACCAGCACCCCCACCACCACCACCAGCAGGTCAGCCTGTAGAATGTGTGGACCCCAGAGAACTGCGTGTAACACAGGCTGACTTGGCAGTTCTCTATAGTGCTTTTAAGGAGAACAATGAAAGGGTGAGTGCTGTGGAGCAGCAGCTAGATCGCATAGAGGGACATCAGTTGCAAATTATGCCCATGCTGGAACTGCTGCTGGATCACCATGGGATCCAACATTAGTTTTTTTTTTTCCTCACACCATGTGCCCCCCTACACCTTTCTTGCTGTGTTATAAAATGTATTCTTCCACCATCCCCGACCCTTGTATGTAATTATGCCCTTTTTGTTGTCTTCCGTATGCGTGACACTTTGTATTCTGAGCAGTGCAAGTATAATGTGCTAAACTGCATGTGTGCAATCAGTCTTCTTTCCAGTATGTGTATGTACTGCAGACACTTTCCAAATCCATGACTTGAAAACACTTATTAATGATTACAATGGTGAGAAGGTGAAGCCTGGATAGATACTACAAAACAGGCTTACAATACATCCAAGTAACTAGTACAAAAATGAATGTAGTGATTCATGACATAATCGTAAATCATGATTTGTGACTGCATTTGTGACCGCGATGATGAAGAAACGCGAATGCCTATGGCTGTACTTCCCTGGGCCTCAATGAGGTGTGGCACAAAACTCCGTGACTTCAAAACACTCATTAATGAGTACAATGGTGGGGTGGTGAAGCATGGAGAGATACTACAAAACAGGCTTACAATACATCCATGTAACTACTAAAAGATTAATGTGATTCGTGACATGATCGTAAATCGTGATTTGTGACTGCATTTGTGACCATGATGATGAAGAACGTGATTTGTATCATGACTGACTCATGATGATGGTCCTGACTTAAAAACACATATTAATGAGTACAATGTTCATGCAGAATTATGCACCACACCTGTCCAGTACTCTGAAGGGAAGCCAAAGAAACAACTGTGACTTAAGTTAGAGATGGAAATTGGGCCCTAACGAGATGCAAATGCACAGACAGATTAAGATTGCGCTGTGCACTGAAGAGATGCAGAGGCAAAGGCACAACACCTAACCAGTACTCACCATCAGAAATTCAAATCTGGAAAAGAATTCCTTTGCCAGTTGGGGCGGGCCGCGGGGGGCAGTGTACCGCACTGCTGCAGTAACAGTCACTAGTACTAGTACCAGTAAAGATACCACAAAGAAGTACAAAAAGCACACAGCTGCAGTGGATAGCAGGTTCACATTGCTGAAATTATGTGGCACAATAAAAGGTGTCTGATTTGATGACACGTGTCACACATAAAGTCACACACACACTAAGTGATGCGTAGCAAATTGAAACCTTCAGTAATATAACCACATATTTTAAACAAACTAAAATTATGCACTGCTGCACCACAACAATCAGCAAAAAAATGGCAAGAATTATTGAAAATATTATTGTGTGTACATTAACACTGTTATACAAGAAAAATATAACCAAAACAGAAAGCACTGTCCTTTTCTCCAAGTTAATCTACCTACACCACAGATACACTCCTCCCCCAAAGCACACTTCCACTGTGTCTCAGTACACAGACTGAATATTGTACATTAACATTCAAAATTCACACACAAACAATAAACACTCAATGATATGAGCACAGGAGGGTTTCCTATAATCAATGAACTAAAGTTTCAGCAAAACAAATGACCCAAAAAGGCTTTTTTAACAGCTTTTAGAAGGTTTGAATTGCAGTGAACTCTCAGAGCAGATTGTCTCCTACAGCTTCATACACACGCTACCCCAAACTGAGGCTGTGCAGAACAATCTAGAGCTCATGTGACCTGAAATCCCATGAATCACTGCAAAATTCAACTTTGGAGCTTAAACACAAGGCGAAGTGAGGCACAGTACATTGTTTTCAATGTTCTTTACCTAAAGAATTGGTGGAGTAGTGGTTTGGGAAGGCGGAGTAACGCAAAGTCATTGTTTTCAATGGACCGCATTACCCATTATAATGCAAAATACTCCGTTTTGTGCAAGAGCACTCTGCGAATCATACCGCAGAGCGAATTGGAGCCACTTCACCCACCACTATTCATGGCACATTACGACGGAAAGTGGAGATGTGCCACACAACTCAAACCAACCAAATCAGACCAAATCAGACATACATCTTTTTGCAGATGACACCATGTTACTAACTAGAGGTACCATTTGGTTAAAATACAAAAGGACCTACAGGTGTATTTTCTAAATATTCAAACATGGTTTGAGGAATCAATATGATTCTGAATAGTAACAAATCTAAAGTAATGCTCTTCTCACACCTTAAAAGAAGAAGTATAAAACAAACTTTAAACATAACAACAAAGAATAAAATAACATTAGGACAAATATCAGAACACAAGTATCTTGGATTCTGGATTGACCAAAACCTAACCTTTGAATTTCATATAAATAGTAAAGTAAAAAAAATAAATAATAGATTGGGTGCACTGAGAAGAACAGGCCATTGTATAAATGATAAAATGAGGAAATCTATTGTAAATCAGATGATGGCCCCTATACTAGACTATGGGGTGAATATATATGGTTTTGCAAGCAAGACAATACTAAACAAGCATTTGTCAATGCCGAATGTTGATTACGTTGGTCCGGTGAGCTCACTCACTGCCCCTGTGTCACTCGCTCATTCTGTTTCTTCCGGAGCTGCAGGATGCCCTTTTGTACTGGGCTCCTGCCTGTGCTGGCATGTTTTTCTGCCCACAAAGAAATCTGCAGCTGTCCCAACAGAGCTCTATTGAGGTGGGTCACTCCCCCTTTCTCACTCGCTCATTCTGTTTCTGCTGGTGCTCTAGGCTGCCCTTTTGTACTGGGCTGCCGCTTCTGTTGGCAGCTTTTTCTGCCCACAAAGAAATCTGCAGCAGTACTGACACAGGTCCATTGAGCAAGATCACTCCCCCTCTCTCGCTTGTTCCATTTCTGCCTGTGCTGCAGGCTGGCCTTTTGTACTGGGATCCTGCCTGTGTTGCCACCTTTTTCTGCCCACAAAGCAATTTGCAGCAGTCACGATAGAGGTCTGTTGAGTTCGCTCACTCCCCCATTTCACTCGCTCATTGTGTTTCTCTCTGCTCTGCTGGCTGCCCTTTTGTGCTGGACTTCTGCCTGTGTTAGCACCTTTTTCTGTCCACAAAAAAATCTGCAGCTGTCCCAACAGAGCTCCATTGAGGGCGCTCTCTCTGCCTGTCTCACTCACTCATTCTGTTTCTCCTGGTGCTGCAGGCTGCTCTTTTGTACTGGGCTTCTGCGTGCATTGGCACGTTTTGCTGCCCACAAAGAAATCTGCAGCTGTACTGACAGAACTCCGTTGAGGTGGGTCACTCCCCCTCTCTCACTCGCTCATTCTGTTTCTGCTGGTGCTGCAGGCTGCCCTTTTGTACTGGGATCCTGCCTCTGTTGGCGGCTTTTCCTGCCCACAAAGAAATCTGCAGCAGTCCTGACACAGGTCCATTGAGGTAGCTCACTCCCCCTCTCTCACTCACTCATTCCGTTTCTGCCGGTGCTGCAGGCTGACCTTTTGTATTGGGCTTCTGCCTGCATTGCCACCTTTTTCTGCCCACAAAGAAATCCACAGCAGTCATGATAGAGCTCTGTTGAGCTCGCTCACTCCCCCTCTCTCACTCACTCATTTTGTTTCTCCAGGAGCTGCAGGCTGCCCTTTTGTACAGGGCCCCTGTGTGCATTCCTGCCTTTTTCTGCCCACAAAGAAATCCACAGCTGTCCCAACAGCGCTCTGTTGAGGTTGTTCACTTCGCCTGTCTCACTCACTCATTCTGTTTCTCCTGGCGCTGCAAGTTGACATTTTGTAGTGGTCTCCTTCCTCTGTTGGCACCTTTTTCTGCCCACAAAGAAATCTGCAGCAGTCCTGACAGAGCTCCGTTGAGCTCACTCACTCCCCCTCTGTCACTCGCTCGTTCCATTTCTGTCGGCACTGCAAGCTGCCCTTTTGTACTGGGCTCCTGCCTCTGTCAGCATCTTTTCTGCCCACAAAGAAATCTGCAGCAGTCCTGACAGAGCTCCGTTGGCCTCACTCACGCCCCCTGTCTTACTCGCTTGTTCCGTTTCTGCCAGCGCTGCAGGCTGCCCTTCTGTACTGGGCTCCTGCCTGCATTGCCACACTTTTCTGCCCAGAAAGAAATCTGCTGCAGCCATGATACAGCTTCGTTGAGCTCGCACACTCCCCCTCTCTCACTTGCTTGTTCTGTTTCTCCCACCGCTGCAGGTGCTGCCCTTTTGTACTCAGCCCCTGCATGCAGTGTTGCCTTTTCCTGCCACAAAGAAATCTGCAGCAGTCCCAACAGAGCTCCACTGAGCTCACTCACTCCCCTTCCCTCACTCACTCATTCTGTGTCTCCCGGAGATGCAGGCTGCCATTTTATACTGGGCTCCTGCCTGCATTGTCGCCTTTTCCTACCCACAAAGAAATCCGCAGCAGTCCTGACAGAGCTCAGTTGAGCTTGGTCACTCCCCCCCCAGTCACTTGATCTTAATCTGTCCCAAACACTGTTTTACGACAGTGACTGCGGTATTCTGTGCCAGAAGTGTGGAAACACATTTTGTCCAGGATGTGAAAAATGACAGCTGTACTGTTCATAAGGAGGTGTGAACAAATGCCAGTGTTGAAAATCTGGGGTGAAAATATTACTAATTTGCAAACTTACAAGGGTGCATGGAACCTGCACAACACACGCTCGTAACACAGTCATTTCATGGAGTTTCATCACAACATTTTCAACACTGGCATTTTAGGACCTCTGCTCATGAACAGTGTCAGTGTAATTTTCTTAATATGTCCCGAACACTGATTTCCCACAGTGACCGCATTATTGTGCGCCGGAAGAGCGAAAACACATTTCAGCCAGGATGTGAAAAATGACAGCTGCACTGCACTGTTCATAAGGTGGTGTGGCAAAATGGCAATGCTGAAACTCTGTAGTGAAAATATTGCAAACCTGTGAAGGTATGAGCGTGCGTGGAAACTGTGCAATGCACATTCGTAACACACTCATTTTATAGACTTTCATCACCAAATTTTCAATGTAGGCATTTTAGGACCTCTACTAATGCACAGTGTCACTGTCACTTTCATTATGTGTCCTGAACATGGATTTTCCACAGCGACCACGCTATTCTGCGCCGGAACTGCGAAAACACATTTTGGCCAGGATATGAAAAATGACAGCTGTACTGTTCACAAGGAGGTGCAAAAGAATGGCAATGTTGACAATCAAGAGTGAAAACATTATTAATTTGTGAAGTTACAAGTGTGCATGCAAACTGCACAATGCACGCTCATAACACAGTCATTTTATGGAGTATCATCATCAAATTTTCAGCATAGGCATTTTAGGACCTCTGCTCATGAACAGTGCCACTGTTATTTTCTTAATCTGTCCTGAACACTGATTTCCCACATCGACCACGCCATTCTGCGCCAGAAGTGCGAAAACACATTTTGGCCAGGATGTGGAAAATGACACTGTACTGTTCACAAGGAGGTCTGAAAAAGTACCAACATTGAAAATCTGGCATGAAAATATTGCAACTTTGCAAAGTTACGAGTGTGCATAGCAACCACGCGATGCACACTTGGGAAACAGTCATTTTTGAGATTTTTCCCACCAAATTTGCAGAATAGACTTTTTGAGAGCCCACCTCATGAACACTGGCACTGTTGTTTTGTTAATCAGTTCAGAAAGGGGATTCTATGCAGTAACCACAAAATCACCTTTCAAGGCTGAATAACACCATGACAGTGCCAGAATTCATGAGGAGGGGTCCCAAAAACCCCACGTTGAAAATTTGGTACCAAAATTCCAAACAATGCCTGAGATATGGATCTAAGTTGAAAAAACCCTATTTATTCCATTATACAGCTTACCGGCATTTCCTCAGATCACAGTCGGCTTTGAAGAGTGCAGACATGTTCCCGGTCCACCGAAGATCATTGCGCTGGACTCCAGAAGTAAGTATCGGGTGAGGGGGGGTGTGGGGAGGTAGGGTGCACAGTGGGTGGGCGCGGGTTGTGAGAGGTGGGCAGGGAGACCACCGAGGGACCATTTTGGGACCGTTTTTGATTTTACAGGGGCATGTGGCATGCTGGGGTGGGCTTCCAACATTCCAACTGAGTCTTTTTTTGGGGGTGGCAGCTGTAGCCGATGGGGGATTGGGCACCCCCATTGGCACACAACAAAAGGGGGGTACATTATGCCAATGGGGATTGGGCACCCTGTCAGCAGACAACAAAAGTGAGGGGGTTGTTGTACAATGCCAACGGGGAGTGGGTTCCCCAGTCAGCAACATAAACCTTGGCCGACTGAAGCCAATGGGGATTGGAGCCCCTGTTGGCAAACAAACACGGTGGGGGGGCACATGCTGCCGAGGGGGATTGGGCACCCCCTTGTTATGAGGTTAATATTGTTTGTGAACCGCGGTGGCAAAGGCGCGCCATGTTCACGAACAATATCAGTGTTTCAAGGTTCTGCCCTGCAATGATGGGTCGCTCCCTCATTGTAGCGAATGGCTAACACTGCAATGACGAGGTGGCCTCTGATTGCAGCGGCTAAATTTTTACAAGGTTGTGGCACTCTGTCTGAACTAGTGTCAGCAGCAGCATGCCACAGCATTGGGGGAAGCCAGCTAAGCCTTTAAAGGCTGTGGTGGCATTGGCCACAACAGTGCCGCGCCTCCACTACCTGCTTCTGGAGAAAGCTGCTGCAATATGTTTCTTGCGCATGCATGCAATCAACATAAAAAGGCTGAAGTAATATACAACAGGTTCATCCTGAGAGCAAGTAAATGGACCCACCATTGTGTCTTGTACGAAAAGCTAGGGTGGCTCACTCTACAAAGTAAACAAAAACTTGCATGGGTAAAAATGCTGAAGCAAGTAAAGAAAACCACAAAACCTGCATATTTGCATGAGAAAATGCAAAAAAGTACAGCATAAACATGATCTAAGGAAAAATGTAAAGATAGGGGATTATAAATTTGAGACACCTAATAGTAAACCTGGGGAGATGACCTTCATCTTTGCCACAACAAAAATATGGAGTGACTTAAATATCCAAACGAAATATGCAAATAATACCATGAACTCACTTTCTACTTCACTGAAACAAGAACTCTCTGCACAATGCACTTGTTTTGATTGAGTGTCTTTTGTGAATTTATTTGTACCCATGAATGTATGACTGGTTTTCCATATACTACTGTATTTATGTGTAGTAAATGTCTGCATGCCATTTTATGGATATATGTATGTAACTTTTGTTAGTTTTTTATTGTGAACCATACAGGAACATCTTGTAAAATACGGCTTGCTCTAATGGTACTGTAAATAAAATATCATTTATATCCTGTCAAAAAAATAAAAGTTTGGTCATGTGATGGCAGCCTAAGTGGAGACAGTCTTCCCTCGGAGCTCCGTTCTCATTCGCCCTATTTTGGCCCTTTTAAACGATTTTTGCAGCGGAGAAACTTGTTATAGTTGGACGAAGTGTCCATGGTGCAACCTCCGATCCCAGCGGCCAGCGAAATAGATGGAGGTATATATGAAAGCCCCTCAAGGCATTACGCCTCCCATGGGACCCCAAAAAGAAGGCCACTTAAGCGGGCCAAGCAGCAGGTGGCTAGTGTTCTCCAAGTCAGCCACACAGATGCTGCCTGTCGGAAGCTAGGTTCCTCGAGATCATGCAGCCTCTTCAATCGGCTATCTCCTCAATATCGGAGGATTTACAGGACATCAAAGGCGCAGGATGCTTTAACCCGAAGGTCGGGACTCTGAGGCCAAGATCATCTCAATAGAGAGAAAGCAAGAAAGGAGTGAGACTGAGATGACAAACCTAAAGCGCAGAATGAAAAACTAGAAGATAAGTTGGAGGATTTGAGGGCCGCAGCAGGTGGAACAATTTAATAATTATTGGCCTGCCAGAAAAAGAGGAAGGAGGTGTCATCATCTCATTTTTACAGAAATTTTGTAATAAAATAGCTGGCACTCCTCTGGGGGGGGTATATTATTGAGAGAGCTCGCCAGACACTCGCCCACCCCCCACCCAGGGCCAGCCACCCAGACCAATAATATTAACATTTTTGAATTATCTTGACAAGCAGCATGTTTTCTTGAAATCGAGAGAAGCAAAGGAACTGACTTGGGAGGGCAAGAAGATATGCATAGTGCAAGACCTGCCTCACTCGGTAAGAGTTCGGAGACAGGAGTTGCACCCGATTGTCTCTAAACTAGTGGCAGCTTCTAAACCCTTCAGGGTTAAATATCCTGCCTTATTGATGGTAAAGCATGAGGATAAATGGCTCTCGTTTGAATCCCCTACACAAGTTGCACAGAACTTGAAGATGGTTTTTCCGGATTTATTCAAATGAATTGTGTTAGGAGGATTCCTCTGCCGGAGGTCTGCAAGTGGTGATACAATTGTTTGGTGTGAGGACCCTGAATGGATTTTGCAACTTGTGGGCAGGTATAATTATGTGAAATGATCGGGGATTTCGGACTCAGGAACCTGGAGGCATTTAGTGACCCGATGGCAAGTGGCCCCTGCTGCTGGTGTCAAAATATTTCGAATAGTGCAGGGTCGGCTGAATTCGAACCTTCCTAAAGTGGATGAAGTAGATGCCAATGGTTTACCCCTGGATGGACACTGACAGGATCGGTTGGCTGGCTTTTTGATATAAATAAGCCCCCTGGTTCTAAGCCGTCTAGTCTTATGTCGAGGAGGTGAATTGGACTCACATCAATTCTGACTATGCATCGGCCTGCCTTTCGAGGATGGATCTTTCTCCCCCTTTTTTTTCCTCTTTCTCTCTTCGATTAACTGACAGAGAGAAATCTATGGAGTTTTTCGTTATTTCTGCAGAGACTGTGTATTGAGTTATTCAATGCTCACCGGACTCGTATACAAGAATTGATTATGAGGGTTTTTTTGGGGGTTTTTTTTTTTACTTGTCCTGATTTATGTGCACTGCTTTGGTGAGGGCATCGGGTGACTCAAATCACTTTCTGTTTAGTAAGGGTTAAACTAAGGTTTGGGTAAGTAGTTATATAGTCCTGACTAGAATTTAGTAGGGCTGTGGGAGGGAGGGTTCGGGGGTGGAGTTGGTTTGTTTGGGCCGCCTAGAAGTGAATCATGTGGTGTTAAATACATTGGAGGGCAGTTTTGTTAGAACTGGGGTAAGTGTATGGTTTGGGGTTGGGGGGTTGTATATGGGCTAATTTTGATATGGGGCAGTAGATGGGTTGTGGACCAGAAGGAGTCATTTGAACTCCAGAGTGTGTGGGGGTGGTCTCAAGGCTACACACTGTCAGGATCTGTCAAGGATTCTTTAAATCAGGGGGTGGATACACACTTAATGAGAGTTGTGTATATTTATGGAAATACTTGCCTGTATTTGTATCAGAGTTTAAGGTTGGACATTATGAGTAACTCGTATAAGTTTATAAGTTGGAGCGTTAAAGGAGCCAAGGACAGGGTCAAGAGACAAATTATATTAAGGCACCTGTGTCAATTGGGAGCACAGATTGTCTTTCTCCAGAGACACATCTAAAGAAGTGACATCCATTACTTTGAAGGGGCCTGGGTAGGTCAAGTTTTCGGGGCTGGTTCATCCACGAATAGGGGAGGTTGCTATCCTTATAGCGAGAAATACTCCTTTCAAATTAGTGGAGGAGGCTTGGGACTTGGAGGGTCAATACATCATTATACACGGTCTATTAGAATCGTACCCGATATTATTGGGCTCGATATATGGCCCTAACAGTGACTCCCCAGCCTTCTTCACAGGTTTATTAAATAGGGTAGTATCCAATCCAGAGAAGCTTACGGTTTTAGGAGGGGACTGGAATTTAGTTCTTCAGAATGATCTGGATAGATCATGTAATGAGAGGAGAGGCTTATCACCAGCACAAAAGGCACTGAAGGATTTCATAAGTAAGGCTGCCCTGGTTGATGTCTGGCGTGCAATTAACCCTAAATTATGGCAATATACCTTTTTTTCCACTGCACACAGGACCTATTCACGAATAGACTATATCTTAGTTAGTCTATCTGCAATGCCCGGAGTTGCACAGGTTGACATATCTACCAGGGTGATATCTGACCATGCACCGGTCAGTTTGGAGTATCAACTGGCTGTTGGGGGTAGGCGGTCTCCGCAATGGAGGTTAAACTGCCAGATGCTCAAAGAGGAATCCTCGCTAAATCATATTGTAGAATTCATTAAGAGTTTCATAGAAAGTAATCAAGGCTCAGTAGTGCACAAGGACTTAATTTGGGCGGCTTTAAAATGCTCCCTGAGGGGTGAACTGATTAAAATGACCTCCAAAAAGAAACGTACGCAGATGGCACAATTGGATTCCCTGCTTGCCTCGATTACGAGTATAGAAAGTAATTTATCTTGAGCCTCATTGGTGGCAGATTGGGCACGTCTACAGCAATTGCAGGCTCAATATCTGGGGCTTATAGCTCAGAAAGCGGAGCTAGCCCTTTTAAGGGCCAAGCTTCAGTACCTAGATCTTGGGGAGCGAGCTGGGAAACTACTTGCCATGCATATCCGCCATTTAGATTCAACCCAATTTATAGCAGGGATTCGTATGGGGCAGGGAGAGCAGGTTTGTATGGACCCAGGGGAAATGGCGAACGCTTTTGGGTCTTATTTCCAGGCGTTATATGCGGTAGACCTTGAGTTTAAACCGTCCATAGATGACATCAATTTGTATCTCAGGTCAGTAGCGTTGCCAAAAGTGCCCGAGGAGATGTGGTCTCTCTGAGTGCCCCAATTTCGCTGGCTGAAATCCAGCAGGCGATCCAACAAATGTCTTAGATAGATCCCTGGCCCAGATGGGTTCCCAGTACTTTTATAAGGCATGTCACCTGCTTGTGTCCCAATTTTAGAGGAGGTTTTCCAGTGCTGGTTTGACAATGGGTTGTCAGATACCCGCTTTTTAGAGGCTGAATATTTCTTTAATTTTAAACCGGGAAGGATCCTCTCAGTATGGATAGTTATCAGTCCGATTTCCTTCTGAACACAGACATTAAAATCCTAGCTAAAATTTTAGCTAACAGGTTGTCCAAAGTTATGGACAAACTGGTTAGCAGAGAACAAGTGGGATTTATGGTTGGGAGATCGTCTCAGGATCATATGCGGAAATTATTGCACCTTATCACTATTGCTAAGGAAGCTAAGGCCCCAGCAGTACTGATTTCATTAGATGCCGAGAAGGCATTCGATAGGGTATCATGGGATTATTTACTTGCTACCCTGTCTGCCTTTGGCCTACCAGATGTGTTCCTGAAATGGGTTCAAATTTTATATTCCTTTCCCTCGGCCAGAGTAAAATGCAATGGGGTTTTGTCACCAGTGGTTAAGCTAGAGCGAGGCACGAGGCAAGGGTGCCCTTGTCCCGTGCTATTTAACTTGTACTTAGAGCCATTATTGCATAGATTGGCAGGAAATCCTTTGATCAAAGGTATACAGGTGGGGACATTAGATATACATATTCAGTATATGCAGATGATGTGCTATTACATATTGAAAACCCGGAAACCTCTATTCCGGCGATCTTAGCGGAAATTGATTCCTTTTCCAAAGTATCCTATTATAAGTTAAATCGTGCAAGTCGAAGATCCTCCCTTTAAATAAGGAGGTCAAGAAAGTTGATTTATTGCCGTATGGTCTTTGCTGGGAGGCAAAGTCGCTTACGTACCTAGGAATAAAGGTTAGCGCAGACCTGAATCATATGATTAGAAGTAATCTGACCAATCAAGTTAAAATTATAATGGGGATATGGATAGGTGGCGGTTACTTTCCATGTCGCTTTGGGGTAGATTGAATATCATAAAAATGAATATTCTGCCCAGACTGCTATATCCCCTAGGTATGTTGGGTGTGCACCTCCCGAAAGCATGGTTTCTTAACTAACAGAAGACGTTTAACCTCTTTTTATGGAATGGGAAAAGGGTTCGTAGGTCCTATACTAAACTTATAGCCCCGAAGTCAAAGGGAGGATTAGCTGCTCCCTCTCTTTTCTTATACTATATTACGCAGCATGTAAGTAAATTAGGCTATTGGAGTGACAAGTCTGAACAAAGAACTTACTTACCCTTATGGGTTGATATAGAGCGGGGATTAGCGAAAAGGACAAACTGTTCTCTCCAGGCCTTGTTATATGTCCCTCCGGCGAATATTCCCAAACCCTTGAAAAATAACCCTATGGGATGGTCACTGAAGGCCTTCCGGCAGTTACAGAATGACCTTGCAGTCAACTGGTATTTATCGTCCAATCAGCCTATTTTCGAAAATCCTTGCATCAGGGTAGGGGCTACAGCTTTGTCCATGGTATTTTGGCCCCAGATAAGTCACTTTAGAGTCTCGGATTTCTGGGTGAATGGGAGACCAATACCCTTTGATCAATTGGTGAGGTCTTTTGAGTCGCCAGTCAAGATCTGTTTAAATGGCTGCAGGTCAGTAAGGCCATAACTGCCACTTTTCCCAGATAATTCCAGTACATCATGGGACAGAGATATTGACACACTTTTGCCATAGCCTCTCAATCAAAGCCGGTTTCAAGATATATAAAACACTTCAGGAATGGGATTCAAAGCTTCCCTCAGGAATCTGTTTTTACTGGACGAGGGAGTTAGGGCTACCTGAGGAACCCAGTTTTTGGAAGAAGCTGTGGCTCACTATGTATAAATACATAAAACAAGACTGGTTGAGGATGGTACATTTTAATATAATGCATCATTTATAGCTAACCCCATCTCGAATGTCTAGGTTAGGGACAAAAGGTATGTCCCTATGTGGGAAGTGCAGGAATGATGACGGTACTTTGTATCACATGGTCTGGTCATGCCCTCTAATACAGGGCTTCTGGCGGGCTATCAACAAGTTCTTTGACCCTGTTCTTGGCTTATCAGACATGTTCACCCTGAGGTATGTCTCTTGAATTTGTTCCCAGTGGGTACTTCCAAGATTAAAAAGGCTCAACTATCGCTTTGTCTCAGCTGTTGGAACTGACAATTTTAAGGCACTGGCTGGGTGATCAACCCCTTCTTTGTTGGAGTGGTATCGTGAGTGCATATTGGCTCTACAGCTAGAAAAGCATATTGCTGATATGCAAAGCAGACGGGAAAATATATGTCCCTTTGGAGTTCATTAGAAGCGCCTTATGGCATGGAGGCCTGGTGTCCAGAATACCTCAGGGATGATATGTTAGGATTGTGTATGTGTGTAGCCTGGGAGGGTGGGGTGGGAAGCATGCTTAACCTCTCATGTGTGAGAGTGAGTTGGCTATGGGTTATGCTATGTTTATCCTTTTCGCGCTCTCACTTGTGCTTCTCAGCTTATGTATGTGGAATGGTGTTGTTGTGCAAAACAATAAAGATGGTTAATTACAAAAAATAAAAAATAAAAGTTTTTACTACTACTGCTACTACAACCCCAGTAATGTGCCACAGCACAATATTCAATGGGGTGGGATGCGCCGGCCGCAAGGGAATGGGCCTGTGCCCAAATGTAATGTATGCCGTGAGAGCTGTGAGAGTGGAGGGGGAGTTTCCATAAATAAGCCATACAGCAGCATATTTAGAGGGAATGCGCCCCTCACTGACCTGAGATGTGCAACACAAAGATCTGCCATGAAAAGCAGGCCTAAATCGTCCAGCCACCCCACAGGCAGGCCATGTCAGTGCAAGCAGGTGCACAGCTGCCTGCCCGGTAATAGCCAGTGGGAAGCCCCCTCCATCCCCGATCACCAAGTGCACCAAGCATCTCCCCAGGCCCAACCTCACAGTGTAGGGCAGCCCCTCCCATCCCCAAACCTGTCTGTATAAAATATAAAACCGAAAGTCCTTGGTAGTCTACTGGACCCCCCATCCCTGATTGTAATACAACATTATCCCCACATTTCCCTAGTAGTCTCGTGGACCCCCCTCCCATCCCCGATTACCAATACACAACATTATCCCCACATTTCCTGGTAGTCTAGTCCCCCACAGCCCCGCTTGTAACAAGCAGTTACTTCCAACATGTCCTGGTAGTCCAGTGGACCCCCACCCCCCACTCACTGAGGCACCCACTCCCACCCCACCTCATCCCAGTTTTGGCAATGAAGTAGACAGGCAGCAAAACCCACCCGCAAACCTCCACGGCTGCCCGCTGACTGAGCTGTCACAGTTAAATTTATAAGAGCTCCCAACCCTGGGCTAATATCACCTATTGATTTGCATAACCCCCATTGTATTGTTCAGTTCTTGCCAATCTCAACTAACTTAGGGCTTGCTTTGTTTTATAAGTAATGCAAATGTTTTGATACACTGTTTTATCTAATTTGACTGTAACATGTATTTTGTTAAACTTGTGTACTTTGTGATATTTATATGTCTTGTGGAGCTCATTGAAAATGTGTTTTACTCAATCAAGCTAATCCCTATTCATATGAAATATAAATAAAAATATTTTACTACTACTACTGTATGTTCTACAATAACATTGGTCGACACTATCAACCAGTGGGCTTGCAGTGTGTACTGTATGCTTTCATTCACAAAGATGACTTTGTGAATGACAGCTTACTGTACACACTGCAAGCCAATTAGTCGACAGTGTCGACCAATGGTTCTGTAGTGTGTACAGTAAGCTGTCATTCTGTGACAGCTCAGTCAGTGGGCAGCAGTGAATGTGTGTGGGTGGATTTTGCTGCCGCTGGCTTCCATTGGTCATGCTAGATGGGGGTGCGTAGGGTGGGGTGGGGGGCCTTCAGTGGGTGGGGGTCCAATGGACTACCAGGGACATGTTGGGAGGAATGGTCTGTTATGAGCGGGGCTGTGGGGGGCACTAGACTACCAGGAAATGTGGAGATAATTTGTATATTACAGTTGGGGATGGAGGGATCTGCTGGACTACCAGAGACATTCAGGTTTTCATATTTTATATGGACAGGGAATGTGATGGGAGGGGGTTGCCCACACTGTGAGGATGGGCTCGGGGGTGATGCTTGGTGCACTTGGTGATGATGGAAGGATACCACTGGACTACCAGGGTAGTGTTTAGTGACACATGTGTTCTACATTCAAACTTTGGGGTGAGAGGGTGGCCACTAGACTATCAGGGTGCTGTGGAGTGTTTCTATGATCACGCAGCTCTTGCAGGGCACCAGGCTCTTTCAGCCAGCTGCAGCCATGCTAATGGGTTCATAATGAACATGCATGTTGCCCCTTTGCACCAAGTATTGCGAATGAGCCCATTAGCATTTCCTGGCTGAATATGGTGCTTGGGGTCATGGTGCATCCAGGTCTGCACCTCGCATAGCCCACAGGTAGTATGCAGCACAGTCCCTGGTTGCGCTGCATGGGACTCGGAGGCCACCCGCACTAGGCTGCGCATCCAAGGCGCGTATTCAGACTGTGTGCGCGATCAGTACTGATCATGCATACTATTTGAATATACCCTTAGAGCCTGCTGGAGCATCTATTCTGTGAGGCACATCGTTGCACGCACACAACTGGCCCACTCTGAATATGTCCCCCAAAACTTTAATTAAAGCCAGGGATGAGTATAATTTTTTTTTAAATCTTATAAAAAATTAAAAAGCTTTCCATAAAGCCCAGTGTGAAAAAATGCACATAATAATTTACCAAAATGATGTTAGATCTTTTTGGAATCTGGTTGCGAAAGGCACAACTAATTGGTCTAGCTCCATAGACACCTATATTCCAGCAGATACTGTATATGGGTAAAGCACTTTTCAAAGCTATTTTTTGATGATCAGGTTAGTGACAATCACTTAGCTTTGATATATTACCCTGTTAGGAAATGTGTGGCACCAGAGGTTCGCTAGGCAATCATCCTTGAAGATGGGCAAAACCCTAGGCCCCTATCAAATCCCCCAAAAGTGTATTTATCACATATCCTACTCAGGTCAGATGTCCTGCTACTATTCTTTAATCACTGAATAAGCGAAGGCTATCTTCCATATTCCTGGAAAGAGGCAGAAATAGTGCCTATCTTCAAGAACAGAGATAAATCAGATCCTATGATGTACCAACCAATTAGCATTTTAGATATTTCTGGAAAACCTTTCTCAAAGATAATCTTAGCTAGACTACAAGTCCAAATTATTTACCTGGCTGGATTATCTCCTTTACAATTTGGATTTAAAAGGAACGGCTCGACTTTAGACAACTGATTTTTTTCTTAGACACATTTGGGAAAGCTACTGCCTGATCGGCAAACAAAGATTGTATGCAGCATTCAGATATTTTTCAATAGCATTTGATTCCATTAACAGGAGTAAACTGTGGCAAGCTATACTTTGCATGGAAGAAGCAGATGCTACAGTGTGTGTTCCTTGGGACTAAAGGGAAGTATTTATTCTTGTAGTTTGGTTATCTTGTAGTGTGGTCTGCTTAATTTGTGCTGGGAGGAGGACTTGTGGCCTGTTTATTTTAAGCAGGACTTGTTTGAATTCTGTCTGTGGCAGCTACAAAATCAAACTACAAACCGATTTAGACTTGGCAGTGGGGCAGGTAGCCAACAGCCATTTTAGTTAATTGCTTCACTTTGCATTGGAGCTGGAAGAAGCAGGAGCTAGTGTGTGTTCCTGGGGACTAAAAGGAATCATTTATTCTTAAGGTTTGGTTAGCTTGTAGTGTGGTCTAGTTAGTTTGTACTGGGAGGAGGACTTGTGGCCTGTTTTCTCCCACACCCCCACCCCTCACCACCACCACCACCACCACCACTATTAGATAGGCAAGTGGACCACTCCCAGTAGTGGTTCCACCTATTAGGAAGAAGCAGGGAGTGGAGTAATTTAAAGGGGGTGAAATCTGGTTTAAATTATTGAAGAAATATTGATGCAAATGTAATGGTTGTGCATTTTCTTATTTGAGGTAAGGGCTATTCTGGGGACAACGTTTTGTCAGAAATGCAGATTTAAAGTTCTTAAGTAATATGGATGCAATTGTAAAGATCTGTGAAATATTTAGAGCCTAGGGAATACAGGGAAGATGTGGAGGCCAGGGCAAGGAGGCAGCTGGTTAAATGGGAGGGAAGAGTGGAGGGGTAGGGATGACTGGGGTTGGGGGCACTGGGAGGCTGGGAGGATTGTGAGCTGCAATTGGTATGGGGTGGCACTGTTTCTGGGAACCTGGTGGAAGGTGGGGGGTGTCCAGTGTTCAGGCTATTTAGACAGCTTACGCTGGAGATAGAGAGCTTGAGGTGGAAACTGGGGGGAGGGGACAGGAATGAGAGGGTGAGGAAGAGATGGGGCAGAGGGGCAGAGAGGTCTCCATTGCAGGATAGACCAGGATGCCAAGGGCCAGAAGGGGGTGCTTGGCCAGGGGGACCATGTCCACAGGGTCCTGGGAGCACCAAAAGGGAGTGTTGGCAAGTGGTAGGGAACATGGCCAGACAGAAAGGAAGTAGAGAAGAGGTTTAGGGTAAGCAGAGGCATGGAGGGATTTCAGGTGAGGTTTGGGGGAGGAGGTGGAGGAGGTTGGAGACAACAAACAGGTACGCAGTCCTGGCTGATGAAACAGAGCAGGAGGTTGAGGAAGGCACCATAGAACAAGAGTCAGGGAACCAGGAGGGAAGGGGGAAACACAGGGTACAAAGTGAGAGGGAAGACTATGGGGTAGAAGTGAGGAGTGGCAGGAAAGCAGGTCAAGTTGGCACAAATACACTAAATAAAGAGGAAGGAAGGCAAAAACTGGTTGGGGGTGGAAGGGGATCACAATGCAGGGAGCAGTGGGAGGAGGTATACATAGTGGAGAGGAGGGGGAGGGGTTGTGGAAGGGAGCAAGCACAGAAGGGACAGAGGAGGAGGAGAGCAGGTGGAGGTGCAATTGAAGGAGAAGGGAGGGGGGAAAGGGCAGTGTATAGAAGGATAGGACACTGAAGAAAAGCTGCTTCATAAGAGGGCAAACCATGGGGGAAGTGCAAGGGATAAGGAAGTGAGCACTTCTATTAGGGGATTCTATGCTCAGTGGGGTGAGATGGGGAAGTAATGGAGCAAGGACAAGCCAAACCTGGGTGGAGTGTATACCAGGTATGATGGTGGGGAGAGTAGGGCAGTGCATTCAGAAATGTGTGAAGAAGGTGGGAGGGAAGCCTCATCATTGTGCACCTAGGAACAAATGATCTAGAGGACAGTACAGTGGAAGAAGTACAGGAGAGGTACAGAGAAGTGGGGGTATCTGGAGTCAGTTGGGAAACTCAGTGATATTCTCGGAAGTGTTCCCAGTACCTAATGTAAGCACAGTGAGGAATCTAAGAATACAGGAGTTTAATGGGTAGCTGAAGGGGTGGTGTGCAGAAATTGGGTATGGGGTAGTAGGGGAGTGGGGTGAGACATGGAACAATAAACGGCTGTGTGCTAAGGATAGGCTGCATCTCAGCATCGGGGCTACAAGGGCATTGGGACAGGGCCTGGAGAAGTACATTAAAAACAACATAGATTTAAAATGAGGAGGGGGGAGGGCAAAGTTAGATAGCATGGAGGAGGCACCTTCCAGGGGAGACCGGAAGGCATCTCCCCACCAAGAGAGGGAGAAGGAGGAGGAGAATGAGGGGAAGTTACCGAAACAGAAATGGAAGGGGGAGAGATGGGAAGAGGAGGGGTGGGGCACAAGGTGGACTGTAGTATTCTTGAAAGCAAGGAGCTTAGCAAACAAGGTGGCAGAGTTCCAGGCAATGATGGTAGAGGGAGAAGTAGATATTGACGCCATCTCAGAGACCTGGGCCACCCAATACCATGACTGGGATCTTATGATCCCACGATACAAGGTTTTCCGCAGTGATCAGAAAGGAGGGAAGAGCTGGAGGGGTGGCTATTTATGTCAGGAAGGGGATACTGTGTACCAGGGAGGAGGGGGATGAGGGAAGGCCAGAAGCCATGTGGGTATTGCTCCAAAGACCTAAAGGTAAGAATATCAGGATGGGGGTGGTGTACAGGCCACCCTCACAGAGTGAGTAAGTGGATAGATAGTGGAGGGAGCAACTCAGGAAGGTCAGTGGCAAAGGAAAATACAGTTGTAGTGGGAGACTTCAACCTACCTGAGGTTGGCTGGCAGAGAGTAACAACAGCACGTGCCAGGGAACAGGTGCTGCTGGAGGCTATCCAAGACAGCTACCTAGTGGAAGGGGTGATGGAACCTACTAGAGAGGGGAACATTCTGGATTTGGTGCTAACAAATGGTGATAAAGTCCAGGATGTGGTAGTACAGGACCCTCTAGCAGGAAGTGACCACTGCTCAGTGTTGTTCCTCCTCAACACAGGGAGGGATTCTGCTAAGACCAGGACAAGAGTATTGGACTTCAGGAAGGCAGATTTAGGATGCTTAACAGAAGTGGGCAATTATTAGGAAGGAGCTGAATGAGGCCACAAACACATGTAATAAATCTCAGAGTAAGCAGTCAGGGTCCAAAAAACAGTTTTACTATAGCGCTTCAACAGCACTGTCACCGACATCCCCCACAGCAACGGACACAATGCTGGGTGTCGGCATTGTACCGTCGGTAATGTCAGTGAGTTTTCATTGGGGTGCTGCACTCCCCCAACCTCCCATGTGGGGGGCTCCACCCCCACACCTCCCAGTCTCTAAATATCTAACTTCGAGTTGGAGTTGGACCCGGGGGGGGGGACACAACACCAGGAAATGCACCACTGGTGTCTTCCTCACACAAGCATAGTGACTCACCGCAGACAGGCTAATTCTGTCGCTGTGCTGGTGTTCACTGTGTTGGTGTTGAACTTGCATTGGCACACCCCAAAAGACCTAGCTGGCTCAGCAAGGAAGTGGAGTGGAAGGTGAAGGAAAAAAAATTGGCCTTCATTATGATCAAAAAATCAGGGTGTGAAAAGGATAGAGAGATGTTCACAAAGGCATCTAGGGAGATGACCAGGTCAGTCAGGGCAGCCAAGTCAGCAAAGTAGCTGAAGTTGGCTCAGGGGATCAGAGAGGGGGAAAAGGGGTTCTTTAAATACATAAGGGAGAAGAGGAGTTGTAGAAATGACATTGTTAGACTCAAGAGGGATGGGGGATGGGCGGAAGAAGAAGGGGAAGAACAGGCAGGGGCTCTCAATGAGTACTTTTGCTTGGTGTTCACAAAAGAAAGGGATGGTCCAACACCGCAGGGGAAAGGGGTCAATGGTGAAGGGGGGCAGAGATTACAGATGGGGTCATCCAAGAGGATAGAGTTCTGAAGGGCCTTATAGTCTTGCGGGTGGACAAGTCACCAGGACCAGTCGGTATACACCCAAGGTTCCTGAAGGAACTGGCGGAGGTGCTGGCAGGCCCTCTGATGGACCTCTTCAACACATCTTTAAAGATGTGTAAGGTACCCACGGACTGGAGGATGGCTTACGTGGTACCCCTTCACAAGAGTAGACCCAAGGACCAGCTGAGCAACTACAGACCGGTAAGCTTGAATTCCATAGTGGGGAAGTTGATGGAGACCATTCTAAAGGAGAGGTTGATAACCTTTCTCGATAGTAATGGTCTACAGGATGAGAGACAGCATGGGTTTATCTCAGGAAGATCATGACATGGGCCCCTACTTTTCTGCGGCACTATGGGACCAACTTCTGCGGCAAGACTACCATTTGCTGCAGAACTTCTGCGGCGGTGGTTTGTAATTTCTGCAGAAGTTCTGCAGCACTAACAAACTACTACATCACAGTGGCAGCTTGTCATCCTGACTTCACTTTCATGACAGTGGTTATAGCAATCAGGATGGTGGAAAGCACACTAACAATAGTTCAAAAAATAACAGACTTATAATTTTATGCCTAAAAAAGGAAAACAGATGTCTTTCCCTTAAGGTCCTAGCTTGTTGCATAAATGACATATCCAGAGGGGATCTTTTGTGATAAATAAGGTATTTCTATATGCATGCTATCTATCCCACTAATGAGGTTTCCACTGTCTATCACTTATATATTTCTATGTGCTTTGTACACCACTGATGAGGTTCCCACTGTGTATCACTTATATATTTATATGCAATCTGTAACATGCATACAAATGTGTGTGTGTGTGTGTGTGTGTGTGGTGAGAGAGACAGATATACTGCATGTGTGTGTGTATGTGTATTTATATTTTTTAATTTCCATGAACTTGCATCCTCATTCATACAGGTCCCCCTGGAAATGGAATAGAGGAGCTACTGCAAAATTCATTTTTCATGTAGACCTGCTTACCCTGACACACTGCGTAACACCATAAGGCCATGACATGCAAGTGAACCGATTGTGAGATAGAGCTCTCCAGCCCATCACAATGTGTCCACCATGTGACAACACTGCACCATACCTTCCCAGGCTCTCAGCAGTGATGTGTTCCACCAATCCTTGTGCTGCCCAGCCAGTTCCCAGAGTTAATCTCTGAACCTGAGTTGCTGGCACAGAAACACAGCATGCTACCCTCTGGCCCAACAGCTGTCCCTTCACACAACATTTCTCCATAACTTTTAGGTGATTCTATAAACCAATGACAATATGTAATCAATAACCCTGGCAAAAATGTGTACAGTGCAATTATTTATTTAACAGGTCTATTCTTTCAACAGGTCTACACATTATTATATTCCACTTTTCTGGACATAATTACTTTATTTTTCTTAAAAATAACAGTTAAATTCATTTTACCGGTTATTCATTTCAGATGGCATGTCTATACCTTAAAGGCACAAATAGGTTTGTACAAAGTGAGGTATGGACTTAACAGGTCTGTGCTATTGACAAGGTTTTGTTTAAGTTGGCCCTAGCACAATAATGTAAGACTGAAAATTGTATTAGGCTGTAGTGCAGGTTGAGCAAATACCACCATGCATGATGTGCTGTGCCACCACCTCTGACAGTGGGAGCTGTGGTAGATAAGTGACTGCTCATTTCTGTTGCAGAATGCAGCCATTTCATTAGCTAACGTACAATGTTATGTCAATGGTAACATCACATCCTGAGGATATAGGGGAGTTTTGGATATAAAAAAAGGGGAAGGGAACCAGATTCTATGGATAAACAGAAATATTAATAAAAAAACACCAAGAAGAGTGAATTCCGCGGCAACGCAGAAGTTCTGCGGTAGATTTCAAGTTCTGCACAAAATTCTGCGGCTGCAGATTTCTAGGGGCCTTGATCATGACAAACTAACCTGATCAACTTCTTTGACTGGGTCACTATGGCAGTTGATGAAGGCCATGCTGTGGGAGCCCTGTACCTGGACATCAGCAAGGCTTTTGACTCGGTGCCCCATGGGAGGTTAATGAGAAAGCTGAGGGACATGGGGATTGGGGAGAAACTGGTGCAGTGGATTGAGAGCTGGTTGCAGGGCAGACAACAGAGGGTAGTTTTAAGGGGGGAGACATCCAAGCCAAGGCTAGTAACAAATGGGCTACTGCAGGGTTCAGTGCTGGGACCTGTTTTGTTCAATCTCTTCATTGGAGACATTGCAGAGGGGGTCAAGAGTAAGAGAAAGGGAGGGAGGCAGGCACTCAGCGAGGCTCTAGTTAAACTTGAACACTGGTCTAGGGCGTGACAGTTGGAGTTTAATGCTAAGAAGTGCAAGGTCATGCACCTTGGAGCAAAAAATCCCAGGACCAGCTACTAGCTGGGGGGAGTGCAGGTAACAGCTTCAGAGGAGGAAAGGGAACTCAGGGTAATAGTCACAGGGGACATGAAGATATCTGCACAGTGTAGGAGGGCAGCAGCAAGGGCAAATAGGATGCTGGGGTGCATTACCAGAGGGATCACCTCTAGAAAGGAAGTGGTCATCCTGCCCTTGTATAGATCACTGGTGAGGCCACAGTTGGAGTACTGTGTGCAGTACTAGTGCCCGTAACTCAAAAAGGATGTGAGATTACTGGAGAGGGTTCAGGGCAGAGCTACAAAAATTATCATGGGACTGGGGGAGTTGCTGTATGAGGAAAGATTGAGGAAGCTCAACACGTATTCACTGGAAGACAGAAGGGAAAGAAGACCTTTAAGAACTTGAAAGGCATAAACAAAATCAGAGAGGGAGGATTGTTTCACTTAAAGGGGCAAAGGGGCACTAGTGGCACGGTCTGAAATTGGAAGGGGAAGATTCAGGAGGGAGATGAGGAGTCACTACTTTACAGAGAGAGAGTGGTGGCTAGATGGAATGCACTGACGGAGGAGTTAATCGAACTGAGGACAGTGGATAGCTTTAAGCAGGGTTTGGATAGAGTCAAGGGCAGGATTAGTACAGACAGGAACACAAAGGGAGAAAAGACCAGGAAAGGGAAGGAAGAGAGGGCTTTGGGTGGGGATGGGGCAGCTGTAGTAATATGAAACTAAGAGCTGCACAATTGGGCAGACTTGATAGACCTGTGGACCTTTTTCTGCTGGCAATTTCATATGTTCATTAACTGCACTTGGGCATTAACTATGCCATGGTCTCAGTGATTTTTAACCTGTACAATAACAACTGGTCAAGAATTAGAATAGGGTCACTAGGTGAGGTCCCTAGCAAAGTATTCATCAATAAGGGTGTTAGGCAAGGGTGCTTATTTGCCCTGACACTCTTTAACATAAACCTGGATAAACCCTTACAAGTTTTTGATGGCTTTCTCTCAGACTACCCTACGATTGGCCCCTATGAGGTCCCACTCTTGGCATATGCACATGACCTGGTACTGCTTTCACTTTCCCAAACTGGTTTAGAAAGAAAATTAAGTCTTCTGGTTGTTGAATCCCAAAAGCTTGCTCTCACCATACACCCAACTAAAAGCCAGGTAGTTGTTTTGGGGAACAGGAGATCAAACATAAGGGCCTTGGCATATTGGGAATTTAATCTTCAATACTGTTAACCAATACACCTACCTTGGTCTAAAATTTTACGCGAACGGCACATGGAACCCACACCTTCTTGAAGTTTCTTCAAAGGCAAAAACCCCCCCCCCAAAAACTCTGTAGGTCTAAACAAATTTTCTTATAAGCATGGAGGCTTCAGTATCAGGCCCCTTATCCAGACAATCAGCTCTAAACTCATTCTCCAATTGCTGTTTGCCTCAGTGATTTGGGCCCCAAACATGCTAACTGATTTAGAAAAGATTCCCATTCAACTTTTGGAATCTTCTCTTAGGTTAAATAAATCTATCCTGAGTGCATACGTCAGAGCCAAGCTAGGAATGGGCAGTTTTCAAACCCTAACAGACTCCTTGTTCATTGGCCACTGGATCAAATGTACCAGGAACAATTCAGCAAACTTATTAAAGATGTGCCTAGAAGAAAAAGAAAAATGGGCAATGTTAGGACTTCAAAAGTCTTTCTGGCTAGCCCACCTTTACAAATTATTGGAAAAATATCAATTACATGATCTTCATAATTACCATAAAACCGCACCCTCTATAGCTTGAAATACAAGAAATACATCAAGAATAAAATTAAAAACATCAATCAGGCAAAAGATTTAGATTTGATAGCTTGATCAAGATTTGTACACTGGTACGCATCCAGTGAGAACTGTTTCAGATACAGATCTTATTTAGTCCATATCCAGGAACCCAAACAAAGGGCCATTTTTCTAATGTTTAAAATCAAGCTTTTCCAACGCAACATTAGAATGGCCAGATTCACAGGTGCTTCAAAGGCTTCAGAAACCCCTTGATCTTGTCCATAAGGGGGCAGTGAGAACCTGGAGCACCTGACGTTTCACTGCCCCTGGTATACTAAGATGCATAAAACCTGGATTTTTAGTATATTTTCTAGCTTGAGTGGAACTCCTGAAGACACCCTGCTTGTTCTGATGATTGTTAATGATGTTATTATTGTGAACAAAATTGCTAACTGCTTTTGTACTGTATATAAAATTCATAGGAGCAAGCCTTTTATATGTCCTTAATGTCCTATCTTTTTCCAGTATATATGAATGGATTATATGTACAGTTTTTTTTTCCCCCCAAACATGTTCACCTGGAACATTGCCTAATATATTTATTTCCCTAGCACTTATCCCATCTTGCATAATGGTTGTTATTTGTTGTGCTTCTGGGGCCTTGAACTGTTGAATCTTTGCCTTTGCCACTGTGCTGTTTACTGACATTTTACGTTCCATGCCTTATTCTTGGCTTCAGTTTGTTGTTACCTGACTATATGTTTTAGTTAATTGTATCACTTGTTGTCACCTGATTTATCCTTTTTATCTCACTGTTGTTTTTCCCACCTTTTGTATTGTAATCTCTCAGGTTGTGCTTGAAAATAAGCAGCTTTGCTGTCAAGCGCACCAACCCAGTCAAGAAAGACTAAATAAATAAATATTTATTTATTTTTATGTTTGTTTGTTTTAACATTGTGAGGGCATGAAGCCAATCAATAAAGTATTTGAACCTTGAACCCTCCAAGGTACTTGTAGGTTTTTGTCATGTCACTACTCACCCTCCTCTCTTCCAGGTTACACATTATTGTTTTCATTATTGGGAGGCATAAGCACTGTGTTCACCAGACTCTGATTAGTCTATTTTCTACTCCTTGGAGCAGCTGTGGCACTTTGGGAGTCTCAATTATACCCTTTTAGCAGAGGTCATTGATTGCTGTAGGGGATTGGGGATCCTCCAGGGCCACAGTTCAGAACACAATTTGGCTTTGAAGGTTGACTGTGGGGTGAGTAGGATTGGGAGTGTGAGATCGATGAGGTGCCTTGTGAATGGACAAAGCCTGCATTTCACCCTGCCTTATACCCATTCCTAGGGTGGCTTGTTTTTTAATGGAAGGGTATCTAATCACCTGAAGACCTGGATCCCCCTTAGGGCAGTTCTATGTAACACCAGGTAACTGAGGAATAAAATAGCAGTGATAGAGACCTTCATCACGGACTCCTCAGCTGACCAGTTATCTATCATGGACACCTGGTTAGGGGGCAATTCATGACCTGTTTTGGTTGCATCTACCCAGCCACTTCTTCTGTGCTGTATTGTCCTAGGCAGGAGTGCTGGGGTTTGGTGGGGTGGTCTGGCTATCTGCTTTAGGTCTGCATTAAAATGGGTGCCGTACCTCATGGGTGTGACCAGGTCATTTGAATGCATGGCATTTAAAGGTTAGCCATGTAGAGGTTGCAGGATCATTCTCATGTACTGACTTCCTGGACCTAGAAATGATTTTCTGCAGGCTCTAGAGTGTTTTGTGGGTGACCAGGTCATGGAGTCACTCAGACTTCTGGTGCTGGGTGACTATAATGACTGGATGGACAAGGAAACCTCTCTGTTTGGAGTTTAGTTTCTCCAGTTGATGACATGACTGGGCTCTGTATGGGCAGTTGCCTCCGGTGCTCAACAGCATGGCCATGCCTTGGACCTGGTCTTCTCAGTGGGTCTTGACATTACTGATATCAGCACTGACCCAGTCATTTAATTGAATCATTTTGCCATATAGTTCCTTTGTTGAGCTTCCTAGTTAATTACCCTCCCCAATGGAGATGGTCAAATATGGTCCAGTTTGAAACATAGAGCCTAAGAAGCTCCTGGCAGTATGGAACACCTCAGAAAAAGTGACAGCTTGTGCTGAGGGAGAATAAGAAGCTGTGGAGAGCTATATTCTGGCTCTTATAGTTACCTTTGATTCCATGGAATCCTACTGTGTTTGTCACTTGATTTCCCACCACAGGTCACAATAGTGTGATTGTGACCTAAGACAACAAAGGACAAAGATACAGATGTTATAGCATTCCTAGTGGAGGTCTTGGTCTGAGGAGGACACATTAACACTGGGAGCTCACTCTGGTAACTACCAGTGGGCAATCACCCTGAAAAAGTCAATGTTCCTGTCACAAGTGGTAGCTTCAGGAAAGAACCAACCAGCACAAATCTTCCTCACTATAGACAGGTTGCTTAATCTGACTTGTTTTTTTTTTTTGAAGAATAATATAAGGAGTTCAATCATTTCTTCTTTGATATGGTATCCTCCATTCAGGACAGGATATCATACGGTAGTCTGTTATTTTAATGGACCAGCAGTATTCAGTCAATGGTTGGTGAGTTTATTGTGTATCAGTGGAATGAGTTTGAGCCAGTTCTTGTGGAAGATATATTTTAAGTGGTCTGAGGATGCACTGTACCTACTGTATATTGAATCCAGGGCCTACCAGACTTCTTTTTGAGTGCTAGGGTGAACTGAGTCTGATATTCATGGAGGTTGTTGGGTGCTGTTGGAATGGCTGAGGTACTTTGTAGGACTCTCTGGGATGAGTCCAAGTCGTACTTGTCTGGTATAGTGCAGCAGGTGGCGTTGGGATCTTACATCTTGAATAGATCTGCACTCAGCTATGGAGTGCCTCAAGGCTTGATCCTGGCCCCCATGTTGTTTGTTGTGAACATACTTCCACTGTGTGAGATTATTAGAAGATATGATCTGGAATTTTAAAGCCATTCTGATGACTGCCATTTTTATCTGTCATGTGCTCCAGGTGTTTCAGTAATGGGGCTAATTGAGTGTCTCAAAGAGCAAGTGCTTAGCAAGGATGTGTATCTTTAAAGAATGAAGTTTTGGGGCCTTTAGATACCTATGAGTTTCTTTAATTAGCTTTTCATCATTGTATACATATTTTGCTGAGTACTAGTAAAAAAAGAAGTAAATGGAATTCTTGTATTATGATGTGAAAAGAGTTTTGATGGCAGTACACTCCAATGGGAAACTGCAAACCTGTTTTCAGATTTTAATAGAGAACTAACACTTTCTATCACCAAGCCATTATATATTTAATAGAAATATGTGATTTTTGATAACCTGTGATCTTTTGTTATAATTTATCAAATGACATTTTCTTCATAACCAGATTTAACTTGGGAAGAAGAAAAGAGAAGCCAATTATTGTTTTAGAGATTGTAAAATCATACAGATGTACTACAATAGTGCAAACATATAAAGGCAAAGTTTATTTCTGAAAGAACTACCTATTTATTTTGAAAACTATAGAAAATATATATTACATTTTTCACTGAAATACTTTTTGCTCCCAAGTAGTTGCCAGTCTCTGACATCACAATACCAGAATTCGATTGAATTCTTTTTTACTATCTGTGTGAAAAGCAAAGGTGAAAACCCAATTATTTCAACTGCACAGATGAAGACCCACTTTTTTTCAACTGCACAAACAAATATTTTATTACGAAAGTAGAATGTTATTACTAGTGCATCAAAATGCAATAAAGAAAATAACCAGTTGTGTATTTATCAGAGGTAAAGAACTGAGGCACGATTTTCAAAGAGCAATGCAGGGCCTTGCATTATGCCATGCATCACCTTTTTTGATGCAGCTATGCAAAGCATCTTTGCCACAGCTGCTCCTAATTTTGGTAGGTTGGGTGCAGTTTCGACACTTTAACCAATTTATGGCAGCTTTCACCAAATATGTGGTGCAAGCTCTGTACAAATGATACCCAGGATTGCTGCTAGCTAGACCAGAAAAAGTTGGTCTAAAATGCAACAATTGATGTATGGGATACGAAGTCTACTTTGCCGGCCAGGAGAATGCTGCAAGAACAGTGCACCATATGTTTAGTGCATCCGAAGCTTGTGGTATTTTGGGTCATTTGAAAATCCAGCTCCTAATTTTTAAGGAGTTTTTAGACTGGATAACTACCAGAAGGCTTAGTCTTAATTCCATCAAGATGAAAGTGCTGCTGGTGGAACCTAGCCAGAGCTGTTTGGCAATAAATGTCACTTTACCACCGTTATTGGCATCCTGCTACAAGCTGTGGCTAGGGTGAGGAATCTGGTGGTCACTGGGGACTCCAAGCTGATGCTAGAACATCGAGTGCAAGTAATTGTAGCCAGTGGCTTTTTCTATCTGTGAAAGATCACACAGATCAAACCTTTTCTATTGCCTGCCAACTTGGTGATCATGCTGCATGTCTTAGTTACATCTAGACTGGATTACTGCAATGCACTTTACCTGGGGCTCTTTGTGAAGCTGGTGTGCTGCCTACAACTTGTGCAGAGTATGACAGTCTGGCTGATTGCTGGGATTTCCTGATGTGAGGATATTATGACAGTGCTCAGTGAGCTGAAGTGATGCCAGTCTGGTGGTGTATTAACTTCAGTGTGTGTAAGTTAACTTACAAGGCCCTGCGTAGATTGGGCCCAGGCTATCAGAAAGACAACCTGGTCCCATACACTCCTATCCACTCTCTCTCTAGCCCTTTGAGGTGGAAATCCTCTCTATTCAGAGATCTCAGCTTAAATCTAAAAGGCAACTAGCATTCAGAATTGCAGCACCAAGATTTTGAAATGCACTACCCTTGGAGAGTAGAGGCTCCCTCTTGGTCAACATGTTCAAAAAATGGCTAAACAATCTTTTTAATGCTTGTTATGGGTCTGGCAATATCTATTAACTATGTTTATACAATAAGAGTGAGCAAATGACTCATTAGATAAAAACATGTATTCTCACTGCAGTGTGATAACTCCAGATAACACACAATGGTGACATCTTCTAACAAAAAAAACTGCACAAAACACAATCCCATTGTATAAAATGGATATGCGATGGCTAGGGGTGATATCTGAACTCATGGCAAGTGAGTTCAGGAAACCATCCCTCGTGGCTCTGCAACGCTCCACCACTCATGATATTCCCCAAGTGCACTTGCCACTCATTCAGATATATTCTGTATCACACACCTAGCCATCACATATCCCCTTACTAGATTAGTACCTGAAAGATTGTGCTTATTTATTTATGCTTATTTTATTTATGTATGACACCTACAACCTCATGGATTGGGCATCAAAAACAAACAAAATTGCATTAACTTGCCTTGCCTTCATTTTGGGATCCCTCAGTCTCTCCTCATAGTGCTTCTTGTGCAACCCCAGCACCATTTTAGTTGCCCTAATCTGGACTGCCTGTACCCTATGTTCTTTTTGAAGTGCAGCCTCTGAAACTGGACACAGTACTCCAGGTAGGGGCTCATCTGTGAGTGATACGGTGGCAACACCACATTCCTCATCCTGCTGGAGATAACCTACCTACAGTATTTTTATTTATTTATTTACGAGTTTTACCAGGAAAGCATACTGAGCAACATGCTTATTTCCAGATGCAACCTGGGGGCTGGGACCCACTTACATACTAGCAATGTTTAGACAGTACAGAGCTGAAACAAGGATTGTTACAATACATTTGTGTGGGAAAAATTACATAGCTGGGGGAAGGATTATAGTCAGGGGTACGATACTTACAAACATTATAGAGAAAAACAGAGGGAAGATTACAGTACAGTACATATGCAAATATAGCAGTGAGACATTTAAGTAAGAGTTCTTATCTGATACATGAGCAACTGGAGGTGAAATGTGTACGGAGTAACTTGTTTTGTAGGGAGGTATGTGATGCGTGGCGGATGGGGGCTGGTAGGGCGTTCCAGGTCTGAGGTATTCGGTACTTAAAAGTGGCCTGTCCTTTGGATGTGCGCATAAATGGGACATGGAGCAGTTTATGGTCATCCCATCTAAGGGATTACGTAGGTGCCGGTTGTTGGGAGAAAGCAGAGGTCAGGTGGGGGGGAGGGAGTTTGGCCAGAATTTGGCTGCGAATCTGGCACAGTTGGTTTGTCTACAGTCACGTAGGGATGGTAGAGTTAGTGAGCTATAGAGATCGCAGTGGTGGGTTGATTTGTGGTAGCCGAGGATGAAGCGGCAGAATGAGCGGAACAGGGTGTCTAGGCTGGTCAAAGCTGACACAGGGGTGGTGGAGTAAATTATGTCACCACAGTCGATTACTGGGAGGATCATTTTTTGTACAATGGCATGCCTTGTTTGTGTGGGGAGGCAGCTTTTGTTATGGAACAGTGCTCCAAGTTTAGGATTAACCGCTTATGAAGAGAGGTGATGATGAGCAGAGAAATCAGGTGTTGGTCTAGCCATACACCCAGGTATCTGAAGCTCATGCAGTTTTCCAGGGGAGTTGCATCCAGGGTTTTGAAAGGGGGGGAGGGATCTTGGCGGGAGAGTCTTTGAGGGGTGCCAAAGGTTAACAATACTTTTTTTTGGAGTTAAGAAATAGCTGGTTAGTCCGAAACCAGTTCTGGATAGCGTTGAAATCTTCCTGGAGTTGGGAAGCTACGCTAAGGGCTGTGGGACCAGAGGAGTAAAGGACAGTGTCATCTGCGTACATCTGTATAGAGGAGTGTGAGCATGCTGCTGGGAGGTCACTCAGAAAAAATGGAGACGAGAAGGGGACCCAGGACTGAGCCTTGCGGGACACCAGTTGGGACAGGTGAAGGGTGGGGTGTGAGATGCTATTTTGACTACCTGACTCCTGCTCTGCTAGGGTAGTCGGAACCAGTTTGTGGGTCGAGGTAGAGAGCCCAGCGACGGTGAGTTTGGAGAGTAGTAGGGAGGGAGACTGTGTCAAGGCCTTGGCTAGGTCTAGAAAAATGGAGAGGTGATGTGACCTTTGTCCATACTTGTGAGGATGTCACCTGTGACCCAAGTAGGGAGGTGGTGGTAGAGTGGGATTTACGGAAACCCGATTGGAAAGGTGTGAAAAAGGAGGAGGCTGCTAGGTACGGGGTGAGTTGGGACAGGACCAAACGTTCCTGGAGTTTGGCCAGGATAGAAAGTAGGCAGATGGTCAGTAATTGCCTGGGGAGGAGGTGTCACCTCCTTTTGGTAGAGGTATAACAGTGGCCAGCTTCCAGTCTGTAGGTAATTTGCCCAGGGAGAAGGATAGATTGAAGAGGTCGGCTAAAGGGGCAGCAATAGCTGGGGCGGAGAGGAAGAGCATTTTTGTATCCATGAAAGTGGGGCATTTCCATTTGTTTTGATTTAGCGACCAAAGGGAGCAATAGACATCGGTTTGGGTAACTGTGTGGAAGGAGAATGGTATGGTAGAGGAAGTAGAGCATGAGGCACATGTGTTGAGGGGAGGCACCGTGTGGGGTACGGAGGATAGGAGGTTATTTGTGCAGCTGGCGAGTGGGGGTTAAAAACTTCAGCTACTGTGGGATGAGAAGACCTAGAGCAGAAGCAAACTGGGTCAGGAGTACCATCACCCCTATCCAGGGACCACCAGTCCAATGCAACTGCCTCAAAGGATGCCGAGAACGAGGAGCACTTGGATGACAGTGGGCTCAGGGAGGGTTAGAGCAGTCAGGCAGAGGCACGTCCCAGATCCTATTCCACTCAAGAACTCATATGCCACACTGGCAAAATGAGGACAACCAAATAGAGGTACCCAGAGAAGTGCAAGGAAAGGATGTGGAGGTTAGCCAAGGAGGTGACCTCAGCGAAAGCAGTGGACCCAGAGTAGAAGGAAGTGAATCCATCATAAGAGGGATCCAGCTTAGGAACACAGGAGGGGAGGACAGGGGAGGAGGTGTCACCAGGTGCCACGGCAAGGGGAGGATGGGATGAAGATCCTTGGGATCACTGGGAAGGCAAGACGGAGGGTGAGCTGGATGTCATTATCCACCTAGGTACTAATGACCTGGCAAACGGGAAGCCAAAGGAAGTTCAGGAAGAGTTTAGGAAACTGGGAGGGGTCTCAAGCAAGTAGCTACTTCTGTCACTTTCAGAAGTACTACCTGTGAGAGGCAAGGGAGAGCATAGATGCATGCACCAGGAACTTTAATCATGGTTGAAGAACTGGTGCTGTGGAGGAAGGGTTTGATTCATTGGTGACTGGGGACCACCTGGAGGGATGGAGGTTTGTTCAAGCTTCGACGGCCTGCATCCATCCTGAGGGGAATCCAAGATTAATGATAAGCTTTAAATGCTACATTGGACAAGCATTTAAACTAGCAAAGGGGGTGGCAGGCCAGCAAGGAGGGTACCACTTTGCTCACCCCCACAGCTAGCAGTGGAGCCAGTGAACCAGAGGAGTGGCTATCTCTGCAAAGCAGTGTGCAAAAGACGGAGATTAGTGCCCAAGAGGTGGATAAGCAGAAAAGGGCAAAATTCAGCAGAAGGGCAGACAGCAAGGAGAACCAGGATAAATGACAACCAAGGAAGGGGCTGGAGTAGAACAGTGAAACAGTCTAGGAGGCAAAATCATGGAAAGCCATGTGTGTAAATGCCAGGAGCCTTAGCAACAAGATGGAAGATCTGGTGGCTGTCATGGTACAGTCAGACTCTGGACATTGTGGCCATCACTGAAACCTGGTGTAATGATAACCACGACTGGGAGATGGCCATACCTGGCTGCAACATATTCAGAAGAGACAGAGCAGGCAGGAAGGAGGAGGAGGCACTGTATGTGAAAGATGACATAAGGGCCACAGAGATCCAGGAGGAACAAAATGGGGAGAAATACTGTGGGTTGTTGGAAAGGAAATGGGGACAGCTATCCGACAGGTGTGGTCTATAGACCACCAGCCCAGGAGAAGAAACAGATAGGGAGTTGTTGCTAGCCATCCAAAGGATGGCAGACAAGGGTGAGGTAGTACTGGTTGGAGACTCTAATATTCCAGGCGTGGACTGGAGCATCCCAGCAGCAGCATCAACTAGAGAGCAGATTTATCCTGACTCCTTCAGGGTGCCTTCCTCAAGCAACTGGTCATGGAACCAACTTGGCAGAAGGCAATACTGGACCTTGTGCTCACAAACAGGGACAGTGGATGGGGTAACATGGGGAGCACCTGGGAAACAGTGACCACCAGTCATTGTGGTTTGAAATCACAGAAAGAGCAGAACCAAACCACAAAAACACGTATCCTGGATTTTTTGGGGCAGACTTTGGGAAAATGGGGAGATACTTGAAAGAGGCATTATGGGGAATAGGACAGGAATCGGGTTGAGGAACAGTGAGCAGTATTTAAATGGGGATTACAAGAACAACAGAATTATGCATTAAGCAGGTTAGCAAGAGGAAAAGGAAGAGGAGACCATTATGGTTTTCCAAAGAGGTAGCAAAGAAAGTGAAAGCTAAAAGATTGCATCTGGGGCAATAAGCAAATAGACACAGGCAGAAAGGGATAGGAGAAGTATCAGGAGAAGCAAAGGGAGGCAGGAGGTCAGTAAGGGAAGCCAAAGCCTGGGACAGAAGAACACATTGCAAAAATCAGTGGGTAGAGGGACAAAACCTTTATAGGTACATAAGTGAAAAGAAAGACAAAGGGAGGGATAGTGAGACTGAAGGGGAGGATGGGAGCCATGGAGGATGACAACAGTAAAGCTGACATATTGAACAGGTATTTCTGCCTGCTCCTTACTGAGGAAGAGGAGGGTAATGGGTCTGAAGGGAGTACAAGGGGTGAGAATGGTGCAGAAATGGACTCAAGTCCTTTACACGAGAAAGGGTCCTGAAGGAACTGGAAGTAAAAGAGTTGATAAAGCAATGGGGCCAGATGGGATGCACCCCAGGGTCCTTAAAGAACTAAGAGGTGGTGGCTGAACCTCTGGCTATCCTGTTTAGCTGATCACTGGAAACAGGGGAGGTACCCAAAGACTGGAGGACAGCAGATGGTCCCCTTATACAAAAGTGGGAACAAAGAGAAGCAGGGAACTACAGACCAGACAGCCTCACCTCGGTAGTGGGGAAGATCATGAGCACTACTGAAGGAGAGATTGGTGGAACATCTGGTTGTCAATGGACTACAGGACCCAAGGCAGCATGGTTTCACCAGGGGAGGTCATGTCAGACCAATCCTGGAATTTTTGACTGGTTGACTAGGGAGGTGGATCAGGGAGGGCAGTGGACATGGCCTAATCTGGACTTGCAAAGGCCTTTGACACTGTGCCACATAGAAGACTATCACACAAACTGGGGAATATGGGTGGGCAGGACAGTAGTGTGGTGGGTAGGTAACTGGCTGGGTAGCAGGATACAGAGGGTGGTGGTAAATGGCTGTCACTCCACAGAGGGAAGAGGACCAGTGGGTACCACAGGGATCAGTGCTGGGACCGGTCCTATTCAACATCTTCATCAGTGACATTGCGCAGGACCCAGAAGGAGAATTTCACTATTCAGCTGATGACACAAAGCTCTGTAACAGAGTAGACACACCAGAGGGTGTAGACAGAATGAGAAGCGACCTGCAGAAACTTGAAGAATGGTCAGGGTTTGGCAGTTGAAATTCAATACAAAGAAGTGCAAGATAATGCATATAGGCACAAAACCCTGGCACAATATATCAGTTGGGAGGTGAGGATATAGCATGCACAAGCAGGAAAAGGATCTTGAGGTTGTCATCTCTGATGACCTCAAGGTAGGGAAACAGTGTGACAAGGCAGCAGGTAAAGCAAATAGGACGCTGGGATGTATAGGCAGGGGCATCACCAGCAGGAAAAGGAGGTCATAATTCCGCTATACAAGACACTAGTGAGGCCCCACCTGGAGTACAGTGTACAGTTCTGGAGACCATACCTACGTAAGGACATAGACAGGGTAGAGAAGGTTCAGAGGAGGCAACAAAGATGGTGCATGGATTGCATCACAAGTCCTATGAAGACAGGTTGAAGGAACTGAACATGTACTCCCTGGAGGAGAGGAGGGAGAGGATATGATAGAGACATACAAGTATCTTACAGGGAGGAACAGGGTGCAGGAAAACACTATTTTAAGCGAAAAGATGTTCCAGGACTAGAGGCATGGGATGAAGTTGGGGGAGGACGATTCAGAGGAAACATGAGAAAGAACTTTCACAGAACGGGTGGTGGATAAGTGGAACACCCTGCCAGAGGAAGTGGTGGGGCTGAAACAATCACAGGATTTAAGAATGCATGGGATAGACATAAAGGAATTCTGGAGGTCAGGGTAGGGGCAACAGACTTCTAGGAAAACAAACTGAACTTACAAGCTTAAATGGGCAGACTGGGTGGGCCATAGGCCCTTATCTGCCGACACCGTCTATGTATCTATGTATCTATGGATAGGGTCGGAGATAAGGGAACCTTGGTTTAGTAGAGTTGGTGCGGCTGGTTGGGTGGGGGGGGAGAGCAGGGTTTTAAGAGATTTCCAGAAATCCGTTGGGTGATTTAAATTTTTGTTAAAGGACGATTGGAAGTAGTTTTTTTTTGCTAGTCTTATGCTATTTGTACACTTGTTTCGAAGGGATCTGTAAGTAATGAGGGAGTCCTGTGTGCCCCTCTTTTTATATAATTTCCAGGCATGGTCCCTGGTGTGGCATAATTTGATGATGTCAGCTGAGATCCAGGGGAGATGCGCACCGCGGACTCTTTTCATTTGTAGAGGGGCGTGTTTATCCCAGACTTTTAGGAAGGTTGCTTTGAAAGCCTCGAAAGCTATGTCGATGGTGGGCACCATAGGGATGAAGGACCAGTTTATCTGTCTTAGGTCAGACAGGAGGATGGCTAGGTTAAGGGAGTTATAAGACCTGGTGACTAATGTTTTTGTGGGTGGGGCGGGGGGACAGTGAACCTTCCTGATCAAATAGATCATATGATGGTCACTTATGGAATCAGGTAGGAGGCCAGCACTTACTATTCTATGTGGGTGGGAGGTGAGTGCCCAGTCCAGTAAGGTGTGATTTAGGGATTTGTGATTTAGTCTGGTGGGTTCTATTATGAGCTGAGATAGAGATAGTGCCTTAATTTTAGACTTTAAAAGTGCTTTATCAGGATCGATCCAGTTTATGTTGAAATCGCCAGTGATATGAAGTTCTCCCCCCGCTGCATGTGATTGTAGATTGCCCAAGTGGGAGAGAATGGCCTTGGGTGGATTGCAGGGGGGGGCAGTAGGAGCCAGCCACATAGATGGGGTTTGAGCTGGGAGGGAGATTTTTTATGAGCAGTCGTCAATGTTCCCAGGGGATACATGGAGGGTCCACTACGAGAACTAGCGGCTATTTCACCGATATACATAGCTAATACCTCGCCTCTCTTAACTCTTGGTACAGTCAGACCTGATTGTAGCATACCCTGGTAGGGATACCTCCGCATCATTATTATGCGGTTTTTGCCAGCTTTCTGAGATGACTAGGATGTCGGGCGCAGGGTTAAGGCCAGTGGTTGCATAAGCGAGAATTTAGATAGGAGGCTGCAGGTGTTTAGATGAAGGATCTGAGAGCCTTTTGGGAAAGAAAGGGGAGCTGGTGGCAGAAACAGGGGTTGGGACCAGGGTTTGCCTCTATCTCCCAGACAAGAGTAGGGGAAGGATGATTAGGTTTTTAAGCTTGACCCAGTGAGGTTTAGAAACATTAGTTGTGGTTCGAGAGATAAGGGCTGGTGGGGGGCGATTGGAGACGTGTTTAGAACCATAAGGCCCATGTGAAACTGAGGGGGTAGAAAAGCTGCATTGATGCAGCTGTAATGAACGTTTGCTGGTGCTAGAATGAGCGTGTGTCCGAAGGCATAGTAGTTGGGGTATGGAGTTTGAAATGAGGGCATTGGAGATGGCTGCTCTATGGATAAGAGGGTAGTTGGTGGAGGGGAATTTTTCCCCAGTTGAAGGAGCATGATTAAAGTTGGCAGCAGCAGTTGCACCCCAGCATCCTACTAACCTACCCACTACTTGTAAACACTGCTCTGCCACTTTTAGCACATCAGATATGATAATCCCAAGGTATCTTTCTAGTTTAGTGACTGTTAATACTACCTCCCTAGCCTATTCTCATCTCCTAGGCTCCTATGCTTTATGTGTGTGATTTTGCACTTTTTGGCACTGAACTACGAACTGCCCCACTCTTGACCACTCCTTGAGTTTCCCAAGGTCCCTGCACATTCTCTCCACCCCGTCCTGCATGTCCACACTATTGAAGGTTTTGGTATCATCTGCAAAAAGGCATACATTCCCTTCCATTTCTTATGCAGTACCACTAAGGAAGATAGGAAGATACTGAAGAAGTCCAGTGCCAGCACTGAGCCCTGTGGCACCTCGCTGATCACTCTCCCATCATTAGAGTGACTGCTGTTTACCACCATCCTTTGTCTCCTATCTGTTAACCAGCTTCGAACCTTATTCAGAACTTTGGATCCCACCCCTAGGCTGCTTTGTTTTCTTATAAGACTCCTATGTGGCACAGTGTTGATAGCCTTGTTAAAGTTCCCATAGGCCATGCCCACCTCCCTTCCATGATCTAGTTCTCTGGTCACCCAGTCAAAGGAATCCATCAGATTCATTTGGTATGACTTCACACCACATGCATCCTGTGGTCTTGCCACCCACTGGATTCAAGATACTCTACCAGTCTTTTCTTTAGCAGGCTTTCCATGAATTTCATCACCACAGAAGTAAGACTGACTGGCTTATAGTTGATAGCCTCCTCCCTGCTTCCACTCTTATGTAGAGGATCACATTGGCTCTCTGGAGCCATACCTGTTTCCAGTGCACTGTTGAATGATGCTACTGGTGGGGCAGCCAGAATCTCCCTGAGTTATTTTAGAACTCTTGTGTGTATCCCATCTGTTCCCAAGCTTTGTCCAACTTCAGAGCTGCAAGTACCCTTTTGGACTCCTTCCTCTGAAAATGGACTTCTGTCAACCCCGCCCCCCCACCTCTGTTCCTGCCACTTCCTGATGGTCTAGCCACCATCCACTGTGAAGACTAGGCAGAAGTATGGTACCTATTTAAGATATCAGCTTTTTCTTAGCTATCTTCTTTTTTCCTTAGCTGTCTTCTGTGCAGTCCCCTCTCCACCTGCATGAGGGATAGAGATAGCCTCTAGAGCAGAGCTAGGGCAACAGGGGATAATAATGACCTACAGAAATACAGGGCTGCCAGAAACAAGTGTACTCATCTCATTAGGAGTGCTAAGGCCAACTATTACAAGGATGAACTAGATAGACACTGGGGGGATGGAAGACAGTTCTGGAATAACCTTTGGGAATTTACAGGGAAGGATGACAAAAAACAACCTTTACTGCTTAATATTGGTGTCTTGCGCACTATGGAGCTCTTCACCATTGCCAAAGGGTTTAACACTGCTTTTACCGACCTTAGCTCTGTTCTCCCAACTGAATATCTCAAGCCTTTCGATGCTGACCTGGAAAGCCTACCTCTACCAAATCATCACCCTAATTTCTATTTCAAGACAGTAACAACCAGTGAGGCCATGGGATATGTTCAAAAGGTCCTAGGTAAAACCAGGCTCAGTAGCGACAACATCGACATGAAAATGATAGCTCTTGTTATGGATGTGCTAATAGTTCCTATCATCAAAATATTTAACAATTCACTCTTAATGGCTGAACTCCCATCACTCTGAAAGCAAGCTCTGATGACCCCAGTACACAAGAACAGGACAGGAAACTCACCGCAAACTATAGACCCATCTCTATACTCACTCCCCTTATCCAAAGCCCTAGAGTGAATACTGGCAGATCAACTCACTGATCATATCCAGAAATACCATTTGCAATGTCCCCAGCAGCATGGTTTTAGGAAAAAACATAGTACTGCCACAGCTCTGGTTGAATTCACTGATTATGTCCATAATGGCATGGATGAGGGTAAATTAGTTGGCTCAGTCTTCATGGACCTGACAAAGGCCTTCGATACTGTCTGTCACCCCCTCCTCCTGAAACAATTATGCACCCATGGGGTTGCCCCAATGCCTTACTGCAGTTCCAGAACTATCTCTCTTCAAGATCCCAAAGAGTCAGAATAGGCCAATTAGTTTATATTTCAAAAGAAGTCTTGTTTGGAGTTTCACAAGGCTCATTTCTGGGACCCTTGCTGTTCAGCCTTTTTCTGAACAATCTTCTGGAGGCTTGCTCAAGTAAGATCATCTTATACACTGATGATGCAGTCATACTTAGCAATCGCTCTCATATCGAGGACCTTCAGACCAAGCTTCAGGTTTCCTTCCAACAATTGGAATTCTGGTTTAGCTCTCAAAGGTTACCACTCAACTATAAAAAAATGAAAACAATGCTCCTCTCCAGCCCCCAGCTAAAGAAGAGGTATCCCATCCTGACTGTCACTAATCACAAATCTGTCCCTTTAGAATAGGTACACACTTTCAGGTACCTTGTTGTCATGGTTGATGACACCCTCTTCTTTGTACATCACATCAACATGGTGGTGAAGGCAATGAACACCAAATTAGGCATCCTGTATAGGCACAGAAAAAGCCTTCCCCCTAATGCTCTCCAGCTCCCCATCTCCAGCTCATTTCTATCTATATTAGACTACAGTCTGGTGGTTTATGGAGCGGCCACTGATACTGCTCTCAAAAGAGTTGCTACCACACTTAACAAGACATGTAGACTACTGAATGCAGATCAACTGACACACACCTGCACACTGTATACTCAGTCCAACCTGCTATCACTTTGAAACAGGATCAAATACCATACCTGTCTTTTAGGGAAGAAGGCCATGCTCAGCCAGACCTCTCCGTGCATCTCTGAATTGGCTAGGATAGACAACTCCAAGTACTACACCAGGAGTGTTGAGGTGAACCAGCTCAGTATTCCTTTTCGCAGGACTGCACTTGGTCAATGCACTTTCTCCTACCGAGCATCATTTCGGCTCAACGAGATCCCTCCCAAAGTAATGAACGCAGCTAACCTCTGGGCCTTTAGAACTGAACTAAAACAATACATCTTGAGCACAAACACCTGTGACTGCCCATACTGATTCTAGTACTACCTATTAGAATAAATCGCCCTCTGGATACCTGATATCCTCTTGGTCCCTACACTTAGCCTTCCCTTCCCCCTGCCCCCTCCCAAACCATTCTCATCCATGCTAAGAACACCTAGGCCCCCCCACCCTCTCTTACCACTTTCAAGTCTCTACCCTCTTCTTATCCCACTTACCTCCATCTGGTCACTAACCCCCCCCCATCCTACTGCACATCTCCATCCGTCCCAATCTTGCCTCTACCCTCTTCTCAGAAGAGCTGCCAGCTCCTCAATGTAACGTTTTTTTTTTCTTTCTTGGACAAGTCTGTCTTGGAGCTGCTATTTATTACTCCAGAAAGTAGCTCACCACTCTGTTATTATATATCACTCTGATTCCAGTATAGTAATGACTCTGACCAACTGTACTGCATATACCACCTGCCTGAAACCTAATGTAAGTGTAAGATATCTGTGTCTGTATCATTTTGTTTCTGTGTTTATGACGTGGAACCTTTGTAAAAGAATTCATATACAAAGGCTGTATCTGAAAGTACAAATAAATAAAAATACATAAATAAATAAATAAATTCTCATTATCTCTCTCCTTGATCAATTAGGTTTCTGAAAAAAATCTCATCCCTCTTAGTTAGGGGTGGGCGAAAGTCCGGTTTTCCGCCCCATAGAACTTCCTCGGAAATCAATTAACTTTCGCGGAAGTTTCCGGACTTCTGCTGGTGGCGGAGCGGAAAACATCCGCGAATGTTATGGGCGAAATTTCATCCTGGGGCAGAAAACAACATTTCCGCCATCCATCCCTGGCCCTGGTGGCTAGTGGCCCCTCCCCCCACCCACTCCAGGAATACTTATAGCCTATCCTTGGTGGCTAGTGGTTCCTTCCCCCCATCGGATCACCCACCAGCAGCTGCTGGCTTGACTTTATTGATTTATTTACCTGTTTTTTGTTTACTTTAAAAAAATACCCCATCCTGCCATGTTGCGATCCCTCCCCCACCTCATCCCTGCAAGACAAAAAATGTCCTGGTGGCCAGAGGTCCATCTCCTCCACCCACCAGCCGTTGCGGAAATTGTACCATAACTCCTCCCCCTCTCCATATTGTATTCTTTCCAAATCCCTGGTGGTCTAGTAGTAATTGAGAACAAGTAAAAGTAACCCCTTGTCCCGACCCCTCCCCATCCCTGATACCCAATCCAATAGCTATCAATGCTGGTCTAGTGTCCCCCACTCCCCACCCCAGTAGGTGCCTGCCAACCACCTGGCTCCCACCGCCATCATAAACTCCCCCTCAGAGCGGGCAGAACAGCACAGCCCTCCTCTTTCTCCATGGCTGGCTAGCCAACAGAGCTGTAAGGTACACGCTCATTCATTAAGCTCAGTTGGCAGGCCAGCCATGGAGGAAGAGGAGGTCTGTGCCAGTCTGTCCATTCTGAGGGGGGTTTACGATGGGGGTGGGAGCCGGGTGGTGAGCACCTGATGGTGTGGGTGGCATTAGACCACCAGGGATAGCTACGGGTCTAGGATCGGGGATGGGAAGGGGTTGGGACAAGGGGTTACTTTTACTTGTCAATTACCACTAGACCACCAGGGATTTGGAAAGAATACAATATGGAGAGGTGGAGGGTTACTGTACAATTTTGGCAGCAGCTGGCGGGTGGAGGGAAGGGACCACTAGCCACCAGGGGTACTTTTTTACATGTGTGGTGGGTGGGAGGAGAGAGTACTAGCCACCAAGAGCTTGAGGACATTCATACCCGTGGGCAGAATGTCCGCAGAAGTTCAGGAATCAATTTCTGAACTTCCGTGGAAGCAAAAGTCAGACTTTCGCTTGAATTCCACCCGCGGAATTTAATTTTCGCACACCTCTACTCTTAGTGAACCCTTTGGTGATTTTTTTCTCTGTCTTCAACTTTGCACCCCTTACAACTTTACCTGCTTCCCTCCACTTTATAGTAGTAGAAGAATTTATTTGTTGAGTACCCTATCCCTGAGGCTCAGGGTGCTTTACAATAATTTATATAGACAAGGAAATGAACATACTTCAAAAATAATACAAACAGTCCAATACAAACTAGGTATACCTCCCTATCCATCTACTTCTGTATTTTTTTATGACTGAAAGTCACCCTTTTTTCTTCACCACCTGTTCCACATCCTTAGAGAACCACAACTGTCTCTTTCTCATTCTGCTTTTACTCACATCGGGCCTATTCAGAAAGCCCCATCCACAAATGCATTGTGCGTAAGAGACATACACAATGGTACACAACAGCATACTGCACACGCTATGCCACAGTTGCATTCAGGAATGACAGTGCACCCTGCACAGGAAGGGCAGACATGTAGCTATGTGATCACACAGTATGCATGTGCCTGGGAGATGTGGCCAGTTAATGGCGTGCTCTTGGTGCTGTATAAATATGAACAACCTGCACTACATCACCCAGGCATGTTGACCAGGACATGCAGCAATACATGGGATGGTGGGCAGCCACAAACCCCATGCACATAACACAGGCACACAAGTTGCACCAAGGAATGGCTGATGTGCATAGCTCCATAGGCAAAGCACCAGCCAGATGCCTCTACGAGGACACCCCACAGCTCATAAGACACAGGATGACATGCTGCAGGGTGCTCAGTGGTGGACATGGTATACACTGGCCCCAGGGAATGTACAGATCATCAGACTCATCACTATAGTGGAATAGACAGACACGGAAGAAGAAACTCCCAGTGTGGCACACCATCCAGTGGAAAACACAGGGGAGCACCACAGAGGGTGCCATGGACACTGTGTGATGGCCCTACAGAGGTGCCATCACCTATGGGCATAGGTGGCCATCCCACACCACACCCATGTGCTAGGACCGTGCCCCTAGAAAGCAGGGCAGGAGTCCCCCTTGGGATAGCGCTACAAACAATGGTGTGTGGACCAAGTGCAGATCCAGGACAGAGCCAGTTCATACTGCTACCACACATGGCAAGTACTGTGAAGAACATGTGCATGCCCCATGGCCTGGATGGCTGGCCCACAATGGGGACCACAAAAGTATGCCAATGACATGAACATGGAACAGGTCAAAGGGATGGATGAAGGGACAGTGCACCCCCCCTTCATGCAGCACAACCAAGCACCCCCCTGGCAGTGCCAGGTGCAGTGGGCTACCAGCGGAGATCTGCAATGTAGGCTCCCCCACCCCAACGGTGGACACACACCACCCAGAATGATGAAGACACCATTGTATTTTGGAATGTACATCTTTAATAAGACAGAAACAGCAACACAGAAGCCACACGGGGGGGAAAGAATAAGCAATGGAAATGGGTCAACTCTAGTTCTCTGCATCCTCAGAATCTATGCTGTACCCCGGTAGGCAGTGTCAGTGCAGCCCTGAGATGCAGCACCAGGTGCTGCAGAGGTCCATGATAACCCTGGAAGACAGAAGAGAGAGGACCACTGAATCGCAGCAGAAAAATCCCAGCCTCCCCCTACAAAACAGGGTACTAGATGAGAAACAGTTCAAGGTAGAAAGGTCAGTGAGGGATGCTGCTATAGAAGGTAAAGCCATCAAAAAATGTAGAGCAATGAGTACCAATGCCCATAGTCTGGGTAACAAGCTTCCTGAATTAGTGGCCTTGATGGAGGAGGAACATCTGGATATCGTGGCAGTCACAGAAACATGGTACACACAGAACCATGACTGGGACGTAAACATATCAGGATACATTATCTACAGGAGGGACAGGGAGGGTAAAAGAGGAGGAGGAGTAGCTCTCTACATAAGGGAAGGTATCAAAGCAACAGAACAAAAGGGTAAACTGGGAGGAGGAGAAGAAGCACTGTGGGTCAATTTGGAGGCAGGCAATGGCACCACAATCCGCACAGGGGTTGTATACAGACCCACCTCTCAGGCAGAGGAAATGGACAAGGAAATGATAGAAAGTATACTTAGAATGGCAGATAAAGGGGAGATATTGCTGATGGGTGAACTGAATATGCCAGATGTTAACTGGAGTGCAGCTGCAGCAGCCACTTCTAAGAGTGGGGTTATTCTAGATGCCCTACAGGGGGCATGCCTTAGACAACTAGTATTGGAACCCACTCGAGAGGAGCAATCTTAGACCTGGTCCTCTCAAATGGAGATGGAGAGGATCACAGATGTAGAAGTGGGCAGCCATCTGGGAACTAGCGACCTTGAACAGTATGGTTCACAATAAACACAGCAATAGAGTCAAGCCATACAAAGGCAAAAGTACTGGACTTCGGGAGGGCTGACTTTGCCAAAATGAGTGAGTGCCTAAGGAATGCACTAGCAAATGGGCAGGAAGAAGGGGTGGAAGAACAATGGGGAATAATAAAAACTGCCATCACAGAGCTAACAAGCCTCTGTGTGAAGCAAATAAACAAAACAAAACAATGTAAGAAACCACTATGGTTCTCAAAGGAGGTGGCAGTGAAGGTTCAAGAGAAAAGGAAAGAATTCAGAAAGTACAAGGAATCACAGAAGGAGCAGGACAGAGAATTGTATCAGTTAAAGCAAAAGGAAGCTGGGAAGGCAGTCAGAACAGCAAAGGCCCGAACTGAGGAAAAGATAGCCAACTCAGTTAAGAAGGGGGATACAACCTTTTTTAGGTACATCAGGGAGCAAAGGAAGACTAAGGGAAGGATAGTGAGGCTTAATAAAGGGAGGAGTGGGCAGAGGGTGACTGTGAAAAGGCAGAGATACTAAACAAATATTTTTGCTCAGTATTTACAAATGAAGAGGGGGAGGTACCTAAAACAAACAATAGAAACACTCTGGATACAGAAGTTGATACCAGCCCATTTACAGAAGAAAGGGTTCTGAAAGAACTCTTAAAACTGAAGGTGGACAAAGCAATGAGGCCCGATAGGATTCATCCCAGAATTCTAAAAGAACTAAGGGTAGAACTAGTGACACCACTGACTACCCTCTTTAACAAATAATGGGAGGATGGGGTGGTACCTGAGGACTGGAGGAGGGCAGATGTGATTCCCCTTCACAAAAGTGGGAGCAGAGCAAAAGCAGGAAATGACAGACCTTTTAGTTTAACCTCAGTGATAGGGAAAATGATGGAATCACTTCTGAAGGAAAGAATTGTCGAGTACCTAGATGCCAGAGGGGCACAGGACCCAAGGCAGCATGGATTCACAGTGGGAAGGTCATGCCAGACGAATCAAATAGATTTCTTTGACTGGGTGACCAAAGTAGTAGATCGGAAAGGGACTGTGGACATGGCCTACCTAGACTTTAGCAAGGCATTTGACTCAGTCCCACACAAAATATTAATATACAAGTTAGCCAGCCTGGGAGTGGGTACCAAGATGATAGCCTGGGTAAAGAATTAGCTGGAGAATAGGACACAGAGGATAATAGTAAATGGAGTCCACTCTGAAGACAGGGGGGTTACTAGTGGGGTGCCACAGGGTTCAGTATTAGGACCAGTCCTCTTCAATGTCTTTATAAGTGACATTGCAGAGGGACTGGAAGGAAAAGTATGTCTCTTTGCAGATGACACAAAGATCTGCAACAGAGTTGATTCACAAGGTGGGGTGGAAAGGATGAGAAGGGACTTGGCAAGGTTAGAGGAATGGTCAAATATATGGCAGCTTAGATTTACTGCTAAGAAGTGCAAGGTAATGCACTTGGGAAACAAAAGCCCAGGGGAAGAGTACACAATGGGGGGTGAGATACTAACAACAACAAAAATGGAAAGGGACCTGGAGGTAATCATATCAGATGACTTAAAGGAGGGCAAGCAATGTGAGAGGGCAGTAAGGAGGGCTGGGGGGATACCGGGATGCACAGGGAGAGGCATCACCAGTAGAAAACAGGAAGTTATTATCCCTCTGTACAGACAGCTGGTGAGACCCCATCTGTAGTACTGTGTGCAGTGCTGGAGACCCAATCTCCGCAAAGATATAGACAAGATGGAAGCTGTTCAGAGGAGGGCAACTAAAATGGTGCAGGGTCTGCACCGGAAGACATGAAGAGAGAGTAAAGGAGCTTAATATGTATAGCCTCGAGGAAAAGAGGGAGAGGGAGGACATGATAGAAACTTTCAAGTACCTCAAGGGAATCAACAAAGTCCAAGAGGGTAGTATCTTTCAAAAAAAAGGTGTGCAAGAACAAGGGGGCACAATTTGAAGATAGAGGAGTGGCAGCTCAGAGGTAATGTAAGAGTATTTTTTCACAAGATAGGGTTGTGGATGCATGGAAGGCCTTCGGAGGCTGTGGAGTCAAAAACAGTGGTTGAATTGAAGCATGCATGGGACAGCCATAAGGCAATTCTAGGGGATGGGGGTAGAAAGAAGTAGGCTGCTGGTTAACTACGATCTGCAGCTTATCCATTAGGTAGGGAAATGGGCAGACTGGGTGGGACAAGCGGTCCTTATCTGCCATCAAATTCTATGTTTCTATGAGTGATGGGGACATGAGGGGATGATGCTGACAACAGCAGACACACATTCACAACAATCAACAGCACAACATACCTTTGAGGGCTCATCCAGGGCCCAAAGATCCCCCACGTGATCCTTGTTGTGGATATCTGACATGCCCAACCTCCAGGACATGTGATAGTGGAGGTACAGTGAGATCTAACACCATCGCACTGCCACCAAGAGGGACACAGTCTAGTCCAACTTTGTCTGCTTCTCTAGGACAAGGAAATCCGGCACCCATGGAAGTCCTGTGGAGACACAAGAGATGATCAAAAGGATAGCAGCACAGCACACAACTCCTGTGGTGCACACAGACACCAACAGTAGAAGCAACACACAGGGCACAGCCAACAGGGACATCAGTGGGGGACAGAAGAAGGTGGGCATACAACAAGTGTCAGGTGTACACACCACGAGTGCCCCATATGGCCTGGACCTATGGGACATGAACATAACAGTAGCACACAATAGTGTAAGAACACATCCACTCTCCTCCTCAGGCTTGGTAACCTCCTATATATTTCCCCCGGGGGGGAGTCATTGCTATACATGGTGAAGGACACCCTTCACAGCTTGCATGGGTACCCCCCCAAGCCACTTAACTTCTGGTCCACACATGGTGCAATATTGACCTTCACTTTCTTCTACCATCTTGGGTTGCAGAACGTCTTGCTGAGCAGTGATGCCCACTGATGTGAGTGACAACACAGGCATGTCTGATCACAGACCACTAAAAAGGGGATCTGCAGATGTGGCAGCAACTGTTCAACAAAGTATACAGCATGGTGTACAGTGAGTAGTAGCTGTCAGAATGAGAGGTGCAGCAACCACACGAGGTCCGAAGGATGTGCCCTGGGCTACTCATGAAAGTTCTCTTGTAGGGTGAATGGAGAGGGAAAGGGCTCTAGGTAGATGACACAGGCCCCGGATATTTAGGCCATGTGTGACTATTCCTCAGGTCTGTGCTAAACGGTGCATGAAGCAGTTCCACCTTGACCACAACACAATCTCAGGGCTCTGCCACATGCTCTGGGACCAGCTAACACCGATGACAAGTGGTCACATGCCATTTCTGTGAAAACAAAAATCTTGTGTGCACAGTCATACTATGCCACGGGCTTCTCCCACAGGGTCACAGAGGATGTCACAGGTGTCAGTCAGTTATCTGTGTCAAGGGCCCTGGCCCAGGTCACAGACACCTTACTTCAACATGTGTAATTACCATGTATGGTTCCCCACATCTGACACAGACATTCATGCCACTAAGGAGACTTTCAATGCCATGCATGGCATGCCCAATGTATTGGGTGCTATAGACTGTACCATATATTCCCCCCAGGGGGTCATTTGGCTATGATAGCACCTACTGTGGATGAGGAGGCACACAGGAACAGAAAAGATTTCCACAGCATCAACTGCCAGATAGTTTGTAATGCAGATGGTATCATAACCAATGTGTGCACCAAGCACCCTGGGTCGACTCATGATGCCTACATATTCAATGTATCCAGGCTGAGTGACCACCTTTTGGAATGCGGGGGAATCAATGGGAGGGTGCTGGGTGAGTATGGATGTGTAACATACATCATACAGCTGTGCACACTGCTATAGGACACTAACATGTCCGTTCTGTACCCAATGCCTAGGTGACAGTGGATACCCACTATGACCATACCTGATGATGCAGTTTCTGATGCCGTATGTCAGAGAGAAAGAGGCATGCAATAAGATGCACAGGAGGACACATGCCATTGTCAAGAGGCCCATTGGGGTGCTGAAAATGTGGTTCCATTGCCTGGATCACACCAGTGGCACAATGGTGCTGGCCCCTGGGAAGGCCTGCAGAGCAATTACTGCATGTGCCATGCTGCACAATATGTCTGTGCGCAAACACCTGATCATCAGGATGCTGTCCCACAAGTCAAAGAGGAGGGAGGATGACCCACAGCATAGTTGTCCTGGGACAATGTCTGGTCAAGTAGCATGGGTCATTCAAGAGAAAGAGTGTACACCATAAGGGCACAGTGATGAGGACTATACATCCTGAGTGCCCATATGGGGGGGTCTGGATGTCACATCTTGTGTGTACTGCTCATTACTGTCCATGCATGTCGGGGTGTTGCATCATGCTCCAGCTGTTGCAGGCTATGTAGGATGGGTACCTCCAGCACTAGCCCGGTTCTGATAGTAGCAACTTTCTCCCCACACCACAAGGGTAGGGATCATAGTTGTTGCCCTTACCCCAGGGGTGGGGGTCACTGGTGTTACCCTACCATGGGGGTGGGGTTCAAAGGTGTGGCCCCTGCCCCAGGTGGCCAGAAGTCTTAAGTGTGACCCTTGCACTGGGGGCCAGGTTCATAGATGTCGCCCCTCCCCAGGGGTGGGGTTCAAAGATGTGACCCCACCCCAGGGAATGGGAGTCACTGGCATTGCTCCCACCATGGAGGCAGGGGACATAGGTGTGGCCCCTGCTCCAGGGGACAGGGCTCACGGTTGTACAATATGATCCTGGTAAGGGGGATGGGATTGGTGTGTGTGTGTGTGTGTGTGTGTGTGTGTGTGTGTGTGTGTGTGTGTAGGGTTGTGTGGTGGGGCTGTGTGAAGGGCAATTGTAGGTGCATAGGTGCCATTTTGCAGTGTGCATGGGCTGCCTTACAACCTCCTGACTGTTTAACCCCCCCCCAGACATGTGAAGCGCGTGCCTAGGTAATACGTCTGTACCTTCACCTTGCTCCCTGTCATGGCCTATGATCTCTGAATGGCCACGGGCCTTGCTGGCCCATGTGTCCCCTAGGTTCCCCTGTGTGTATTGTAGCATCTGACATCTGAGACATGGAGCATGCACCCTTCTCCTATGTCCTTGTTGGACTGGTGGTTGCCTCCATGTTGGCTCCCTGCACTGGCATCTCTGGGCCTGTAGGGCTGGTTGGTGGCTGACAGTGCAGCATGGTATTCTGTGCCATGACAATCGGGATGCATGCGGGTGTTGGTGGAGTGGGGGCATGCAGCTGTGCCTTGGGCCCTGTGTGTCCTGGTGGCAACTGGGATGCTGCATCCAGGCCTGCCTGGGAAAATGATTGGCTCGCTCTCCCAGCCCCACAGAGAAGATGGTTTGCTATCTGCTCCAGAATGTCCCCTATTCATTTGTGGGCACACTGCAGTCCATGCACCTCCGTGGTCAGTTTTCTTACAGCATTGGCATCTTCCTGCTGCACCTTAGGTGGTCCCATTCCAGCTTTTGCAGTTCAGGATAGTAGGTCTGCATGACAGACTATGGCTGTCGTCCTGTGTGCCTGGCAGGTCAGATGTGCTGAGTGCTCCTTGTCCCCACTGTCTGCATGCCCTTGTAGAGTAGCAAGGTGTCCCTCTTCATCCCTGGACTGTGTATGTGGGATGGGAGGTCATGCTGCATGGCTGGTCAGGAAGGACTGTGTTGGCTGCTACTCAAGACCCAGACCCACAGCACTGGGTGGCTGGCTGTGTGCTGGCTGTGGGGTTGGTTCAGGGTGGGGGGGCCTGTAAGGTGTCAGGGCCAGGTGTCACATAGTCTAGGGCATCTTCAGCATGGTCTCAGAGTCAGTTACCTCCAGGGTTACCATCTCCACTGCCATTTCCTGTGTATCCTGTGCTACACATGTGGGCAAGAGTACATTAGGTGATTACTTACTGGTCCACTGTCAGGCATTGGTATGCATCCAGCCAGCCATGATACAGTCCACATACCTGCACCATCCATGACTGTGTCCCCCTTTGTTTCCTCCTCTACAGAGGTCACTGGCAGCACATGAGTGCTGGCCAGGGTCTTCTGATCTGTACGGTGTGAGACAGGTCTGTTGGTTATGCCATTCATTCATATACCTCCCACCCTGTGTTCCATGCACTGTACCACATATCTGATAAGGTGCCAATGACTTCTATCTCCCCATGTAAACCAACCTCAGAGAGGGTGTCAGCCACCATCCTCTTGATGGGTGTCAGTGTTGGAATTTGCATTAGTGGTCTCTGCCTGTGCTGTGCTGTGCCCATTCCATGTTGGCCAATTTTCACTCCATGGCTGATCAGCGGTCATGCCACTTCTGCTTGATTGTGACAAATACCTGTGTCTCTGGGCATGCTGTGTTGACAGCAGCCTGAGTATTCAGCCATATCCTGGCCTTGACCTCTGCTGGGGTTTTAACATAGAAACATAGAAACATAGAATTTGACGGCAGATAAGGACCGCTTGGCCAACCCAGTCTGCCCATTTCCCTGCCTACTGGATAAGCTGCAGATCCTAGTTAACCAGCAGCCTACTTCTTCCTACCCCCATCCCCTAGAATTGCCTTATGACTGTCCCATGCATGCTTGAATTCCACCACTGTTTTTGACTCCACAACCTCCTCCGGAAGGCCGTTCCATGCATCCACAACCCTCTCTGTGAAAAAATACTTCCTTAAATTACGTCTGAGCCACCCCCCATCTTCAAATTGTGCCCCTTGTTCTTGCACACCTCTTTTTTGAAAGATGCTACCCTCTTGGACTTTGTTGATTCCCTTGAGGTACTTGAAAGTTTCTATCATGTCCCCCCTCTCCCTCTTTCCTCGAGGCTATACATATTAAGCTCCTTTAGTCTCTCTTCATATGTATTCCGGTGCAGACCCTGCACCGTTTTAGTTGCCCTCCTCTGGACAGCTTCCATCCTGTCTATGTCTTTGCGAAGACTGGGTCTCCAGAACTGCATGCAGTACTCCAGATGGGGTCTGACCAGCTGTCTGTACAGAGGGATAATAACTTCCTGTTTTCTACTGGTGATGCCTCTCCCTATGCATCCCAATATCTCCCCAGCCCTCCTTGCTGCCCTCTCACATTGCTTGCCCACCTTTAGTTCATCTGATATGACTACCCCCAGGTCCCTTTCCATTTTTGTTGTTGTTAGTATCTCACCCCATTGTGTACTCTTCCCCTGGGTTTTTGTTTCCCAGGTGCATTACCTTGCACTTCTTAGCATTGAATCCTAGCTGCTCATACATTTGACCATTCCTCTAACCTTGCCAAGTCCTTTTCATCCTTTCCACCCCACCCTGTGCATCAGTTCTGTTGCAGATCTTTGTGTCATCTGCAAAGAGACATACTTTTCCTCCAGTCCCTCTGCAATGTCGCTTATAAAGACATTGAAGAGGACCGGTCCAAATACTGAACCTCACGGTACCCTAAGTAACCCCTTTTCATCAGAGTGGACTCCATTTACTATTACTCTCCGTGTCCCATTTCCAGCCAATTTTTACCCAGGCTGTCATCTTGGGACCCACTCCCAGGCTAGCTAACTTGTATATTAATCTTTTGTGTGGGACTGTGTCAAATGCCTGCTAAAGTCTAGGTAGGCCATGTCCACAGCCCCTCCCTGATCTACTACTTTGGTCACCCAGTCAAAGAAATCTATCAGATTTGTCTGGCATGACCTTCCTGCTGTGAATCCATGCTGCCTTGGGTCCTGTGCCCCTCTGGCCTCTAGATACTCAACTGTTCTTTCCTTCAGAAGTGATTCCATCATTTTCCTTACCATTGAGGTTAAACTAACAGGTCTGTAGTTTCCTGCTTCTGCCTTGCTCCCACTTTTGTGAAGGGGAATCACATCTGCCCTCTTCCAGTCCTCGGGTACCACCCCATCCTCCCATGATTTGTTAAACAGGGTAGTCAGTGGTGCCACTAATTCTGCCCTTAGTTCTTTTAGAATTCTGGGATGAATCCCATCAGGCCCCATTGCTTTGTCCACCTTCAGTTTTAAGAGTTCTTTCAGAACCCTTTCTTCTGTAAATGGGCTGGTATCAACTTCTGTATCCAGTGTGTTTCTACTGCTTGTTCTAGGTACCCCCCTCTTCCTTTGTAAATACTGAGCAAAAATATTTGCTTTAGTTGCCCTCCTCTGGACAGCTTCCATCCTGTCTATGTCTGCGAAGACTGGGTCTCCAGAACTGCATGCAGTACTCCAGATGGGGTCTGACCAGCTGTCTGTACAGAGGGATAATAACTTCCTGTTTTCTACTGGTGATGCCTCTCCCTATGCATCCCGATATCCCCCCAGCCCTCCTTGCTGCCCTCTCACATTGCTTGCCCACCTTTAGGTCATCTGATATGACTACCCCCAGGTCCCTTTCCATTTTTGTTGTTGTTAGTATCTCACCCCCCATTGTGTACTCTTCCCCTGGGTTTTTGTTTCCCAGGTGCATTACCTTGCACTTCTTAGCATTGAATCTAAGCTGCCATACATTTGACCATTCCTCTAACCTTGCCAAGTCCCTTTTCATCCTTTCCACCCCACCCTGTGCATCAGCTCTGTTGCAGATCTTTGTGTCATCTGCAAGAGACATACTTTCCTCCAGTTCCTCTGCAATGTCGCTTATAAAGACATTGAAGAGGACCGGTCCTAATACTGAACCCTGCGGTACCCCACTAGTAACCCCCCTTTCATCAGAGTGGACTCCATTTACTATTACTCTCTGTGTCCTATTTTCCAGCCAATTTTTTACCCATGCTGTCATCTTGGGACCCACTCCCAGGCTAGCTAACTTGTATATTAATATTTTGTGTGGGACTGTGTCAAATGCCTTGCTAAAGTCTAGGTAGGCCATGTCCACAGCCCCTCCCTGATCTACTACTTTGGTCACCCAGTCAAAGAAATCTATCAGATTTGTCTGGCATGACCTTCCTGCTGTGAATCCATGCTGCCTTGGTCCTGTGCCCCTCTGGCCTCTAGATACTCGACTGTTCTTTCCTTCAGAAGTGATTCCATCATTTTCCCTATCATTGAGGTTAAACTAACAGGTCTGTAGTTTCCTGCTTCTGCCTTGCTCCCACTTTTGTGAAGGGGAATCACATCTGCCCTCCTCCAGTCCTCGGGTACCACCCCATCCTCCCATGATTTGTTAAACAAGGTAGTCAGTGGTGCCACTAATTCTACCCTTAGTCTTAGTTCTTTTAGAATTCTGGGATGAATCCCATCAGGCCCCATTGCTTTGTCCACCTTCAGTTTTAAGAGTTCTTTCAGAACCCTTTCTTCTGTAAATGGGCTGGTATCAACTTCTGTATCCAGTGTGTTTCTACTGCTTGTTCTAGGTACCCCCCTCTTCCATTGTAAATACTGAGCAAAAATATTTGCTAAGTATCTCTGCCTTTTCACAGTCTCCCTCTGCCCCCCCCCTTTATTAAGCCTCACTATCCCTCCCTTGGTCTTCCTTCGCTCCCTGATGTACCTATAACAGGTTTTATCCCCCTTCTTAACTGAGTTGGCTATCTTTTCCTCGGTTTGGGCCTTTGCTGTTCTGACTGCCTTCCCAGCTTCCTTTTGCTTTAACTGATACAGTTCTCTGTCCTGCTCCTCCTGTGATTCCTTGTACTTCCTGAAAGCTTTCTTTTTCTCTTGAGCCTTCACTGCCACTTCCTTTGAGAACCATAGTGGTTTCTTACATCATTTAGTTTTGTTTATTTGCTTCACACAATGGCTTGTTGCATCTGTGATGGCAGTTTTTATCATTCCCCATTGTTCTTCCACCCCTCCTTCCTGCTCATTTGCTAGTGCAATCCTTAGGCACTTACCCATTTTGGCAAAGTCAGCCCTCCTAAAATCCAGTACTTTTGCCTTTGTATGGCTTGACTCTACTGCTGTGTTTATTGTGAACCATACTGTTCGATGGTCGCTAGTTCTCAGATGGCTACCCACTTCTACATCTGTGATCCTCTCTTCATCTCCATTTGAGAGAACCAGGTCTAAGATTGCTCCCTCTCGAGTGGGCTCCAATACTAGTTGTCTAAGGCATGCCCCTGTGGGCATCTAGAATAACCCCACTCTTCGAAGTGGCTGCAGCAACTGCACTCCAGTTAACATCTGGCATATTCAGATCACCCATCAGCAATATCTCCCCTTTTTTTGCCATACTTAGTATACTTTCTATCATTTCCTTGTCCATTTCCTCCCCCTGAGAAGGGGGTCCGTATACAACCCCTGTTCGGATTGTGGTGCCATTGCCGGTCTCCGCATTTACCCACAGTGCTTCTTCTCCTCCCTGTTTTCTCTTTTGTTCTGTTACTTTGATTCCTTCCCTTATGTAAAGAGCTACTCCTCCTCCTCTTTTACCCTCTCTGTCTCTCCTGTAGATAGTGTATCCTGGTATGTTTACATCCCAGTCATGGTTTTGTGCGAACCATGTTTCTGTGACTGCCACGATATCCAGATGTTCCTCCTCCATCAAGGCCACTAATTCAGGAAGCTTGTTACTCAGACTACGTGCATTGGCACTCATTGCTTTCCATTTTTTGATGGCTTTACTTTCTGTTGCAGCATCCCCCACTGACCTTTCTACCTCGGTCTTTTTCCCATTTAGTACCCTGTTTTGTAGGGAGAGGCTGGGATTTTTCTGCTGCTTATCAGTGCCTCCTCCTTGACTAGTTTAAAAGCTTGCCAATGAAGCATTTAAACTGATTGCTCAAAAGACTTGTTCCCTTCCTGAACAGATGCAGACCATCCTGCCAGTATAGGCTGGTGTCCCTCCAGGTGGAACCCCAGTCCCCAATGAAGCCAAACCCCTGTGCTCCACACATTTTTCAACCACTCATTAAACTGCATGGTGCAAAGTACCCTTGCCTCACTCATGCCATTTACAGGCAGCACCTCTGAGAAGGATACTGTGTGTGCTACTTGTCTTAGGCCCCTCCCCAGTTCTACAAAGTCCTTCTGCACTGCTCTAAGCTCATGTTGAGCCAAGTCATTTGTCCCTAGGTGGACAATGACATCCAGCTCAGACTCCCGTGCAGCTGTTCTCGTGATCCAGAGGATGCGCTTCCTGTCCCTACAAGCCATGGCACCAGGCAGGCACTTTACTTCAGTTTTCCCTGCTCCCCCCAGTTCTATCCCACTAATAATTGAGTCCCCCACCAGGAGCTTCTTCCTTTCCTTATGGCATCCTCTGCCTCCTTCCTGTGGGCCTCCCTTGTGACAGGTGTCCTCAGCCTCCTTAATCTCCTCCGTGGGTGCATCCGTAGGGGAGCTGTGCTCCCCCAGAATGGTGTATGGATTGTGGAGTGGAACAACTGACTGGGTGTGCCTCTGTTCCACCCTCCTCACCCTCCCCGAGCCCACTGTGGTCCAACTGCTGTGCTTTCTTTGAAACCTCTAAGGTAGTGGTGGTGGCTCTGGTGCTCCCTGGATGCGGGGGGGGGTTCCCTTCCTACCATCCAGTCTGGCCTGGGGGAAGATTCTCTTACTGCTGTCCAGTGTGGCCTGAAGACAGGCAACTTCCTCCCTCAGGGCAGAGAGTTGTCTGCAAATAGGGCAGCATCTCAGCCTCCAGAAAGACTCCCAGAAGACTGCTGCCTCACAGCCATTACATTGCACTACTCCCCACATGACTATGTTTTCAGGGACTCTGCACCATACAGCGTCCAACAGTTGTCACAGATGTCTTCCACCATGGCTGCCAGCTGGCCACAATTGAAATTGCTGGACTAGGACCTGGTGGTACCATACAATATGTGCCCTCAATGGCCCTTTGCCCATCCCTGGCCTTGGCATGAAGCCTCTTGCAGGGGTACATGAGGCATTGGTGCAGTACCTCTGTCTCTGCTTCCCACTGTTGCATGCTCCTCCATAATGGTAATCACTTCCTTGTATCTGTGTGGGGCAAAGCACATGCCCATATATGGTGAGGCCAAGGGGCAGGGACATGTATGTTTGGGCCACCCCACTGTCCCTGCATGCAGCACTGTATGCATCCATTGGCCACACCTCTTCCTTGGCCCCCACTGTGCGTGCCTTTTTTGAATGCCACATGTTTTTTTGCCAGCCAGGGCTCATAGCTGCACACCTGCATTAGGTCACATCTGCATCCAGTGTCGGCACTTTCTTGAGTAGAGACCATCATGCATATTTGAGAAAGGCTCACCCAATTAAACAGCTGTACTTTTACTTGTATTGGAGGAGGCTGTTTTTTCAATGGAAAAGGCTCATGAAATGTTTTAAATAAACATAGTTTCTCTAAAAATAGAATGCAGTCAAAAGCATCAGACACTGTTAGACTTAAGCAAGACAACTGACTTCTCTGATAACTTCCTCTCTCTCATCCTCAGTACTTAACCTCTCTATGATTTCCATATCCTCCTCATATTTTCCATAAATACTGCACTTGTCCCTGTAGGTGCCTACTGGCAGTACAATTGCCCATAACTTGTCTTGTACTCTGGGGAAAAGAATGTATTAAAGTACTATATAAAGTCAAAGTCATGCAACATTACAAACATCAAACATTGTTAATACACACTTGCAAATGTTTTCATTATCGTAGATGTTTTTTTCAACATTTTCGCTGTGGATGCTTTGAAAGACATACAGTACATTATATCAAACTACTATACTACCTGCTGTTCTTGTGTAATCAGTGTTACTACTGCATTTATTTTAGACAGCAGTTGACACCTCTAGAACAACATTGTAAATCAAATTGCTTAACCTATGAACAGAGTAATTTGAGTTTAGCAGGGACTCTAGGTCCACCATTTCAGTCCTTCTCATAAGCAGGGATGAGTAAATGTGCTGTTCAAATATGTATTATAGAGATTTCTGTAAGACAGCATATAGTTTGTATATTTTGCATAAGTTACATTTCTGATTCTTTATTTTTAAAAACATTTTTGTGAAAATGTGATCTTTGGTCCTTAGAGTTCATTTGCCTTAGCTGCACTGTCCCTAGTCACCACACAAAGTCATAATTATCTGATTATAATATCTTTAGACAAGGATTGTGATCTCATGTGGGGAATGGGTAACTAATGCAAATAACTCCCCCTCCCCACTTCTCACCCTCCCACAATGCTATGAAACTCCATGCTGTGTGCTCGCAACCCATTGCAATATATCAGAGGCCTGCACCTTGCCTGTTTACTTCTGGTACATTCCATCCCTTATAATACACCGGATATACATTAAGAAACTCATCATACCCTATGTATTCTCAAATTTTGGCTTCAAGTCTTTTTGAGTGCTACACCCTAGCATCTGGAATACATGTTTTCCTTCAATAAGGAAAATCAGGTTCACCCATGTGTTTGCTACAGCTTTTTTTTGTCACCATTTGTGGTCCAATGCCATGGGTATAGTAACTGTTTCTAGTTGAAAATAACCCACATGTACATTTATCCATTTTAGATAAAGCATTACCTTCAGTCATATATTGAAAGCCTTCTTTCTCTGTTGTGAGTGTGTTTTTAGAATTTTTTTAATTTAAAATAATAGAAGAGCTCTTAATATGGCTCAGATCAAGTTTTTATCAGTATTTCTGATGTTTGAACACCCATGTTTAGCATCTCTTTTATTCTGACTAAAATGAACTAACATGCAAAAGAAGACACTGGCTCATTACCTTATGATGAGATAACAGATTTACATAAACTGAGAATACTGAAGAAAACCCTATCCAAGCCACTAAATGGCATATTCATTTACTACTTTCAATATTTCAAATGTAGAAAAAAAGAGCACCGGAGCAGACTCAAAATGAGAACAGGAAGGTATCACAGAAGAAAGGAATTAAGGGTCAGGTTTAAATGGGAAAAGAGTATGTCAAAATGTTCAACATGTAATGCACTTTTGCTTTAGTTATCTTGTTCCACTGCTAGATCCATTGCAATGACTGGCATGCTATATACAGTAATATAATATGGCATATCCTATGTAACATAGCTTTATAATATATTTCATTTTGTGGATATTTGTTTCTACTAGCATCAGTGTTGGATCCCTATATCTATTATTCACAGAGTATGAAGAAGGGATATTTTTGAAATGAACATATAGTCAATTCAAGAATAAGAGTTATGTACCCAGAAAAAAAGAATACGTTTTACAATCTGGAAAACAACACACACAAATGGGATCTGTCAAGGCTAATTCCTCCATGACTCCTTTAATTAAAGAACATTTGTTTCCTCTCTAGCCATTGTGATCTGTCAATGCTATATAAAGCCAGGGTTCAATCTACTCCTCTTATATAAGGAGTTGGAAACTTCACCATCTTCAGAATGAAATCTACAAAAAAAATATGTGTTTACAGTACTTTCTTAGGTGCATAGATATTAATTATTGTAAAAGTGTTTTGATCTTTACTAACCTTCACTATTACATATTACTTGCATGGTCCATATATAGTACTGCAGAAATCCACTATCTGTAACTAAAGTGAATTTTTGAAAATAATAGCCATTCCTTTGGCCGATGATGAAAAGGGCAGTTATACTAAAAAAACTCTTAATTAAACAAAAATTGGAGAAATATTTTAAATGAGCTTCCAAAAACAATAAGTTTCTTTCAAAATAATGCATTTAACTTGCTTCCTTTGGGTTTCTCTAACACTTTTCCTACTCTTTAATCTAAAATAGGATCCCTTTACATTCCATGTTAAACCGTGCAATTTCACGTTAGTTATCTATAGAGGAACAATAAAAGAAGAAAATGTGGGACAATAGGAAAATTTCAAAACCATAAAGAGATGGTCCGCCCACCGGTACAGTGGCAAGGCGACTGCTAGTGACACTAATGTCCTGGGTTTGGGAACAGACTCAGAAAAGTCAGAGGGCTGGCTGGGTGGAGAAGGATAGAATGCCCAAGGGGCAGCTCTCCTTCTCGGGGGGGGGGTCTGGCCTGTTGGGCTACCTCTGATGGAGGCCATGGGAATCACTGGGAAGATAGGCCATTGACAGAGCAAAGGCCGATGGCACATTCATAAGGTAGAAAAAGAAATGGGCAGCCTGGATTGGCCTTGTGGTCCTTTTCTGCCATCAACTTCTATGTTTCTATCTTTCTAAGACAGGCACCTGCTTGTGTGTGTGAGGTGGGACAGACACTGGCATCATTGCACGTCTCACTTCCCAGGGGATCACAGCCGCAGAAAAAAAATCTCTGGTTTTCCAGCCATGACGTCCAGCTCTGTTTCCACTCCTGCTGCCACCAATGTCTGCCTAAGGGGGGTCCTGCTCCCATGGCCCCACCCAGGGGGATAAGGCATGTTTCTCTTAAATTGACCATTGGGGGGGCACCTGTCAGGCAGTCTAGCAGCCTTGGCCAGGTGGGGTAAGCCTGGGCATGGTGGGTCAGCGCATGGCACAGGAATTGAGCTCCACCAGGAGCATTGGGGTTGGCCGGACTTCAAAAGCATAATTAATGAAAAAAAAAAATAAAGAGATCTCCTGATTGTCATGTATAAAAGAAAGAACCTGATTTTTCCAAATTTTAATAATAAAGCTCCTACCCTCTGCAGTAGTATGACCACTATGAATCTAATATTAGTACTGAACCCTTGAAAACAGCCTGTGCACATTAACAGCAAAGTGAAAGATGACTTTATTGCATAAAAAAACAGTGTACTAAACTGTTAACTTCCCACCACAGACTTCTACCTGCCTCTTCCTTCCCCATTCCAAACCATTTGCCTCTATACTGCAGGCCTTGCAAGGATGATTCTGCAGAGAGAGCAGCCCTTCCCAGTAAAACTGCAAAGAGGAGTGGATACCCAGTAAGATTACAAGTGTTTCCCTGGTGTGGGTGATGCTGACACCAGAGTATCAGAGGACCAAGAAGCCACAAGTTATTAAAAAAGATAGAATGAGACTGGGAGATGGGAAAAACTACCTCCCATCATAATATGCAACAACCCTTCAAAAGGGGTGCATGAGTAGCTAGGAGAAGAAGACAATGTATGTATCTATATCTATATCTATATATATATCTATATCTATATCTATATCTATATCTATATCTGTATCTATATATATTTATGTCTATGTCTATCTGTCTGTCTGTCTGTCTATCCATCTATCTAATATGTATTTTTGTATATTACTTTTTGTTTTTCATTTCCTTTCTCCCTTTTCACCCCCACTCCTCCACCTGTAGTATAACTTATTCCATTCATCAATCATACTATTAAGAACAGTGGTCATTTTCATCTCTTCACTTTCATAACTCCAAGCAGTCTAGCAAAGCTGTTTTAGACTTCTCATAATTCTTATATGAATCCATCCAATCTTACAAGCCTAGTTCTTTCTTCAGTCCATCAAAGTATTAAGATCCTTGAATGGTTCAGCTATTCAGTTCTATGCTGTTTAAAAATAAATACATAAATAAATAAACCAACAAATAAATATATACTCTGACTGAATGCAAATGTTCCAGTTAATAAAGAAAGGGAGGGAGAGGTATAGAGAAACTGGGAAATATAAAATGAGCTGTTATTAGAGTTTCCCATATTCTAGAGGCAGCAGTTACTCTTTAAATGAGTCAAATAGGCAGTGGAGATTATTCTGGCACAATACTTACAGTACGTAGGATTCCTTTCTAGTCTGCCAGGAAATGACACTGCAGCGTCAGTATGCAGTGTATGCAAAATAATCACAGATACCAGGAGTACATTGTAATCTTGATGTAAAGATCTTCAGAACAGGCATCTACTCCATCATCGTTAAAACAATATCAAGACAATAGGATTAAGGCAAAAGCTGCTGAGCATTCAATAACTTGCTATTGCCCTAAGTTACTGAATGACTTAATAAAATCAGGTATGGATGTTGACACAAAGAAACATGTAATTAAAAACAGTGTGTAAAACTATTTAAATGCACTGTCAGTTTGCTGCTGCTACGATAACACCTGATGACTGGGTACTTATGTATGTATAATCTGAGGCAGTATTTGCACATATTGCATATTTTATTTTTAATCTGAATTATTTTAATATGTTTGATTTTATGTAATGTAAATTTGTATTGTCTCGCTATTGTTTCTCCCCCTTCCCCACGCATTTCTAAAAATGGGTCTTTGATCCAGTCCACTTTCTTGGTAAATTAAATAAGCAAATAAATAAAGTATGATGCCTGGGTTCCAGATCCTGGCAAACATCCATCATTCTATGCATAGTTTGCAAAAGCACAAGGTGTAAATCCGGGGCCTTGACAAGAAATAAAAGTAGTTGGTGTTCGAAGAAGTAAATTATGTACAATAGTACAGTATATTTAATTCATGCCTAGAAATATATTTCTTAAGTATCAGCATTCTTCACATTAAACTGATATCCCATGGCATACAAATGGAGATATAGATGGGTGGGGTGGGAATGCATCAGCTATAAAACAAAAACATGTAAGTAGTTGCTCTATAATTTAGATTTACCTCTCGTTTACTATGTAGCCAGCAAACATATTTTGTTGTTTATGTCATTTCCATAAAATGGTATTAGTATTGCATCTTTAGCTATTTTTTTAATAGAAGCTGTTTTGCAGTTCTTAAAAGATGCCAGTTTTACAGCAACTGTATATTAAATGCACCATTAGAACATTTTGTTTGAGAAAACTGAAAAGCCTAAACATGACAAAGGAACTTTTATTTTCAACTGCAAAGGACATGGGGCAATTATAGCCTTCTAGCAAATGCAAGGATGGTAAATTATGAAAGACCCCATTGCACTACTAAAATTATAATATGGAGGTTATTTACTTAAATGAAGGGAGCAATAGACAATAGAGGCAGTTTTAATACTGCACTGGCATGCATACTAGAAAGAAAATTGATTTAAACATTCTGGTACCTTTACTCAGAATCCAGGTTGGAGTTACTCAGAATTTCTGTGGTTCCCTTGAAATGAGACATGTATGAGAGCAATATAGAGTATGAAGCCAGTAGACTACCATGTCTGTTGGAATAGCTATGGAATGAATCTTTAATAGATACAATATCAAGAGACATTTAAGGCTGAAAATTACTTTGTTTGAACAAAGGAAATTGCAATGTCAACTACTGGAAGTATGAAATAGACTGCAAAGGGGATGTCAGGAGAAGAAAGGAGGTCTTCAGGGTTTTGGCAGCTAGCAAGAGACTGTGACCCAGAGAGTTAAAAATCAATGTGTGGGTGGAGAGAGACAATGAAAAAAGGTGGCCCCACTGAACTGAAGGGCAGCCAAATGAAGTGTTGCAGAAACAGTGGTACAAGCATACATAAGATGAAATGAAATACTAAGGGGTGTGCAGGCAATGCAGTAAGACTAGAAGTCAGCATTGTTAATTCTGTATAGAACTATCTCTCTATTTTTATTTCAGACAAGTTATACAGCCTGGATGCTTTACAATTTATTACAGTATGTTCCCAGAGACTCGGGTAAGGTATTTAATTCACAAACATGCACTTGCATGCATAAAAAGTATAACAAGGGCTGCAGTGCAGTAAAAAGGTATGGCGCAGGTATTAGTACCAACTAGAATGGGTTAAACTTACCACACAGAAATACCCATCCTCTTGCTGATAAACCAGGGCATTTGCCAGCTTCTAAACGTTTGAGGCAATTATAAATGATTCCACCTTCCTCTAAAGATTTAAATTGGATATCAACTGCCCGATTTATATGATAGTGAGGACATTTAAAAACAATCATAAACTGGCTCTATGATGCCAGACAATGGGAGATAGCCCTGGCATCCTGGCAATTTTGGTTCACACTCTGAGCCTGGGACATCAGAAGGGCAGGCTAGTAGGGAGAGTTTGAGGGTGTTCAATGTATTCTCTTTTCCTAGGAGGTGGGAACCTGTTGCATAGATTTTACAGCAGCTCCAGTTGGTAGCATGGTGGAGATGCCATTGAGGGAGTAGGTGATCACACAACATCAGGTGCCCCCCAGGCCATCCATGAGCATGCATGACTTGTGGAAGAGGGATAGTAGAAAAACTGTGCAAATTCCACATTTGGTATGCTGGATGATGGCTCACATCACCCTCCCACCACACCAGCAGCCCCAGCACACTGTCAGGATCTCTTTAGCCAATACCATAGTCTCTACAAATGCTCTCTTCTTTAGGCCCAAGGAGGCCACAAGCAGGGACAATCCAGCAGCAAAGGGAGTCAGGAGAACAGAGGTGCACCTTCACTATTCTAGAGGAGTCCCTCAGTAAGGACAAGCAAGCATCTGGATGCTGGAGCTACAGTACTGTAGTTCAGGTTGGTACCAGATGACAGTGGGAAATGACATAATGGGGATAGAGGGGCAATTTTGGGACCCAAAGTAGTAGGATGCCAGTGGGCAAGTGAGGTGAGGTGAGAAAAAAAAGAAACAATCATTGCGACCCTTTCAAGCTCTCCATGCAGCTAAATAAATTAATTTAGCTCTCAAACTTTGTAGATTGTTTGTGAGTTCTTTTGGCACTATTCAGTCCTACTTTAGGCTGATTTAGCCTTTGTTCCATCATAGTCATTTGCATAAAATTCCCTTGATGCTTTGCATTAATGGTGTATGTGTAATTTTGTATTTCTTTAAATAAATGATTCCCTGCTTCACTTGTTCAGCTACATGTTCATACCAAATCTACCACCACCCATAAAGACAGTGTGATTCAGCAGTTAAAACACAGGTCATTAAACCAGGAGGCTACAGGACCAAATTCCTCCTCAGCCACTGACTGATTATGTGATGCTGAGCAGCTTGTACGGTCTACCAGTATTTAAATCTAAGCAGTTATACACTTGAGTATCTATAAGACACTAATATGAGATGCTGCAGCTCAAGTTGGCCTGTCAAAACTACTATTGGTAAACTGACATGGATCCTCAACTGGGATCCCAAATTCCCAGCTTCAGCATTAAATGGATGAAACCACTGGCCACATTTGAGTTCACAGATTCTAGACCCGTATACTGTCACAGCTTTCCAGTCCCACTAAATACACTGTGCCATAACAAAATGAAATAATAATGTATCCTTGAAAGCTCAGGATTAGTTATCTAATTGAATTCTGAGCACTGTGTGATTCAGTTTCTAAAGTTATACGTTGCAAGGCATTCCATATCCCATAACCCTCAGTGTGATAGCATTTCTTCCAATTTCCTCTTTTGTGAAAATTGTATTTATTTTGAGATTCAGTACCCTTGTTTTTGACTCACACAACTGAAATAATGTACCAGTATTTATCCTTACTGTACTAGCCCTTTTGTTATTCTGAGCACCACTATCAAATTCTCTTTAGTGTCATTTCAACAGAGTATAGTTTGTTTCTCAAGCCTTTTCTCATAACTTAAAATGTTTGCACTTTTAGAAAACATTGAAAAGGATAATATTTGGACAAAATGAGTTTTACTCATGAAGATAAAAGTAACATATGGGAAAAATTTATGAGGCAGTATAGTGCAGTGGTCTAAGGCTCTGAGCTGCAAATTTGATACATCCAGCAGACCAGACCTGGGTTTGAATCCCACAGCTTCCACTTGCATACTGTATGACCCTGAGCAAGTCACTTAACCTCCTTGTACTCCCAAGTCATTCCTGTAAAAAAGCTTTCAGCTTAGTGTGCTATACCTGATTAAACAACTAATAAAAAAATAAATAGACCACTACCATTTCATCAGTACCACATGATGCGAGAAGCAACAGGAGTACTGCTGATAGGCACAGTTATTGTGTTCATGAATCAAGTGGTGTAGTTGTATGATTTGAATGGTATTTTCATGAGGCCATCAGTTTCTTGTCTGGCTGCAGAAAATGGCATCCCAGGCACTACCACACAGGAGCCAACAGTAATGCAAGCACCAAATTATTCAGAATGGGCAAAGAGAAAATGGTATCTAACATTAAATGCACAGTCATCCTTTATGCAGTATTCAAGTTTATTTCATGGACACCCAGGGCTATGGTATCTTGGATGATCTTTTGTTTGCCTGAATTGGGAACCAGAGGATCACAGATTCAAACCTTGCTAGAGCCAGATAATTGCTGTGTGACCTTGTGCATAACATTTGTCCTCCTCAGACCACCAAACCGAGGACTTATGTAGAGGCAGAACCCACTGTTAAAAAGATGTTGAATCTCAGCAGGCTATCCTGTGTAAAACATTTGCATGCCCTTCCTTCTCATGAACTGCTGCCAGTATGTAGGTAGTCTATTCAGTTGCTGTGTTGTGGCACTATTGCATCCTGGTTCAGTTCTGTGCTATTTAATGAGGACTTGAAACTCACTTAATTACATGATAGGTACAGTGTGCTAGTTGCTTCCTAAATGCTGTGCTATAGACAGTGTTCTGGGGGCATAACTGTTATCCTAATTGTGTGGCCATGCTGCAAAGGGCAACTCTATTTGCAGCAGTTTGTGTGCTTCAGTGCCTGAACCCCTCATAAACTGCAGCATGTGTGCATATTTTGTTACTGTGCAAGCACTGCTGGCTGTGTTATTGTGTGCCACTGTGGTGGAGCCCTGCCTTGATATGCTTTGCCTGATGGATTTTAAAGGAATAATGCATGACAGGGTGTGTGTCATGCTGGTATAACATCACACCTGGGGTGATTAGGCATGAGGCTGCAGGATGAGTGCGACTAATAGCCCCAGGCACACACCCTGGAGTGCATTATTCCTATTATACAATGGCTCATTTGTAAAAGAAGGGGAAAAAAGCTAGAAAAATACTTTAAAAGTAAATGTTTTTGTTATTTTTGGAATGGGTAGGTTTACTTATTAAAACAAATAGTACGGATTTTTTGTTTGAGCCAATAGGTGGAGCTACTCCATTTTTGGTGAGGCTCTGCAGTACAGATAGCAATGTATGTCAGTGCTGCCAGTCTTTGTATATTAGCTTTATTCAGTTATTCCCTCAGTGTTTATTATTAAATGATTTGGAGCTTTTGATTTTGTGTGTGTGTGTGTGTGTGTGTGTGTGTGTGTTTGATATTGGTGCTTCAACTCTTTGATTGCCATATTCCCCTCCCTATAACGGCTGACCACTGGCTTCTGAGAAGATGATTAAATGAGGTTCAAAGATATTTTATACAGTTTGAATTGTTTTATGTGGTGGACTTTTTAAAAAAAGAAGAGTAAGACAGTATCTTAAGGAGTGAGTAAGCTAGCTAGAGCCTCCCCGTGACAATTTGAAGATGTGGTTGCTTGCTGTGCATGCATACTGCCTGAATGTTCTATATATGTTTTTTTTTAAATAAGAAAGAACCTTTGGGGTTTTGTTAACATGTGACATGACTGTGGGTGCAGGATGTTATTGTGTGAGGCAACCTTTTGTTTGAGTATTAAAAGAAAGAAAGTGACTTCTGGAGCAAGCGAGAGAGAGAGAGAGAGAGAGAGAGAGAGAGAGAGAGAGAGAGAGCACCCTGCAGTGACTGTTTCAAGATGTATTTGTTCTCTCTTGCATGCTCACTGTGGATGTTTGCTCCATGAGTGTGTTTGACTGATTTTTTTTAACTGAAAATAAGATTTCTGGATTTCCTTTAGTGTAAGAGGCTTGTGGGTGGTTCTGTTTTCTACTGGCTTCTGCCGTTCTGTGCCATGGATGTTTGTACTGGGATGGCAGGTATGGTGTGAACCCCATTTGGGAATTGGGCTTTCACTTTGGTTGATAGTGGGGTCATATTGATTTTTTTTAAACATTTGATGCAATCATTTGTTTACTGGTACTAAATCCATGATGTTAGGCTGAGATAACATTATGGGTACAGTCCTAGATACAGGTAGACCAATGAGATGGCAGCATTCTTTCTTGCCATTGTATAACTACAGTTAGTACATGCTCCTTAAATAGTGCCGGGCTGTGATTTATGTTCCTGCTAACTTCTGCTGTTTCCTCCCAGGGCTGTTTACTGCTTCAGGAGATACAAAATAGTACATTTTATCTGCAATAGTGTGCAAGTAAATTCAGTATTTTGTTTACGAATCTAACCCAGTTCATCATATCCAGTAGTTCATATATCATCACCAGTTCTCATCCCTGCATTCTTTATTTGCAGATTAATTTACATGTTAACAGGATCCATATTGATCTACTCCTTCTGTTTTATCCATTACTGAAGTCACAATCTTCACTGACAACCAAATAATGTCTATATCTACAATCTGTGTTGTCACAAACAGAGGATTATGACTTTGGCAAAGAATTAAGCAGCAGAAGCAGATGAAACTCTAGAGGACAAGGATCCTGTTTTTGTGCAGATTAGTCAAGTGACAAAGAACAAAGGGAAAGTAATGTGCACAATATACAGTGCTGCAAGCCAGGATGCAATGCAATAACTTGCAAAAAAAGACATGTCATAAAACACTGCATGACTAAAGGGCATAATTGCTATTGAATGACACTATTATCTGCAGCATATGCAGCATTGTGCAGTAATACTGCAAGGTACTGTGCTGCATCCTGGTTGGCACCACTGTATAAATGTAAACTGAATGTTGACTATTATGCTTTTGAGAGTTTTCTCAAAACTAATTTATTTTAGGGCCCTTTTTCCATATCTCATCCATTGTCATCCGAAATTAACTGGATCAGATGGGTGCAAGTAGATTGCCATTTCAAAATCTATATTACTGCACAGTTCAAGGTGCAGTCTTTGTACTGTATAAGAAATAGTGCAGCAAAAGTATTGTAATTAAGTAGTTTCCAAACAATTTGAATTGCAGTGCTACAGAGGTGTAACCAGGCATTTTTAATAGTTGCCCAACAGATAATCATAATGAGCTAGGAACAGATTATGGTATTTTAAAACTGTCATGAAACACAGATGGAAGCATCAAACGATGGTTCATTTTCAAAACTTCTAAAAATCCTTGTTACTACAGTATGCAGTGTAAATTCAACCCAGCTTTTCATCTAGTGTTCAGTGGAATTCTTGTCCAGGGCAGGTGGGAGTTACAGACAATACCTCATATCTCACGTTCCCATAAGGGGTCAGGGAAATGGGGACCAGTAACATCAGAAGCCTAAGAACATCATTAACAGAGAGGCCATCCACAAATGAACTGTCCGCACTTTGTCCTAGAGATAAGCAGGATTACTTAGCCTTCAGAGTCATTACATACAGTAGGTGATAAGGAGGACTACGTCACAATTCAGGCCTATATTATATCAATATTTCAGATATTTCAACTTCCTACCGGGGTGGACTTTTGTAGTTACTAGGTGCACCATCTGTAAATGATTGACTTGACTTTACATTTGCTCCTATTGCCATCCATTTAGGATTACTACTATTTAAATTTGCCAGAATCATATACTATATGCAAAAATCTATTGAGGCTTGATCCCATAGAAACACACATTGGAATATCTTCCCAAAACAGGGTGATATACTTTTCTAAAGGGGAAGATCAATGCCTATGGTGAAATAAAGTCCCAGTAATTGACATATTGAAAGGACTATGGGACCAACTTATGGCTTCATGAAAATATCACACCAGTTTGTCTGGTCCTTGCTTGATACCTTACTTGCACTATTTATTGCAAATCAGATTTTAAAATCTGCAATATGGTAGACACTTCAGGGCTGGGAAAAATTATTAGAAATCTAAGAAAGTTAGAGGGGTGTTCAAGGGTGTGGCAGTGAAGTTTCAATGCAAAGAAGTGCAAAATCATGCAATTGGAGCACAGAAACCCAGGGGCAGACTATGAAATGGGGGGGTAGCATTAATGACTACCAAATAGGAAAGATACCTGGAGATCATCATATCTGATGACCTAAAGGTGGCTAGACAGGGTTGCAAGGCAGTGAGGAGCGCTAGTGAGATGCTAGGGCACATATCCATATGGAAAAGATCTATGTATCTTTAATATCTGAAATATATCCTTGCATCCCCAAATATGTTTCAAATATACATCAGATACATTTACACTTTCCAAATCTATTTTGAGATATATTCTAGATATTCCCAAATAATCCAAGATGTATCATATTTGGGATACATCTTTGATATACAGTATATATTTGAAATATATTTTTTCTGTATTATTTCAAAATTAAAGTTATTGTTCTTTCAATGTTATGTCCTTGAATAAAATCAAAAATACTTATTTGTGCATACACATTGTTGCAGTTTGTGCATATTTTGCATTTTAGGTAAACATATATTTTGAATATATCCAACATATGTAGTCTTACTTATACATTTTCATATTTGGTTCCCCTTGTAAGAAGCTATATATTTATAATACAGTTTTAAATTATACCATATGGAAAAGAACTATACTGTATTTTGTTACTATCTAGACAATATTTGAATATGCCTAAATACATCACATATTTCTGATATCTGTGCATTTTTCCAGTTATACTTTAGATATTTGCAGAATTCAGTGAGGTATGCCTTATACTTGCCATTGATATACTAAATTTATATGTGTTGTTATTCTATCATAGAAAATATTTTGTGTTACATTTTAATGTTTTTATGGACTCTCTAATTATAGTTTTTTGCAAGCATAATTTTACCTTGTAATTTCTACAATAAGTGCTTGTTAGCAAACATATATTTTCAATATATTAGATATGTGTATTCTGAGATATATTTCATATATGTTAAAATAGGTTTGGCCTAATATACTGTACATCTGGAAAGTATCTGTAATATATACATTATTTATCATATCTATATATATATATATATATATATATATATATATATATTAGAAGCAAAAAACTCAGTTTAATGCATCAGTTAGGGTTGTTCCACAGCGACAAAGGAGAGGAAATTCGATGTTAGAGTTGAAACCCCTTTGCCCTCCAGCCACACCCCAACTGGAATCAGGGTGTGCATTGGGGTCATCAGCCCTAACTGTCACCCCATCACATGTGGAAAGAAGCTGAGGAGTAGGAGAATGGGGTGACAGTTAGGACCAATGACCCCAATGCGCACCCCGATTCCAGTTGGGGGGTGGGCTGGAGGGGTGAAAAGGGGGTTTCAACCCTAACATTGAAATTCCTCTCTTTTGTTGCTGTGGAACAACCCTAACTGATGCATTAAACAGAGTTTTTTGCCTCTAATTTTCCTTCATTTTGAGAATGATAATGAGAAATAGTGAATGTAATGCTGCAGCGGGAGTGCAGGGCCCTACGGGACCCGCGCTTCCACCATGTGATGTCTTGTCACATAGTAACATTGTGCCCGCAAATGCAAATCGTAATTCGCATGGTGATGCAAAGCAAAACAGAAAGAGAAACAGTACTGTAGACAGAAATGTTAAAAACAACGGAAATGAAAATGCAAAGGGGAATGCACATGGTGGCGTAAACTTGAACGGTAAGTGAAACAGGTATGTGAAACGGGTACAGAACTGCAAGCTGAAATGGTAATGGTAACAGTAATGTAAGCGCACAGGCTGGTTTTCCCCAGAAAGCTGTATAGAGAAAGACAGTGAGCAGAAAGAATGTATGCAAAATAATGACTCCCAGAACACAAAAATCAGGAGTTGGAATAGTAAATTGCTTATATCTCAGTAACTGTATGACATAGAAAAAAAAATTAAAAGTCATACAGTATGTATTATCACTTTTGGGGGTAAGAATTTTTCAACAAAAACTCTGTATCTCACACCGTTTTCGAGATAAGGGCCCTCAAAGGCACTGCGAATGCTGTAATGTTATCCTATGGGAAAAAAACAGAAGTTCGGTGTGCCATAACTTTGCCTCCCTGTAATATTTTTTCACCAAACCACTGAAAGGCATATCTGTGGGATGTTGGCTGTATCCCCTGCAAATTGCAGCCTAAAAGACCAAAGCGTTATTTTGCAGCAGGGCACCAAACGATTGCTGCAATGCATTGGCTGCCGTAATGTTATCCTATGGGAAAAAGTGTCAACTTTGGAGTACCATAACTTTGCCGCCATGTAATATTTTTTCAAATCAACACTGAAAGGCACATCTGTGAGATGTCGGCTGCGATCCCTCCAAATTTCAGCCCAAAACTCCAAACCGTTCTTTTGTAGCAGGGTGCCAAAGAATTGCTGTCATTTCCCCACAGCCTAGAAAAGTACTGTTGCAATTTGCGACAGCTTTCGCAAAAATTTGTGACACTTTCATGAGCATGAAAGTACTTTGTGAAAGTACTTTTTCCAGAAATCTGAAAATCATATTTCTGGGGTGTTTTACCCCAAAATAAAGACATGGCTATCATCCTCAGGCTCCGACTAGGTGAATACAAAAAGAATTAGGTTGCTAAGGGGTCTCAATTTTAAATGCCAAACATTTTTCTGCTCACTAACTGAAAAAAAAATGGTGGATTTGTGAAAATAAGAGGGCCAGTTGCGAAAGTAAAAATGCATTTGCAACACTGTCAAACTTTTTGTTAACTTTTCCCATTGACTTATAATGGGAAATTGTTTTTGAATAACTTTTTAACCGTTTAATATTTTTTCACAAAATCTTCGAAAGGCACATCGGGTTCCCCAGCCGCATGTTCCCTGAAGATTTCAGGCCAGTCGCACAAACCGTGCGACCTGTAGGTGCTACCGTAGAATTCCAGAAAAAGTGTAAACGCACGCACAGATCATGCTTAATAACTCCACAGCCGTGTATCCAACCGGTAGAGAGCTTGGCAGATACCAAGGCGTATGGGTCTTGATCGTGTATTACAAATTTCAGGCAAATCTGTCAAATGGTTCCAAAGTTATTAAGGTGAAAAATTTGGGGTTTAACATGTAAATGGCTCCTCAACCCTAACTATGGTAGCACGGTATATACTGATACTACATATTAAAAATATGATTTACCTAGCAAATACATATGTGTTATAGTTTATAAATATGACTGAAATATATATTGCACATACCTTTAAAATATAAGTAGCTACATTCTATAAATATATAAAATGTTGGAAAACCAAAGCCAAAACTAGTAATAGGAAAAGTCAGACCTCCCCACAGGACTTGCATTTCATTCTGTTCTCCTTCTTTTTCCAGAAGAGTGAGAATTAGTGGTCCTGTGAGAATGTCTGTTTTTTACTACTGTTACTTTTGGCAAGGCAAAGCACTTTTATTTATCAGGCATCCACTCCCGGAGGCTCTGGGTGCTGAACATAAACAAGGACTTACATCAGTAAATAAAAACATAATAAAACCTCATTAAAAATGTAACAGGTTTAACATTCAGCAATACAGAGGTTTCCAGAAGTCAAAGTTCAAGGGGCTGGCCAAAGCTAAAGATGGTATCAGCAGTCAAAGGCCAGGCTGAAGAGGTGGGCCTTTAGTCTCCCCATAAACACCTCAATCAAAGGAGCCTCCCAGACTGCAGGTTGGAATTTGTACCACAGGGTTGACCCACAGACACTAAAAGCACTATCTTCTGAGGTCTTGAACTGAACTCTGGGAACGTCCAGGAGACTCCTTGAGGAGGAGTGGAGAAGTGAGTAGAGGACACCAGTGTTAGGAGCTCAGACAGGTAACCAGGACCCAGCCCATATAGGGCCTTAAAGGTGAGAAGACCCAAATTGAAAAGGACCCTCCACCTGACTAGCAGCCAGTGCAGAGCATGCAAATCTGGGGTCACATGACTGGACTTTGAATGGCCCATCAGTAACAGGGCCATTGCATTTTGCACTAGCTGCAGCCTGTGGAAGGTCCTTTCCATGACCGTGAAGTACAGAGCATTACAGTAGTCGAGATTAGAAGTCACAAAGACATGTACTAGTGTCAGCAGGTCCTCAGGTGGAATGAGGGGCTTTATCACGCAATGTTCTGCAAGTGGTAAAAACAATTGCTGACTACAACTGACACCTTATCTTTGAAGGTCAATCTACAATTACGGATCACGTCCAGATTTCTCACCCTAAGATAAACCACTAATGGAGTGGTCCCTGGAACAAGTCAAGAGTCAGCCCCTGGTGGTAACCCATGCCACCCATGACCAGGCTCAATCACCAGCACCTCAGTCTTAGCTGGGATAAGTCTCAGCCATCTGAAAGCCATCCAGTCACTGATTTAACCAGCCAGATGTGAAGCATGTCAACTGCTCCTGATGTTCCTGGTGCAAAAGAAAAATACAGTTGGGTATCTTCAGCATAGCAGTGAAATGCCACACTCTGTTGTCGGATGACCTAGCCCAGGAGGAGCATGTACACTGCAAACAACATTGGCAGCAAGATCAAACCCTGAGGTACTCTGCAACACAGAGGCATTGGGGAGGAGGAGAAATTTCCCCCTCACCACTTGCTGCACTCTGTCTGAGAGATAGGACCCAAACAATTTGATGACAGTACCAGCAAATCCACAACACACAGAGTTGATCAAGAAGCATGACGTGATCCACAGTGTCAAAAGCTGAGGAGAGGTCAAGGAGCACAAGAACTGACCTGTCTCCTCTATCTCTAACCCTAACCAGATCATTATGTACTCTCACTAGAGCAGTTTCAGTGATGTGTCCTACCTAAAAACCGGAATGGAATGGCTCATAGATGTCTTAGGATGCCAGGTGGTCCTCAAGCTAATGTGCCACCAATTTCTCAACAACCTTGTTCAAAAACAGCAGGTTTTGGATCAGACAGTAACTCACCTGGATGTCTGGGTTGAGGGATGATTTCTTTAGATGGAGCTTTACCAATGCTTTTTTCAAAGCAACTGGGAAGACCACCTCAGCCATCGAGCACCTGGCAATCCTGGCAAACACTGGGCCAATGGCATCAGCACATCCCATTATGAAGTGTGTTGGTGCTGGGTCCAGTTCAGAAAAGATGTGCTTCAGGTCTAATATCACCTTAGTCACTTCAGACATCTCCTCTGGCCTAGACTCCTCCCAAGCAGACTGAGTGCCTCTGAAAATCCCAACTCAATCACTGCTAGACACAAGTCCCCCTAGTGGAATCCCCAAGCAGATGGCTGACACTCTGTTGGAGGAAAACAGAGCAACCTCTTCACATAAATTGGTTGAAAAAGCTTTTTTTGGCTGGAGATAGTCAGGATGTAAAAGCCTGTCCATGGTCTGAAGCAGCTGCGATGGTCTGTTTCTCCCTGCAGCAATTTCCCTGGACAGAAATGCTGCCTTCTTATGGGAAATTGCCTCCTGGTACTCAGTACTCAACATAGTGAGAATGCAGGACCAGCCTGTCAGCTGCCAGCTGGGTCTTCCACAAACAATGCTCCAACTTCTGACCCCTGATCTTCATTGTTTTGAGATCCCTATCAAACCAAGGGGATCTCAAGTGAGAGGATCTGGGTCACATACAGACTTTTGGCTTTGGTTTCACAATTTTTCCTTTACTGTACAAATAAATTTTGTGATGGAAATTTCAAGAAGTGCCTTCTGGAGCTCCTGGTCCAGAATGCATGTGTGCTTAACTTCTGCTGTCAGTAAAATATGAATCATGTTTGCTTGCAACATACAGTATGAGTAGAATATATGCAGAATATATTTTTGTATATATGTCAAATATATTTTTGCAAACACTTGCTATGGTACTATGTACAGATTTGCATAACTAATTTGCATATTTTAAATGCACAGTCTATCAACCAAAAGCATGGTAATTTCTATTTTTTAATTGACAGCATTAGCTTACAGACCAGAGGGAAAGGTACAGAGTAAACATCAAGTACATGTTGTAACTCACACTGACATAAAAGGCAACCAAACAGGGGTGGTATAAATACTGATTTGAGCATCACAAAATAATGAGATCAAGAGGTAAGTTCTATGTGTAAGTATAAATGTATAATTTGTAAATCTGTTATAATGGTGCATCATTAAATGATAAGTGTACTATCATTATCTAAATGGTTGCTAATAAGAGGAATTTCAAATATACAGTTGAGGATATTGAATATCAACATTAATCTATTGTTTGGATATTTTAAGATATTTTACAATGCATATATTAAAAAACTATTTTAGATATACATCAGTGACATAAAAATATATTAAATAATCAAAATATATAAGTAGATATATAAAATATATATCATGAACCTATAATAAATATATCATGGAAATATATGTATGATGTATTTTAAATACATCTGTCACATATATTTTGCAAATAAATTGGATATTTAAAAAAACAAACAGTCTGAGATATATACATATACTTCAGAAATATGATCAAACACATATTTGAAATACATTTTTATAAACATATCTAAAATATATTTCTTTTCCATATAGGAGAATAAAAATTCACAGAATATTAACACTACATTTCTATGAAATATACAAAAATAGTATCTAAGGTGTATCTGAAATATATGCATTAGATATATCTCAAATATTACAAAACCAGCCACTTTGAGATATAATGCATATATTTGGAAACCACTATGAACAACTATTTATTGATGAAATTCAAAAACTATTTCCAATATATTTTACAAAATATATTTGAAATACAAATTCTTTCCACATGGGTAGGGAGCAGTATCTCCGCTGTGAAATGAGCTTGAGCAGGCACAATACACCTTCTGGCCTACATCTGCTGGCATAGTCGTATGTTTGTATGTATCAACAGCAGAAAGAGAGAGGTGATGTTACTGCCATACAGATCACTGGAGAGATCTCACCTAAAATACTGTGTCCGGTTCTGGAGACCACATCTCCAGAAGGACATAGACAGCATAGAAGAATTAAAGATGAGGGCAACTAAAATTGTGCAAGGGCTGCATCAACAGCTCTATAAGGAGAGACTAAAGGACCTCAGTATGTACACCCTGGAGGAAAGAAGGGAGAAGGAAGCTATGATAGAGACTTTAAAATACCTCATGGTTATAAATAAGGTTCAAAAGGGAAACATTTTTCAGAACAAAAGATGCTCAAAAACAAGGGCACATGCTATGAAGCTGGAGGGGGGCTAGATTCAGGGAGCTGAGAAGAAGTACTTCTTCACAGAAAGAATAGCTGATGCCTGAAACAGCCTTCCAGCAGAGGTGGTACGGGCAAAAATGGTAACAGGATTCAAGAATGCATGGGATAGGCATTAGGAAACCTTAGTGGTAAAAAAGTAATGGGTAAAGTCATATATTATGTATGGTCTGCAGTGTTATAGTAGTTAAGTAAAATGGGCAGACTAGATGATCCAAGCAGTCCTTATCTGCCATCAAATTCTATGTTTCTATATGTTTCTATTCACCCTTGGTTACCTGCCTTGACTTCTCAAAAAAAAAAAAAACTCCTACATTGTCCAACTCAAGTGCTGTGGGATTTGACTAACTCAGACACTTACAGTGCACTGTTATGCCATGGTGATTACTCTGATGTTACCTGTACTACTGCTAATTACTAAGCCAACCCCTAGAGGTGTATCCTGAGTGTCATTTTACATTCAGTAGGTTACCTTGTTTGTATGTGTTTACCAGGAGGTGGACTCTAACAGTTCACTGCTACTGATGAACCAGGAGTGGACCTTCAAGAGCACCCAGCATCCTTATGTGAAGGGATGCTCACTAATAATCCCTGTTTTTTTCCATTGGTGCCACTCAGGTGGGAATTAGCTGGTATGCCTCCCATTGTGGCAAGTTTATTGGGGTCCTCTGCCATGCTGGCACTGGAGAGGTCTCTTTCCACACCCAGGCCTCTCCCCACTCCTTTGGACATACTCATTTGTTTTCTGCCTTAAAGGCCTGAGAGAAATTATCTTCTGCCTGCAAAATTCTGATTTCACGTATGTGCAAATTTAGGGAAATGTCATCAAAATTGGGATTTCAGTTGTTTCCATCTAATTTAAAAGTATTTGTTTAAATTACACCAAACATGATATGGTGACTTTACCAAGGTCCATACAAATGTTTTCCATGTTTCAGATCTCTGTTATTAAAGGGGACTGAGTTATAAGCCTCCATACTTTCAGGAATTTTTTTTAATTCATAATTTATTATAATTTTCATTACACATTGTACAGTCAAGACATCACAAAACTTATATAGACATATGTAGCCACACAGACTATAAATTATTCAAAACATATCACACATAAAATTGGAAAGATAAGAAAGGAGGGGTACAAAAGGGGGATGGGAAGGGGGGAAGTGATAGCACACCAATGACAATTCATCGATCCATAACCATTATATTACTGATATTATACTTAAAGACACGCATAACATAAGATTACCGAGGGCATAATGAAGATCTTATCCTCTTAAGCATATCAGGCTAGGATTTCTAAAACATTGACTTTTTCTTTCTCTGCCTGATAATGAAAAAATGGAAGCCATCTATTTGTACATTTCTCTTTACCTAGACAGAACCTAGCTGTTAATTCCTCCATGTCTAATACATCCAAACAGATCAAATACCAGGTCTCAATAGTGGGAACATCTTGAGTTAGCCAGGTGCATGTAATGACTTTAAAGGCAGCAGCCACCACAATATTATACAAATACTGCTGGGCCTTGGTATTAAATGCTGGGGGGAATAAGCCCAAGATCCAGTTCACTAGGGTCCCTGATAAATCAAAATCAAATTTTTTTTTCAAAGCAGTCAAACGTGACTGCCAATAAACTTGCAGCCTAAGGCACTCACAAAAAATATGTGTATGTGTTCCCCTGTCCCCACAACCACGCCAATGGCGCTCCGAAGGGTGCTGACCATAGTGCTTGGAAACTACTGTTGTCCTAAAATACTGGATCTCAATCTTCCATCTAAACTCTCTCCAGGCATATGAAGCAGTAGTAGAATGGATTACCTTCCAGGACCTCATCCAGTCCAAGTCTTCCAGCTGCCAACCCATCTCAGACCTCCATGCTTGTTTAAGTTTAACCAATAAATCCTTCTCAAGGGTGGAGAACAATATAACCAGTCTGGGAATTAAACCTTTAGTGATCTTAAGACAGATTTCACGTAACAACATCTCTGAAAGAGAGTTAGGGTCTTTCTCAAATTCGCCTATTCTTTCCTTCTCTAGTAAAAAATGGTGACATTGTAAGTATCTAAATAAGTCTTGGGAGAGGATCCCATATTCAGCTGAGAGTTGCTGAAATGGTGTAAGGGAGTATTCTCTGTACAATTGGCCTACAGTTACCAAAGCTTTCCTTGCCCACCTGACAATCCCCATGTCCCATCTGAGAGGTGCAAAATCAAGACATGCTCTGATAGGAGTGTTACCTCCTATTAACATAGGAAGTCCCAGCCTTCTGTTTACCTCTTACCAAGCAGTTTTATTGACTTTTGTCCAAGGATTATTTATGTGTAGACATGAAACTCCTTTTCGATCCATAAACATCAAGTCTCACACTTCTCCCAGTGAGGAAGGGGGGTCTTTCTGTCTCAACCCAGGAGTAGATCTTCGTTTGGCATGGCAGAGGCCAATGGGTGAATCTGGGAGGCCCAGTAGTATTTTTTAAAATCAGGGAGACTACGGCCACCTTCCTTTTTACATGCAATTAGAACATCCCATCTCACCCTAGGATGTCTGCCCACCCAAATGAACTTAGAGATTGAGGATTTAAGGGATTTCCAGAAATGGTTAGGAGGTTTGAGGGGCAGGGACTGAAAAAGAAAAAGAAAGCGAGGAAGCACATTCATACATATACTGTCAATATCTCCTATTAAAGAGAGGGGTAGCTCTCCCCATCTACCGAGGTCTGCCTGGACTGTCTGTAATAGCTTAAAGTGATTGATTGAGTATAATTTATTTATATCATTAGGGACCAAGACCCCAAGTATCTAAAACTCTCCTTTGACCATTTATAGTTGCCAATAATTGGGAGTGTATCATGGTGTGCCTTGCCCAAAGGCAGCAATTCAGTCTTAGAGTCATTAATTTTAAAATCAGAGACTTAAGGAAAATCACTCAGCAGGGAATTGACAATAGATATCTGGCTGACCTGGACCTCCAAATACAGTGGAGTATCATCACTATATAACGAAATGCTAGCTTCCACCCCCCCACCCTAATGCCTCTATATTCCTCTGATTGTCTAATAAGTGCCGTAAGTGGTTCCATACTAAGGGCGCAGAGATGTTACTTTCAAGAATTTTAAAATTACATTTCACAGTTATGTAAACTGCAGAATTTTAAGCCCCTATAACTTTAAAACTAAAGAACAGAATATCACGAATTTTGTTAGCTTCATTGACTATAAATATTAGGTTTTGAGGACACCTCCATGACCCACCAACAAAGTGTCATGCTGCTATGCTAATGACCTGGGTTCGGGAGCGAGCACAGGAAGTCACATCTGAAAGCAGGCCATGGCTGAGACAGCTGATGCTTGGTAGGTCATGGGGAGGGTCAGTGGAGGGTTCCACCAACACAGCGACCCCTCTGGCTTGGCTAGTGAGTTTTCTCCTGCCAGAGAGGAATTCTGCTGGTGGGAGACATCAATCTGCAAGATGTTGATTGGAGCATCCCAACTGCAGCTTCAGCTAGGAGCAGAGTCATCCTGGAATCCCTGCAGGGGACATTCCTCAGGAAACTAGTAAGAGAGCCCACTTGTGAGGGAGAAATATTGGACCTTGTGCACACCAACGGGGACAGTATTGCAGATGTTATGTTAGGTGGCCACCTGGGGACCAGCAATCTCTGTACAGTGTGGTTCAATATAAGAACAGTGCCAGAACCAAACCACACAAAGGCAAGGGTCCTGGACTTTAGAAAGGCTAACTTTACAAAGTTGGGGGAATGCCTCCAGGCTGCCCTGTACTGGGGGGAGGAAAAGGGTGGAGTGGAGGTACAGTGGGTGAAACTAATAAGGGCCATAGTGGAGGCAACAAACTTCTGCATCAGGCAAGCAAGCAAAGCAAGAGGAAAAAGAGACCACTATGGTTCTCAAAAGAGGTGGCTGGGAAGGTAAGGACAAAAAAGTTAGCATTCGGGAGGTATAAGTAGATACAGAGGGCAGAGGATAGGGAAGTGCATCATGAAAAGCAAAGGGAGGCAGGGAAAGCAGTGTGGAAAGCAGAGGTGCAAATTGAGGAGAAAAACAGTCCAGGCAGTAAAGAAAGGGAGTAAGACATTGTGCAGGTGCTGCATGTAAGCAAAAGGAGAAAAAAATGGGAGGGATTATAAGGCTAAGGAGTGAAGGGGAGGAGTGTGTAGAGGGGGACCAAGAAAAAGCAGATATCCTGAACAAAAAATTTTGTTCAATGTTCATGGAGGAAGGGGAAGGTGATGGACCACAGATAAGTGACAGGAGCATTGAAGGAAGGGAGATGGACACTAGTCCATTCACAGAGAAGAGAATCCTGAAGGAACTTGCAAATCTGAAAGTGGACAAGGCAAAGAGGCCAGACAAGCTACATCCAAGGACACTGAAGGAGCTCAGAGATGTGCTGGATGTACCTCTGACAGTTCTGTTCAACCAATCTCTGGAGATGGGAGAGATTCTGGAGGACTGAAGGAGAGCAGATGCAGTCCTTCTTAACAAAAGTGGTAGCAGGGAAGAAGCTGACAATTGCAGCCTAGTCAGTTTGACTTCAGTGGTGGGAAAATTAATGGAATCACTAGTGAAGGAAATGATTATGGAATATAATGAAACCCATAGCTGACATGATCCAAGGCATCATGGATTCCTGGGGGGCGGTCATATCTAACAAATCTGATAAATTTCATTGACTGGGTGACCAGAGAAGTAGATTAGGGTGGAGTGGTGGAAGTGGTCTACCTAGATTTCAGTAAGGCCTTCAACACAGTTCCAGATAAGAGACTAGTAAACAAACTGGTTGGACGATAGGCATCAGAGAGTGCTGGTAAATGGAGTTCACTCCAAGGAAGGGAGGGTGATCAGCAGGGTTCCACAGGGATCATCACTGGGACCAGTACTCTTTAATGTCTTCACTAATGATGTTGTGGAAGGGCTGGATTGGAAGGTGTGCTTTTTTGAGATGACACTAAAATCTGCAATAGGGTAGACACTCCACAGGGTGTGGAAAAATGAATAGATACCTAAAAAAGCTTGAGGAGTGGTTAAGAGTGTGGCAACTAACTTTCAATATGAATAACTGCAAAATCATACTCTTAGGGCCTAGAAGTCCAGGAGTGGAGGACAAGAAGGTGGGATTGGTACTGATGACTACCAAACAGAACAAAGACCTGGCAATAATCATATCTGATGACTTAAAGGTGGCCAAACAATGTGACAAGGCTGTAGGGAGAGCTAGTGGGATGCTTGGGTGCACATGGAGAGGTACCAGCTGAAAGAGGGAGGTGGTGATACCACTGTATAAATCATTGGTGAGACATCACCTAGAGTACTGTGTTCAGTTCTGGAGACCACATCTCAAGTGGGACATAGACAGATTAGAGTCAGTCCAGAAGGGGGCAACTAAAATTGTGTAGGGTCTGCACCAAAGACTCTATGAGGAGAGACTAAATGATCTTAATATGTACACCCTGGAGGAAAGGATGGAAAGGGGAGATATGATAGAGACTTTCAAATACTTTTCAGGTATAAACAATGTACAAAAGGGAAGTATTTTTCAGAAAAAAAAGATGCTCAAGAACAAGGGAGCATGCTATGATGCTGGAGGGGGTAGACTCAGGGGAAATGTAAGGAAGTACTTCTTCACAGAAAGAGTGGTGAATGCCTGGAACAGCCTTCTAGTGAAAGTGATGGGGGAAAAAACTGTAGTGGGATTCAAGAACACATAGGATAGACAAAAGGGAACTTTAGTTTTCAGGGAAAGGAGGGCTAAGCTGAGGATCAAATAAGGTCTACTGTGTTACTGTAGGTAGGGAAAATGGGCAAACTAGGTGGGCCAAGCAGCCCTTATTTGTCATAAAAGTTTATGTTTCTATATTTCCAAGCTGTGGATCTGTGAGGCTGACAGAGGCACTGCCTCCACTAAGAGAGATGGGAGGGAAAAATGTGTGAGAAAAATTCAGTAGCCAACTGAGCGATGGCTTGAATCAGCCTGGTTAGGTTATATCTCTGTGAACAGCTTATAACCCTGACAGACAAGCTGCTGGCCAAGAGAAACTCCAATATGGAAAAAAATAGGCTGTATTCATCAGCTCTCTAGTCTCTTACTCAAAGGCTGGCCATGTTATACGTAGTCAACGATCCCAAAATAATATCAATAATTAAAGTTAAATTTCATGATCATTTGTGAAATTGTAGAGTGTTGTGATACTTTGTCGAACTTATGTCCATACATTTTGCCCAGTCATATACTTAAGTTGCCATTGCAGAGGAAGGTAAAGGTAAAGGCTGGATAAAGTGGTGATAGGGTAGCATTTATAGGAAGCTCCATAGTAAATGTATCATGGTGCCAAGTGTCAGGTCACTATCTTGAGTGATGAACCATGAAGAATAGTCATGGAAATCACTGCATTCTTGCCTGAATTATTGCAGCATGCCAGATAACCACTACAGCTCACTGACTTAATGACTTATGGAAGCACATGCATGTGCAGCATTGTTTCTGAACATTGCCACCCACTGACTCTTTAACAGTCCTTTAGATAACAATTTATATTTTTACTATTCGAATACAGTTGCACCAAATGAAGCCAAGCCTAAAGTCTTATGACTAGTTGTTACTTAGGTCATTGTGACAAAAGTATCTCGATAGCTTTAGTCATGATGCAGCAAGATACTGGGCATCACTATCAGAGGAGTGTTGGAGGGGTATTGCAGGGCCATAATGTTAGTGGCAACTCTTGAGTGTATACCTGCAACAGCAGTGGAGATATATATACATTCTGAAATTCTGAACTCCTGTAACTTACAATTTACACAACCAATTACCTCTCTATTTAACGATTTCTATGACTCTTTCAAGAGACTATGTATATAAATCTTCAATTATCTACTGTCAATGGTACTTAAGTTGTAAGCGTAGAAATATTTTCAGTAATTTTCACATGAAGAATAATAAATTGCCAGACTTTGAGCCCCTATAACTTCCCTGCCCCTCAAGCAAATATCATAAAATTGTTATCCTTTTAGACCACTTTCCAACAGTATGCATGGCAAGTTGTGTATCTCTGTAATACTGAGCGAGTTATGATCAATTAAAGAATTTTGGAAAGTTCTACAAAATCAAACTGTGCTTATTTTGTCCAGTCTTACTGCCTTCTTGTCTTGTCCAGTAGTGCCAAACTCCACAAGGCCAACTAGAGTTCTCCCTATATTGATAATGGAGAAAGGGTGGAGCCAGGAATATTCATATCCCTGTCTAACACGTCAAGCCAAGAATAACAGAGCACAAACATCCAAAGTCTCCATCTCCATCCGAGGCTCAGCAGGAAACAGTTTTGAGGGAACAAGATAATTCTTAGAGTGCTCCTTTTTAAACCTTGAGCCTGGGCATAAGAGATTGAGTACACTAGTACATTTTGATTAGATATACACCATATCTCCTATTTCAATGTGCACACATTAATATATTTAACAACAAGACCAATTTCCATATTTAAATTAAAAGTTTTTACAAAATTGACTTTATTTTTAGCACATACTGCACTGATGAAGATGTGTGCTATACTAACTGTGTACTAATAATGGTTATGTTTACTAAACAAAACCACCATGGGCACTGAGGAAGTAGCCCCCTTGGCCATGAAACATTGGCCAAGAGATACCTGATGGCACATGCAATATTACATTCTAATGATGATATCTAATTGCTAAAAGTCAAGGATCTTCAGTATTCATAAACATAACAGTTCTCAGGGCTGAATAGTGAACTGGGGCACACTGTATTGACCATTAGCCATTTCTGCTATCATTGTCTATGTTTCTCAGCACATCACAGAGTGAGTGAATCACAAAATATCAGCTGACAGGTTTCAGTTTAAAAGTGCAGAAAAGGCAAATAATCTAGATCTCTGATTTGTTGAAACTTTCAGGATGACAAATTTTCTTAAAAATACATTCTGGGTTTGAAAAGATGAATTGTAATCTTGCAAACAGATTTTGAAGTATGAAGGTGTGGAACCTTTAACACATTTGTATAAAAAATTACGAATGATGCTATTTTTTATTATGCAGGTCAAATGTCTGTACTTTAGAATACAAACAGCAGTTGTGCACATTTTGAACAACATCCAAACTACAGTAAATCTAAAACTGTTATTAAATGCTATATCCAATTTAGAAAGAAGAGATTCTGAACTAACATAGTAAACAATATTGCCATATTCAATTGTGGGCAAATCCATAAGAAAATAATTGCTGTTCTAGCATGAAGATACAGATGATATCTAGCTTTATATAATCCACCTACTGTAATGTTTGAAGAACAGAAGTAACAAATGTTTGATGAACAGAAGTGACAACCTGGAAAATATGACCATTAATTGACAAAGCAGCTTCTAACCACATCCCAAGATATCTGAATTGATGCAATACAAGAGTTAATAGATCAGTTTGGCAACATTTTACAGTAGGTCAAACCCTGATAAATGGTCAGAATACATTCCTAAAACTATGCAGACTCTCTTACTTCTTAGTTTACAATGATCAAATTATCTCTGAACTTACAGTACTGCAAGTTAAAGAACAGTTGACAGCTTCAGAAAAACTTTGCTAAACATTTTGCTGTATTTGGAAATAATGCAGCGTATGTTTTATATTATCTCTGCATTTCTTCTCCACATTACTAATTACTGGGGTCATACAATATGCATGAAAACAGGGGGATGGATTTTCAAAGGGCCCTTAGGCCAACATAAGGTGTGTCAAACAACCACCTTGCATCAAATATAGCTGCACAAAATACTGTTCACCATGTTTTGCAAGAAAACAGTTCTCTGTGGCAACGTCCTCCAAAATGATGCAAGAAGACCACTACATCAAAAATATGATGCATTTAGTGAGATGGAGCAACAATGATGCAAGTGAGTCAAACGTACAATGCATGAAAGGGATGAAGCGAACATGATGCTAGTTGAGTCAAAACTATGTTGCATGCGTAAGATGGAGCAAGAATGATGCAAGCTGAATCAGAATTATGATGCATGGAGCAAAAAATGATGCATACTGAGTCAAGAATTAATGCATATGAAATGGCCTCTAGAAGCAATATTTTACATGCTACAAACAGGATAACTGTGTCTGCAATGCAATGCAATGTCTTATAGCAGAATGCCATACATAATACCATAGTTAGGTCTGCCCACCTGCTTTGGGCCTCTGTATATGCTCTAGTGTCAGTTAACCAGATCTGGATGATCTAACAGCAGCATGCATCTTTGTTGTAGTGTCGACAGTGTCCACCTTAGAAAATAAAAAAAAAAGGGACGGTGCATCATTTCTTTTTATGCAAGCCCCATTGCTCCATGGCACACCCATTGTTTTGATGCAAGATTGATGTAAGCCACATTGGCACATGTGGTCCTGCTTTTGATGCAAGCAGTGTTAGAAAATCAGAATTGATGCAAGTTTTGATGCAGCTTGCTCCTTGCACCATTCTTTTGTGGCATAATCACTTTGTATCATTCTCAGCCCAGCAGCGCCCCAACTGCGGTTATCCACGGGGCTTTGAATAGCTACTATGAATATCTGCAGCCTGCCTAAAAAAACAGCATCCCTGCAATGCTGGACAGCACAGCACCAACCAGACATTCTGGCTTTAGCAGAAACCTGGCTGGCAGCCAAGATCCCAGACTCATTTGTCTCTATTCCTGGCTACTCTCACGTTAGGTTTGATCGTAATGGCAAGAGAGGTGGTGACTATGCCTTCTATGTGAGTGATTCACTGCATTACCAAGCCCTGCCTACACCCTTCATAGACCATGGTGCCCAAGCCCTCTCAAAAAAACCTCTCCCCTGACCCAAACCGTGCTCCTCTTACTCTCACTGTCACCTACATCCCACCCCACAGTCAATCCTCTGCCTGTAAAGTGCTCTCTGACTATCTAGCCAACCACTCCCACAAAATGGAGCAAATCCTAGTTGGGAATCTCAACATAAACTGAATGGCGAGCTCATCAATACACGCCAAAGATACCTTTGCTGCATTAGATATGACCCAACTGGGATTCCAGCCTACCAGGGCCAACATCACTAATGGAACCCACACCCTACTAGATATCCTGCTCACTAATTGTCCCCACCATATTACTGACCTGGGTGTCCTACTCAATGCCTTAAGTGACCACTCCCCAATCATCTTCAGCTAGTCCTGTCAGCTACCTAAACCATCACCAAATATCACCTTTAATCGTTGACTATGCCCAGGAGGCATAGCCAAACTCAAACAATATCTAATTCACTGGGACTGGTCCTCTATTTCCCAAGCCCATCACATGACAATGCATTGCACTACTTCAGCACCATCTTTAATACTGTCTGTGATGCTTTTGTATTGACCATCAAAGTGACCACTAAGAAATGTAGAGCCCCCTGGATCACCCCAGAACTTCTACAGCAGTTCAAAATGCATGACAACCTCTGGCATCATGCCACTGCCTCCGGTTTGCTAAGTGTTAGGCAGGCCTATAATGCTGCCCACAGTAAGTGTACCTGGACAATCTGCAAGGCCATGGCAGAGCACTACAGAACCACCCTAGCCACCTCCTGGGGTAGCACAAGAAGTTTTGGGATAACATTAAAGAGCTTAATGGTAAATCCCGCTCTCTCCCCTCATAACTTATTGTTAATGGTACTACCACCACAAACACACTTGACATAGCTAACTGCCTCAACTCTACCTTCTCAGACCTCACCTCAGTCCTCCTTAGAAACTTTTTTGATCCAATTCAGCCTACCCCACTGCCTGAGCTCCTCCACCCCCTTCAAACTCAGAATCATTACCCCTACAGAAGTGAAAGCCTACCTGTCCAAAGCTCTCCAGAGCTCCAATTACTGTGAAAAGGCCTTTGATATACGTATCCTATACCTCGCGCTAGACTCAGTTATCTCCCCACTCACGGACCTTCTAAATCTTTCCCTGCACCTGGGCCAGTTTCCAACCTCATGGAAAATGGCAGTGATGACACCATTATTGAAATGTGGTGACAGCTCCCTCACAAACAACTACCGTCCCATCTCACTTCTCTCCCCACTCACTAAAGCCCTTGAAAATATCATAGCCAATCAGCTCACTGACTAACTCCTCACACACAACTTCTTATGTAGGCAGCAGCATGGTTTCAGAGCTGGTCATAGCACTATGACTGCCCTCACAGAATTCATTAACTCCCTGCACTCCATACTTGACAAGGGGCACCTTACTGGGGCCGTGTTTATAGACCTCTCAAGGCCTTTGACGCAGTTTCTCATCCCCTTCTTCTTAACACATTACAACAAATTGGGGTCTCTCATTGTTCACGCTCATGGTTCTCCAGCTATCTTTCATCTAGAACCCAATGTGTTAAAATTAATAATACCGTATTTACTATGCTGTCTGTGCACTCAGGGGTTCCCCTGGGATCTATCCTGGGTCCCCTGCTATTCAGCATCTACATCAATGCCCTGCCTAATCGTGCCCCAGCAACCTTCTCCTCTGCATGGATGATGCTGATCTTTATGCCGCACATCCTGATCCCCCTCTCACTCCAGCATGCCTTACAAAACTCCTTCTCTCAGATTGAACACTGGTTTGCTGAACACAGTTTGGTGGTCAACATTAAAAATTAAGATGATGCTCTATGGCCACCGCCAAAACAGATCAAAGGATTTCCCCCTGGCAATAATAATCTCTGCCTCTCTCATCCCACTGGAACAGGTCCAAAAGTATAAGTATCTAGGTATTACATTTGACTCTTCCCTCTCATTCCAAGAACATATTAAAATCCTCACCTCCACCACCAACACCTGCATTGGTCTCTTTTATGGACATAAAGACTGCCTGCCACCTGAAGCATTTCGCCTAGCCATTACCTTATCAGTCTTATCACTGGTGAACCATGGCCTCACATTCTATGCTGCCACCGACCATATGGCGCTTCATCAAATAGAAGGCATCAATAAAGAATGCTGGCTCCTCTCTGGTGCTGACAGAAATGCACATACCTGCACACTATATGCACTCACCAATATTCTCTCCCTTGAGGAAAGACTATTATACCAGACCTGTCTCTTCACCAAAAAAAATCACCTAGGTTTAACCCCAATAGGTGTCTTGGCTTCTCTTCAGGCAGTCACCATTTCAGCACCCACACGGGCTGCCCCAAAAATTATCTGGAAGGTGCCTAGTGTCAGGGCCACCCTAGCCCCAACGATCCTTCCCCCTTAGAAATCCATCCTGGTACAATGCCCTCCCACTGGTTGTCACATCAATTACTAATCTAGGTCCTTTTAAAGCTGCCTTAATGACCCGTATCCTTTCCTCACATCAATGCCAGTGTAACCGGTAACCTATGGATCCTGCACCATGCCTCTAGGCCACGCACCAACCCTTGGCCAGATAGTAGAGATCCCTCACTATTTCTAGCCTACAGGCTCCTCACCTCTCTTGGTTACCATATAGTTGCACTGGACTATGAATGCATTGTATTATGTATAAGACAAGGCCTCCCTGAGGCGGCTTACTACCAACTCATATCACGCATTGCTTTAGCTACCAATTACATAGGTCTTAACCACTCATTAGGTAAATATGCTGATAGGTCTGCCCTGTTTTAGCTACCAAATGTATAGGCATTATCCCATGCTCACTGTATTCATACTCTGTATGATTGCTCACCCACATTTATTCTATGTATGTACTGTATGAATGTCTATGTTTTATTCTGACGAGTAGCCTTTGCAAACAAGTCTATGACTCAAAGGGTTTTAATTCCAATTTCCTAAATAAATAAATAAAAATTGAGCCCAGGATCTTTGTTCCTTTTTTCAGTCAAGGTTTTTTCTCCTTTCTGGTGGGGCTGGCAGGCAGCTCTGCTCCCTCCCTTGGAGGGGCTCTTTCTCCAGTCCCTGATTCCTACACCTGACCCACCCAGTAGGTCCCCCATGGGTTGTACCACCATGGCAAGGCTGAGGGTGAAGGGTATTGACTCCCTTCCCCTCCCTCCAAAGACCAACATCTAGACTTTGGAGGGGCTGGCGCGGGAGCTATTGGGCTATCATGGAGCCTGCCAGCTCCAGTTTTCCACTTTTCTCCCCTCCCCTTTTTCCACAGTTGCTAGAGTGCATGTGGAGGTATGCCCACACAGCAATCCATGACACCTTCCCTATTCTAACCATTCCCATTTGCACTACCCTCAGGCCTCCACCCATAGACAGCTTTGCAGCAGTCATGACTGGATCCCAACCTGGAAGAGGAGAGGTGCTCGGTGGCCACTCAATCCATCTCCTGGCCTCCGCCTCACCAACCGCTGATGGCCCAAGCTCATTTCAGAACCCAGGACACTGGTGTGGTGTGAGGTGTGGCATCCAGCACCTCAACCCCCAGCACCACCAGGCCGGCTAAGGATCTTTGTTCATTGAGAGTTCAGCTCCTATTGCTTAATCCTAGGGATGTGTGAAGTTGAGAAAATTATTGGGCAAACTTTGTGATGTTTGCCAACTTTGTGAAGTTCAAAGGGCCAACTTTGCAATGGCGAAGTGGCACTTTTTCTTGTATAGTGATCAAACTTCACTGGCAAAGTTGGAACTGTGCTGGAAAAAGTGCAACTTCACCTGAAAAATGTTGCAAAGCTGATGATGTCGAATTTTGCACTGACAGTGGGAACTTTGTAAACTTGAATTTTCGCAACTCTGCGGCAACTTCAGTGGTGAAGTTTAACTTTGCTGCTGCACCCTACTTATTCCCCTCTTGATGTTGTACACTGATGAAACATCAACATTTTTACAGTGACAGTTTCGAGATATTCACTGTAATGGTCCCGCTGTATGAATTTTGCTGTTTCGCCAGTGTTTCGCCCCCTTTGAATCAACTCTGACTCGGAGTTGGTTATTAAAAAATGAGGGGTGAGGGGTCAGAGCCCCATTGCATGGGGATGTGGGGGGTATACCCCCCTGCAAAAATACAGTGATGCTCTGACAGGCAAAATTTCACCTGTCAGATTTTGCCTGTTGCTGTCAGGGATTTTGACAACTTTGTTGTCGAAGTGGCTTGGTAGAAGCCTTCATTTCATAGCACACTGCTTGTGACATCACAGTTATTCCCATTGCAAAAAAAACTGTGAAGCCACAACACAGGATTATAAATTTAAGAAGGAAATAAGTGCCAATGGAAGATAAACTCTAAGGATAAGGATCCTGTTTTTGTGACAATTCCCTCAGTAATATATAAGCAGAGGACAAATCTGTAGAAAGTACAATATATAGAATACAAATTGAATTATGTCTGCGTATTGTTTTCCAAAGTTTTCCCAAAGTTGTTAGCAGCACTGGCATAGTTACATAGAGATATAACAATTATTGGTTGGAAGAGTTTCCAGGTCAAGCATGTACCCCAACCATCTTTATAACCATTCACTAAAAATACCACCAATAGCTTAATCTGGTTCATGGTCAGTTGGCATTCATCTGTATCCCCCTCCCCGGGTTGTACCTGAAAATAGGCAGAATTTGTCTAGTGCACTTACCTGGTCAACAGAAACTAAATAAAATAAAATAAATAAGCAGGGCTAATAAATCTGCAGTGTAAACAGACTAATTTACAGGGATTTCCTACAAACTGTACCACCACAGTTATTGGTGATTCACTCAGCAAACAGACATTTGTCCAGGCATGCCTAGAAAGCCTCTACTGTTATTATGTCCACTGCTTCTGCTGGTAAGTTGTTTCACAGGTTCACTTCCATCTAGGTGAAAAAGGGCTTCAAAAGTTTACCCCAGAATTTATCACCTCTGAGCTCCAGGCTGTGCTTCCACAGTCTGATGGAGGATGTTAGATTAAACTTCCCCATCAATTTGGCCATGTTGAATCCCTAAACTCTGAACACTGAGGCAACTAACACCTCATACCAGCTACCAGTCTTGTTTTTCTGTTTTAGCAATTGCAGATCTCACATAACATTCTGAGGATACAAAACAAGTGCTAAGTAGGCAAGCCTGTTAGCAACAGACATAATTATAATCTATTGTGTAGTTTTACTCTTGGCCTCCCACTCCATTTCCAACCCTGTCAGACTTTCCTTCACTTAATGAGAAGTTGAAGGAGTCAGCAGGCAAGGTTGACCTCTAATGCTTGAACATTTATGATTGTACCTTTTCAATCACTGAAGTCATGGGGGCAAGCAGTGGCACTTTGGGACTTTTCAAAAAAAAATATTTAATACTTCAGTACAGAATAACATACTGGAAGTTTTTAAATTCCAACAAAGAATTTCATTAATTGACTAACCCAGTTTTGCCCGATGTTAGGAGTACTGGCCATTCAGGCTTCCGTTGTCAGTGCAATGTACCACATGTTAAATTGTAGTAACATACAGAAGGAATTGGAAAATACCATATATTTGTGCAGCACTAGGTAGTGCCCCTATTTCAGTACAATTAAAAATGGCAACCAATGGCAATCCTAATACCAGGGCTCAATTTTTAAAGAGCCCTTAGTAAGTTGCGGTTATCTAGGGCTGCAGCAAACTCTGGGTGCATCAGAGACCTTCTGCCCAGTTGTAGAAACAAGGGGGTCCCTGCACCAGAGACCTGAGATTTGCTGTAGCCAAGGGTTGCACTGAAGATTTGTCACACCTGTGGAGTTTAACAGAAGGATCTATCAAACCCCCCCTCATCTGGTGCAACACTAGAGGGGCCATGATGGTTGCAGATATTGAATGTGCCTGCTAGGAGGAGATTTGGGGCAGAAGGAGCAGGAGCAATGGCCTAGGGAGTGATGAGGGCATAGTGGCAATGTGAGGGTGATGATGTAGCACCCTGTGGGGGTTCCCCTCATTACTACAGACAGCAGATTTGCCCTGGTAACTGGAGTTGGTAAGAAGGGACTGGGACCCCACCTGAGGGGGAAACAACCTTGGCACCTTCCCCATAGGTGCCACTGACCCAAACACCATAGGTGGGCAGCAGCCTACCACAACACTGTGGGCCAGGTACCAGGGGACTGTCACAGAGCCCAAGGACAACACCCATCCACCACTTGCATCCTGCAACCTAAAGCTACTGCTGCCCACTGATGGTGTTGGCATCATTGGCACTTATGGGGCAGGTGCAAAGGCTGTGTTTCCCTAAGGTCGGGTTCTGTTCTCTTCCTGCCAAACCCTCTGTAGCCCACCTGATAGGCTGTCTGTACTACTGCAGGGCACCCCCGCAAGGTGCCATCTCATCACTCTCACATTACCTCTGTAACCCCATTGCTCCCTAGGCCACCCCCTGCTCCTTCTGCCCCAGTTCCCTCCTTGCAGCCCTGCTGTTGCCACCCTGCATGGCAGTGACGCATGGCCCTTTGACCACCTCCTGGCTAGTCTAACCTGAACCCTCTGTTGCGACAAAGGCAGGGCTTCTAAAATTCCAAAAAAGGCAATGGTGCAGCCCCACCATGGCACAAGGCTCCTTGTGACCTGACACACAGGTGCTTCTGCCACAAGTGTGGTGCAGTGTGGCTTTGGTGCATGGCATCCCAATTTCAACACAGCCTGCATTTGAAAGTCAGTATTGACAAAAGGTGCCACTTGCGTCATACCCATTTGGCACAGGCACCTTGCTTCAAATATAAGCTTTTGATAATCAGGCTGTAGGTCTCTTGCATAGGTGAAAGCACATTGGTGGTTAACACTAGCATTTATTTTATCATGTCATGTCCCCTGTGTAAGAGTTTTAATTTTGTTTTGCAAGCTGCCCCTTTACCACACTTCCTTCTGTCTTTGGACCCTCTTGCTCTAACTAACTCACTTGATAGACTGATGTGGTACTGTACATTTGCATAACAGGACTCTAGCTGGGAGACATCTTGGGAGCAGTATCAACTGTTTTCTAGTGTTCAGAAGTTTGGGAACCAAAGTTATCATCAACATACAGTAACTGGTGCATTTTTCCCATGACTTTAGCCATCTCCTTCCAATTTTGCCTTCTGCAATAGATACAAAAGCACACTTGCCTCATTCTAGTGGAGACCTCCTTTCGCACCTATGTCCTGAAGCATACACATTCTGCACATACTACAAGGCTTTGTTTAATTTAGGATAACTGTTCATGACCAGTTCCAAAGCCAAGTAATCTGTGGGTGATACCACAGTACACAGCACAACACAGCAAAGGAACTGGGTGGAAGTGTCTGTGAACAGTAAGCAGTGGAGCAGTTGCAATATTTTCTTTCACCTTCCAGGATGTATAGTCACAAAATTCTCCCTTTGTGAAGACCACACGCAGTGACCCCACATTGCCAAATTTGGGGTTCAGTGTACTATGCAAGCATATGACAGGTGCTTCACTGGTTAAGTCAGCACTACTTCATGAAGAGTGAATAGTTGGTAGGTCAGGTCATGCGGTGTGCAAAAACCTGAACAAGTGTTTTCACACATTTTTCCTAACTGCATTCTTAGTACAGGTACATGTGATTGGAAGAAAACTGTGCTGATGTTGGGGTAGGAGTCATCCCTTTGCTGTCAGAATGATGCTGTCAAGAGGATATAGGTACTATACATACGCCAATTCATCGATGTTGGCTGTCACTGCTTAAAAAAGTATTCTTGGCTGACATACATACATAAGAATTGGAGGATAACAGCCTTGGGGTAAATAAAACAAGGCACAATAGCATAGGTCACAAAATGAGGAGGCTAAAGTTTGGAGGGACTGAAGCTCAGCACACTCGAGTAAGTAACTCTATTAATCTATAAATTACATCTGGAACACTGCTTCTCATTTTTCCCCTCCCCTTAAGGAAAAACACTGTTGGCCAAGCTGCCTTCTTGTATTGTTTTCCCAAACTCTGATCCTCTCTTCCGCTCTCTGTCCTCTCTGTCTCCTTCTAATTCTATTGTCTCAAATCCCTTCTGCATGACATTACTACCCCATCCTGTAGCTGTACCTGACCCCTGATGCTTGTGTTCCCCCTCCATGAGTTGATGAGGTGCACATATATTTCCCTGTCCCTTGGCTGTGAGCAACTTCCTAGCCAACCTAGGTCATGGTCTGTGTGGCATTAAAACTCTTCCTACCACTTATTCCCATCTGGTAATGTTTTGATCCTGCACCAACCTTACTGCACTGGCATTGACAATGCCCACACCTTCACAGTCTGGGTGTTAGAAACCTGCTCCTTAACTGGAGTTTGCTTTCAGTAGTGTACTGCACTTGCACCTTAAGGCATTGTTTAACATCTGTAGGATTCAATGCAAAATGTGAAAACATGTGCTTATGGGGCATGGGACCCCTTGGGCAATGTACAAATTGGGGGGTGGGTATTGCCAACAACAGAACAGGAAAGGGACCTGGGGTCATCATATCTGAGGACCTGAAGGTAGCATAGAAGTGTGCTAAGGAAGTGGGGAAAGCTAGCAGAATGCTTGGGTGCATACAGAGGGGTATCACTAACAGAAAGAGGGAGGTAGTGTTACCCCTATAAAGATTGATGTTGAGGCTCCACCTAGAGTACTGTGTTCAGTACTGAAAGCCCCACCTCTGAAAAGACCTAGATTAGGTGGAGAAGGTACAAAAGAGGGCAATCAAAATGGTGCATGCCCTGTATCAAAAGCCCTGCAAGGAATGACTCAAAGAATTAAATATGTACCCTCTAGAGGGAAGGAGGGAAAGAGGAGAACGTGATAGAAACATTCAAATGCCTCAAAGGTATTAATAAGATACAGGATGGTAGTATTTTACATAGAAAGAGATGCTCAAGGACAAGGGGTCATGACATGAAGCTGGAGAGGGAAGACTCAGAGGAAATGTGGGAAAATTCTTCTTTATGGAAAGGATGGTGGATACCTGGAACAGCCTCCTAGTCTAGGTGGTGTGTACTAAAATGCTAGTGGGATTCAAGTATGTATGGAATAGATACAAGGGGTCCGTAGTAATAGGGTTGGGGCAGAGATCAAGTAGCGTCTGCAGCAGCACAGTAGGTAGGGAATTTAGGGCAGATTAGGTAGGCCAAGAGGTCCTTATGTGCCAACAACTTCTATGTTTCTGTGTTTCTATGTTTCTGTATGTTATGTTGCCCTGTATAGATGCCAGTACATTGTGATTGCACAACTGTAATAAATGGTATTTGTATTTTATTGCAATGCATATGTACTGTGTTGTATTGCATTTTATTGTTATTAATACTGCACAGTACAGTATGTTATTTTCACTTATGCACCTTTTATTGCTGACTCTCCATCCCCAATCCTCCATGACAGATATGTAAATGAGTTGTTACCAGCTAAGTACATTTTTATTTGTAAAACTTTGAAATAAATCAATAATTAACTAACCAACTGAATACATATATGATGGATTTGTTATTATAATCCAGTATTTTTTTGTTGCTGAAAAATTTATTATATGATAATATTAAGACGAGGAAGGATGATGCTCATTGTGAAGGAATCTAGGTTACTTGAGTAACTATATCTTTTATTTCTGAATTTTTGTAATGTTAAAATATATTATTGCTATTTATTAGTAAAGTATTTACTATTATTATTTCCCTCTCTCATCACTTGACTGCACCTTTTGAGCTTCCTGCTCACCACACTCCTCCATACTCCAACTTACTTATTTCTGGATACCTTTCTACTTTTTCACTCTTGCCTGTCCCTCCCTATTATCCAGGTCTAAGCAAATTAACCTTTTCCTTCCTTATGGAAATACCATCAGTTGACTTCCATGTGATGTTACTACATCCCATGTTAGTTGCATTTAATAATGTATTTTATTAACACAATGCATATATACAGTGTAAGTTGCCTTTATTGCAAATACACTATGACCCAGATATTCAAACTGCACCCAAAGAGTGCACAACAGCAGGAGCAAGCACAAGTCCACTGCGCCCATGTGCAAGAAGTGCGATATTTAAAAACTGGGCAGGTCAAGATGCGCCTGCGGCACACGACTGAATATCGCGCCACCTGCACCATAGCGCAACCAGGGATGTGCAGTGGCGCAGTCCAGATGCACCATAGCGCAACCAGGGATGCTCAGTGGAGCAGGGCAGCAGTGCAACAGCACAACCAGGGATGCGCAGGGACAGGATGCAGGGGCCCACTACCCATGCCACAGATGGGCAGAGGAGCACACAGCAGAACAGACATCACCCCCCCACACCCCATGCACAGCACAACCGGTGGAGAGCTGGAATAACTACCAGCCCATGGATACCAGCAACAAATCCACAGCCAGGGCATGGTGCCCCAGCACACCCCCTGGCAAGCTGTGACCGGGCATACAAGGAGGGCCGACCACCCCGTGCCACACCATCCTACCAATGCAGAGCACACCCCACACCGTGATCCCCAGACACCCTGCCCAGGAGCAGCATCCACCAGTGCAGGACACCCCATGCATGCCACCACCCCCACTGAGACAATGCAACCCTGTGCCCCACAGAACCATGCAAGCCAGCCCCACCACAAGCACCTGTCAGCGGGTGGCAGCACACAGCAATGCAACAACTGCATACACAGTGCCACCATGCACATATCCCCCGAGGTACAGCTGGAAGAACGACCATGTGTCAGCACATGAGGTACCCCACACATGACAGGGCATGCCCTGGACCCCACCACCAGTGGTACGTCACCCTGCACACCCTTCCTAGGACACACCCCGACCCAGCACTGGCCACAACAGCCAGCGCAGACACCCACAGTGGTGCATGGAAGCATGCTCCACACAGGATGCAACACAGTGCATGGACAAACACTCACCCATACCCAAGGGCACACCAACACAAGGACACAGTAGTGGGGCAACCAAGCCCCCAGCATGTGGCCATGGAAACTGTGTACACATGGCCAGCACCCCTCCATGGCACTGGAGTGCCAGCCCCCCTGCACAGGCACCATGGTGCTGTACGCCACCAGCATGAGCCTGGAGCACAAGTGGCAGACCGTGGTGCACATCCCCTGTGACACACACAAGCAACAGCATGAAGGTGAGACAACAACAGTGGAGGCCACAGTGTCACCTGAGGCAGACATGCACCACACCAGTGACAGGAGGCAACCCGGCATTGTGCCGGGTACAGTTGCTGTCCAGCATGGACAGCCACCACTGACATGCCAGCGGACCGTGCAGGTCACAGACATGCAAGGGTGTCAGCTGCACAGGCCATGGACGGGCTGACAGGTGCACCATGGACACAGAGCATGCACTGTGGACCACTGCACACAGTCATCCAGTGCACAGGGAACAACACACACACCACAGACAGTGACTGATAGTTACCCCCACACCATAGTCACTTCCCCATGGACACACACACACGCACATGACTGTACCACCCCTCCCAACATGCACACCACTGCAGCTGAGCACCTATATCCCGCTGAAAATCATAAACCACCACAGTAGGCATATCAAAGCAAATGTATTGTAAAAAATTCAAACAAAACTATATACACATATTTACAAAAGGTTGGAGGGAGGGCCACAGTCAAGGTGGGGGTGGGTAAGGGGCAGGGGTGAACAAATGGTAGAGGGAAGGAAGGGTGTGAGGGTGGGTCCAGGGGGGTAGGGGAAATCAGGGGCATTAGTACACTCAGCGGGAGCTCCGCTCCCCACTCTGGCTGCTCCTCCCGCCATACCACCATCGTACTCCCAGATGGTCTATCCTTTCAAGGATCTCCAGAGAGGCCCTGACAACTTGCAGGATCTCCCACAGTATCACTCTGATTGCCTGTAGCTGCCGTCCACCTAGGACAAGGGAACAGAGTCAATAGGTGTGAATGCACAGCCCCATGCAGCCCACCCACTATGCATGGCACACAGCCATGGGACATGCCTCTGTGATGGTGTGTGACCACTCACAGTGATCAAGTCCATAAGACCTGCCTACCCAGGTGCACACAGCCATGCAGACCGCTGCACACACTCACTGGCTAAGTCCTGCACAGTACCACCGTGGCTGTACAGTGACATGGCTATGCAGTGCAAAGGCAATGACATAGCCATGTACCCGGTGCACGCATGGACCACCATTGATGAACTCCCAGACATGCAGTGCCACTGGACAGTGCTGACTGTACCAAGTTGCATGCATGGCAGTGGTGTCAATGGATGGTGGCCATGCCCCACTGCCTGCCCTCTTACACAGCATGCAAAATAATCATGGATGTAAGGCACTCACCATCATCAGGCTGGTCCCTGTGCCGGTCTGGTCCGGCTGCCCTCTCCGCTTGCTGTGGCTCATGGCACAGCCTCCCCCTGCCTAGCAAGCTGGCATTCCTCTGGGCCTAGGGTGCAAACATGGAGAGAGGAACATCAGTACAATCCAGTAGAAAGGCCCCCCACCCCCGTGTGTGTGCAATCCCACACAGCCATACCCATTTGCCCCCCACCGCTATACCACCACCACGGCCCACACTGGACGGCCCCCCCATGTGCTGGATACATGCCACTGTGATACCTGTATGGACATTATCAGTGTATGGATGGTGTACCTACCTGGCCATGGCACCTCACCCCTCCTGGCGCATGCCCGCAGGTGGGAAAGCCTTTCCAGGTCCCGGTGCTGCAGGTCACCATAGTGGTGCATGCACTGCTCCGCTGTCTGCTTCATTCCAGTGGCTTCCTCCAGGGCCACCGCCACCTCCTCCCACACCGCACTCCTGGCCCTATCCAGGGGGTGCCTCCCAAATAGGGCAGCAGCATGGGGCTCCACTAACTGTACCAGATTGGCCAGTTCCATCTGGCTACAGATGGGTGCTCATCTCCGTGACATCCTGCAATGTTTCAGTGTCAAAATGGCACTCTGTAGCACACATTCATCACGTGCAGATGCTGCACGGTACTGCACTCCCATTCCCCATCGCGCTGTCACCGAACAGCACGATAGAGGTGCACCCATGTGGACACATGGTGCCTAGGGGCAAAGATCAGAACAGGGTCAGGTGTCTCTCATGCACAGACCACCACAGCGTGATTGGTACTCACCGCATGTAGTGTGCCTGTGTGCCACGTCCTGTAGCAGCCTACTGCACTGTGGCCCCAGTGCATCTATGGCACCCCAATGCCAGAGCGCCATGAATGTGAACAGTGCAGTAGATCCACTGACACAATGGTGGCCATGCACTGCATTGCCTCCTGTGCACAGCATGTCAGCAGTTCAGCAGGTGTCGGCGGCAGCATCCCGGGCATGCGCCGTTCGGTGTGCACTGCGCATGTCACAGAAATGTGCCCTTGCCTGAGCACGTTCAACACAATTGTGCAAAGCACAACAGCGTGATATTCAGCTGGCATATGCAAATCAGCTAATCAGCTGTTCAATGGCGCAGATACTGCATTAGCATCCACTTAAAATTGCAAGTGACCTCATTTGCATGTGTTGCGCTATATAAATGCGACATTGGGCTGCAGAGGCCATAGTCTGTTATTGCAATCTATTGTGGTGAGTTGCATGCTGTTTGGGAGTGTGGACTGTGGTGTGTGGGACATGCATGGGACTGCACAGTCACAGGTAACACCTGTCATTCCCACTGGATCAAGTATGAGTGATCGTGAAGTGGAGGAAGAGGAACAGAGACATGGGAGGAAGAGGAGGCCTAACTTCACCAAGGCAGAAACAGATGCCCTGTTTGAGGCCTACCTTGACCAGAAGCTGCTGCTCAGCGGACAGGGGGAACACCACAGGCCCGTGCTGCTGCATGGGGAGAGGTGGCGCATGCTATCAACCTGCATGGCAGCCACCAGTGATCTGTGCAGGAGTGCAAAAAGAAGGTGGGCATGGACAGGCAGAGGATTAAGGACAAGGTGGCTGCCATCAGGGCAGCACGGGCTGTGACCGGTGGGGGAAAGCCAGCTATGCAACACCTGACCCCACAAGAAGAGTGGGTTGCTGGCAGCATGTGGTGTTGTACCATCGAGGGTGTTCCAGGTTGTGGATTCCAGAAGGGTGGTAGCCCGTCACTGCATGGTAGGTCCTGATCTGTCACTGGGGGGGACAGGGTAGGGCAGATACATTAATGCTACTGTGTTCCCTTACAGCTCCTGAGTGTCTACATGGCAAGCAGTGGTGGGCTTGTCCACTGAGGGTGATACCATGGACATAGAGGAGGGCTCATCCACCTCCACAGGTGTCTGAGGGTCAGGGCAACAGTGGGCCCACCTGGCTGTCTGGATTGATGTTGGTGGAGCAGGTGCAGAGGAGACCCTGCCCATGTCCCAGCATGCCAGCGTCCATGGATGCCATCATGCTGAGACTCAGACTGGTGCTGGATCCATCATTGATGATGATGGAGCTCACTTCATGGACAGTGATACGTGTGGGTCGCAGGATGGCCACATGGCAGGTAACAGCACAGGCATGGCCATGGGTGGTGCCGCCGTGGAGGCCTGCGTGACATCACAGTCCCAGACTGTGCCTGTCTGCACCAGTGGGGCAGCACTGGTGTGTGTCCAGGACAGTGGGGCTGTTGTGGCCACTGCAGTGGCATCATTGAGCCCTGGAGAGCGGCAGCCAGAAGGGCAGAGTCAGCAGTCGGCCAATGGCCATGAGGGTACAGTGTCGGGGGGTGGCATCAGTGCACCACCTGTGGACATGCCCAGGCATGGCCCTGGTGTGCAGTGCCCACCCTCAAGGGGTGCTGTCCATCAGGGCTGTGAACACTGTGAGGGATAGCATACCGATCAGGCAGATGACCTCTTAGAAGAGCATACCCACATATTCTAAGATTCAGTCAATCAGCAGTTGCGGCTTGTTACGGCGGTGGATGCACTCAGTGCGGCCCTGTACCAGGCAGAGGAGTGGTGCAGCAGGGACACCGGTCTGCTTCTGGCAGGGATGTACCAGATGCGGGAGGATGTGACCGCTGCCATGGACAGGCTGACACAGACAATCACAGCTGCCATGGCCACAGTGGGCACACAGTTATTTGCCCATGCGTTGCAGACACCGCTCAGTGTAACGTCCACCCCCTGTTCCCAGCATCGTGTGACACCCTTCTTGTCGACACCGGGTTCAACTGTGGGCATCCTGAGCATGCCTGGCACAGGCATGTTCGGTGAGCTGCAGACCTCTGCACGAGCACAGTTTCGTTCACACAGCGGAGCCCCTGGGGGACCGTCAGTGCCACCTCATGAGGCCATTGGTCAGCCTGTCACTGCTGGCAGGTCTCAGCAGGGCCACCCATGCATCCGTCGTGGCCGTGGCACTGTGGCTCGTGACTGACCTGTCTCCCACCAAGACTACTGTCTGACGCTGCCCTGTGTGCAGTGTGTTGTTCAACGTGCAGTGCATGGGTGGGGTACCCGGCCCTGCACACACACACACACACACACACACACACACACACACACACACACGTTCCATCTGCACACCCTCCCAGCTGCTGTCCACTGTGGCGTGTGCATGATGATGCCTGTGTTGCACTGTCTACCACTGTGCAATGGTGCCCAGTGTCTGACACATGAACAATGACAGGCACTGGGCGTGGTGGTCTGTGGACATGTGTGTGACTAGGGGTGGTGGTTGGGGTCAGCGTGCCTCCTACCTTTGTGCATGTCTTGTGGGTGTGTGTGTGTGTGTGTGAGACCATGTGCTGTGTTAGACCTTGCCCATCCCTGACGGCGTGTGCGGTTCCATGCTCGGCCAATTCCCTTTATGACATGCACCCCTGGGGTTTGTCCATGTGTGTTTGTGGGTTGTGCCCTTGCCACTGGTGGTTGCACATGGTCCCATGACTTACTTAGGTTGGTTGAAGTGCTCCTCTGTGATGGTGTCCCGGTGCAGCTGTGCCATCCAGATCAGTCGGTGGTCCCTTTGACCAAGGGGGGGCTGCCCATCACCATCTTCACCAGCATCCTCATTGTCCCCATCGCTGTCCCCCTCTTCAGCCTGTACAGCTATCCCACAGTCATTGGCCATGTTGTGCAGGATGCAACAGGCCAGGAATAGCCCGCAGGCCTTTGAGGGGCTGTACTGTAGGGCACCGCCAGATGTGTCCAGGCAACGGAAACGTGCCTTCAGCATCCTGAACACCCGCTCGATGACATTGCGTGTAGTGGCATGTGCCTCATTGTAGCATTACTGCGATGGGGTTGCTAGCCGCCGGTATGGTGTGAGCAGCCAGGGATGGAGTGGGTATCCACTGTCACCTGTGTGTAGACGGTGGACATTAGTTTGGTGATCAGCATCACCCTGCCATGGGCCATCTAGGCCAGTAACCATGTCACCACTGACTATGTCTCTCCCATGCTCCATGTCTTTCTGCATGATTTGCATACTCACACACTAGGTGGCCAGCGGGGAGGTCCCCACTCTCGATCCTGTGGCACAGTGCAGACTGGTGCCAGATGAAGGCATCATGTGCTCCCCCAGGGTGCGTGGCACAGACATTGATTATGTGCCCCCTGGCATCGCACACCACCTGGCAGTTGATGCTTGCATACCCCTTCCGATTGATGTATGTGGCCCCTTCGGGGCCAGGTGGCATGCAGATGGCCACATGGGTGCAGTCTATTGCCCCAAGCATGCCAGGCATATGTGCTACCCTGTGGAACTCCTGTATGTTTGCTGTGCGCTCCGCCGGTGTGCTGGGGAAACGGATGTACTCCGCAGCACGTGGCAGCAGTGCGCTGAGGAATTGGGTGAGAAGGCGTGATGCGGCCAACTGGGTTATGCCTGTCATGTCCCCTGTTGGTCTCTGGAAGGTACCCGTGGTGAGCAGGCACATGACAGCTGTCACTTTGCTCTCCACTGACAGAGCATGGCTCCATCGTGTGGGTGCTTGCATCACATCACTGAACAGCTCACAGAGCCACCTCAGGATCACCCGGTTCAGGCATTACTGGCCCACGATCTCAGTATCAGTGTACAGCTCAAAGCTGGTGTGGGCTCGGTACTGCCTGTTGGGGGCATATCGCTGATGGGCCCTTCCACGGCCGCGCCCCCCTGCTACCTGCCTTCTCACCCCCCTCATTACTGCCTCCATCTGGATGGTGGCACTGGCCATGTCTCTGGCTTGTGTTACCCTGCTGGCAGCTGTTTTACCATTCCCCCACTGTCCTTACTGCTACTCCTCCTGTACTGGGAACACCTCCCAGTAGTGGCCGTACTGCCCACTGCCTGTGCCCTCAGTGCTGTGTGGCACTTCCCACTTTTGTCCTGCGCAGTGGCACAGGCTCCCCACACCTTCCCTGTTCCTGGTGGTTCCAGGTGCTCTGTCCTGCTCCTGCCCTGTCCTGCTCACAGTTTCTGTGTGCCTGCTTGCAGGTCACCCACATGTGGCTTCCCTGTAGCGTTCTTGCACCTCTCTCTTGTTCCTTTTTATTTTGGATCATTTCCACTATCGTGCAACTTCCGCTTGCTCCCCTATTGCGCGTGGCGCATGTTGTTGAATATTGCACTGCACCATTTATTCATGGTTCCTCCCCCTTCAGTTGTGCATGCATTTATTACCATTGTGCTCTTGTGCATTGTGATTTGGGGGGCGCATCTGCCTCCCACTGAATATTGCACATTGGAGCATTTTCGGATTTGCACTGGCGCATAACTGTTGTGCATGGCGCAACCCTTTTGAATATCTGAGCCTATATGTTATTATTATTATAAACTGTAGCCATTGCTAATTTTTGTTGCATTTTAGTTAATATGTCAACCTACAGTAGTTCATTTTTTTGCCTGTTCTTGCAAGCGTTTTGCAGTGTAGTCAAATTTAGTAACCAGTTGTTGTTTTTTGACTATTTCTTTGACTGTATTTTTTGACATTTTTCTTATTTTCTCTGTAACCAGCTCTCCCAGGCTGCCCATGGAAATGAATTTCAGCTCAGTGTGCCACTTTCCATGACCAATTTATAAATAAATGCATTATATGATGATATTAATATGAGAAAGGATGAGGTATGGCATGAATGAAGTTGGGCAAACTGTGAAATACCCTAAGAAGGAGGAGGAATAGGAGTAGGACGTTGAAGTTCTGAGTGACTGAAGCTAGTGACTTTTTATAATATGTTAATAACATAATATTATTTTACTTGTGACTGAGAAAGGTATTAGTAATACTGATAATATTAAAATAAGAAAGAATGAGATTTGCATTTGCTAATACCAGGGACAGGAAATAGGCCATATGGGAGGAGGAAGATTGGGATGATTAAAGCTAGGCATATTGAAGTAGAACCTGGGATGAGGAGGAGGCTGAAGTCTGTAGTAAGTAAAACATACAAAAACAATACATTTTGTGACAATTACTGAGTGTGACACTGCATGAGGAAGGGATGGTGCATAGAACAGTACCTCTGAGCTCAGGAACAACTTGCATAAAGAATTATATAGAGAAAATGCTAAGCCATGAAACCATGAAGAGAAAACAGTGTCTTATGAGAGCATGAAGAAAAAAAAAGAGCATCACTTTTATAGTATTTTTAAAATGTAAATTATTATGTATTTTTTTTTAATATTCTTAACCAGTAGGAATGTTTTATTCTTCTTTTGTTATTAGAACATTTAATTAAAATTTCACGTAATACACGTAATGTAACAGAATAGCAAAACACATGAAACCTTATACCAATAAAAGAACTCCAATAAAAATATAACACATCTTAAAAAATAGTCATGAAAAGAGCAATTCTGATCTAATCCAGCAACACTGCAATAACATATGAAAAATTATGTACATATAAACAAAAAAAAAACACCGTAGGGCATTCTGCAAGGGTAAACTGTATCTAATTCGTATCGCAACTATATCTGAACTTAATTGTGATCCATCATCCCTATTTGAGTTAAACAGGGGTACCATGATTTGTAAAAAACAGGAAGGGCTGCTTGATGCCAAAACTGCATTTGCAAAAAACAAGCTTCACTGGAGACAACTTGTTTCCACTGAATAACAGAAGGAATACTGGAAGTCCCCCAATTCAACAAAAGTAACCTTTTAGCTTCCAAAGCTGTTGTATATATCACAGATTTATATCACAAGAATGTTTTATTCTTAATGAAATTGATTATATAATTTCCTGTTTTTAAGGACTTCAGTTTTGTTTGCTTCTTTTCTGAACTGAGGTGATTTTGAATAGGAGTGATCAGCCATCTAGAGGGAAAGCGTAATAGACAATGACACAGAGAAACACTTGACACAATCTTGAATACTTCAGATGTGAATATTGGATTAAAGTAGGACTCTGGTTCTGTTTTTTTTCTTTTTTTTGTTTCAAAATATGGTGATGAAGAGGTGCAGTTAGTGCATTCTGTGTGTATCCCTAGAGGTGAAATTACTGGACAAGTGCAAGACAGACAAATGAAAAAAAACCTGTCTTCCCATCATAAAAGTGAGGAAAGCTGCAAAAAATATTTTCAATTAATGTTTACCATTTTTATTGCTTGTTATAGTGATTTGTTTTTATTAACTGTGAGTGAGAGTATGACTGAGACTCCATGAAAGAAAATGAAATTAAGAGTGACTAAACATGTGATGTGAATTGGGATACATAAGCTAGGAATAATGAAGTAAGTAGGACTATTGTTCTATTTTGTTGCTTTTGAAAGTGGGCCAAATAACAATGAAGACAGAACTCATTCTTGCTGTTCAATGGAACTGGAAGTCTTTGCCCAGTGCAAGACTATCAATTGCACAACAGGACTATTGCTCCACAACCCTACACGTATTTAAGTGAAGTGATTCTGCCTCTTCTGGAATGTGTCTACCTCTCCCAGAAGTTCTAAGAGGCAACATTTTTTTTACCATGAATCAGGTGTGCTTGTGAGACAGGGGTTGATGAAAAAGTTGCATGCTTTTTTTTCCCCTGATTTTTCCACCAGAGTTATGCAACATGTCCAACTGGAATCCATTTCATTTTTTGTTAATTTTGTTTATTTATTAATTTTTTGGGTTTCAGAACCAGAACATTTATTCAAAGGGACCTTTGGACACAGTCATCTTGCTGCTACAGGTGAATTTTTTGGACTAACATAAGAAGCACAAAAATGAAAGCATTCTCCCCTTTGGGATTGTGAGAATGTGAAGTTTTTCTGGCATTTAACTCTTACATACAGAACTCATTACAGAAAACTTGAAAGCAATGTGAAAATTGGAACAAAGTACTGTAGCTTGCAATGGTTGCATAACTGATTATTATTATTGTTGTAAATATTACATTAATTTAAAAAAGTAAGGAACTGTAGCAGCCTCATCAAGATATAGGGATTTTGGGCAGGATTCACAAAGCATTTTGGGACCAGTCGTGCTTTGAAATTGCCACAGCTGTGGAGTGGCCGATCAACAGCCACAGCAGTTGTGGAGGGTGTTATGGTGGGTCCCACTGGCTATAGCAGTCTCCCTCAGCTGCAGTGCTGTCCCTGGCAACAGCACCCACAAGCTGCTATGATCCATGGAGCCAGCCATACTCTGGCTCCACCTTAGTGAATACCCACAGATGTGGGAACCTGCAGATCTGCAAGTAGCAACCCACTAGCGCTGAGGTTTTCCCACAGCTGCAGGACCATCCCTGATGTTTGTGAATCCTGCCCATTATTTTCACAGCATCTAGTATCAAAATAGCAACTATGAATATAATGTAAAATTGTAGACAAAGTAGCTTGCAATGCTTTTGTAAATTATATTTTATTATTACTCCAAATATAATATTTATTAATAAAAAAAAGAAGTGGGAATTGTCACAGCCACAGCTGTGATGCCAGACATTTGCTGTCACAGTATTCAGCATCAGCACAGAAAACAAGAGCTAAATGTCATGGCATAAGCTAAGTAGCTTGCAATGCTTTCATAATTTGTTTTGTATTTTTATTGTATATTTTTATTTAATTAAAATAAATTAAGAGCTGTCTAGACTGATAAATCAGGAATATAACACTCCATCACAAAGGATTTCAGTAGACCTAACTCACTATGGCTGGAGTGGGTGGGATGTTGTTCCTCAAATACTTCCTCAGGCTGTGTGGATTGTGCCCTGCTTTTTTTTGACATACTATATTAGACTGCCTGGGTTTGCCAACTGCATTGATGTCAGGTAAAGATGTGCAGAATGTGGAATTCTGTTGTTGGAATTTCTGCAGAATAACAATGCTATTTCTGAAATGCCTTTCAGAATTTTTTTTTATTTCAGCAGAATGCCAAAAAGCATTTCTATGTACACCACAGAATATTATTCCACAGATTACATAATGTGTGGAGCATTATTCCACAATTTGTTGAAAGGGAATCCGTAGTTTGCATAAACTGTGGAATATGATTCCACAGTGGGCATTCCATTTTCAGAATTTATAAATTCTACATCTAAAGAAATTTCATGTAATTAGGCAGAATTTATGAAATAGAATACTGTTGGAAGTGAAATATGACAATTCTACACAGCGGTTGTGTCAGTGTTACATAGCCTTGTCAGATAAAAAGGTTTTTTTATATAATATTTGTTTGAAAAACAATAATATTTCTACTTGAAAAACAGTCAACTAAATTCCAAAGTCTCAGATATTGTGGTAAATGGCCAGATATAGTCGATGCTTAAAAGCACAGATGATTAAAACAAAAAGTATTACTTGTAAAATGCATTCAAAGTTTAAACATTGAGTGAAACATCACTGGCACTGGGTGCTGACTCCTCCTGCCCAAGAGATTCAGCTTAGATGCACTGTTCCCACTTTTTCCGCAGACTCATCTCTGTTGCACTCATACAACAAGCACAGCTCAACATCTCAGAATATTCAGAAAAAAAGCATTTTCTCTTTAAATAGAAGTTTTACCTGTTACTTCAAAGTATCAGAAATTAAACTGAGCACAGAGTTATTGACTAGGTTTTCTTTCAGACTAACAAGACTGAATATGTTCTGTATTCAGAGACACAGATCCTACTCCTTCTGCTCTTGCTCTCCAATTGCAGAAGCATGAGGACCTGCAGTGAACTTCCTACTGTAGTGTGTACCATGTGACCATCTTTTTGGAAAAAACATCTGTCATGTGACTTGCTTTCCAGTGTATACCCCACAAAATCCAAAATACTTGTAGCTGAAAAATTTTTCCCATTGTAAAACTGACCAAAGTTATACTCTGTCCGCTCTGCTTTATGGGGAAAATTACACAGAAGGTGTAGTTTTTCTTACCTTAAAATCATGATTATGGAAGGCAAGCAGACAGACTTTGATCTTTAAGATCAAACACAATGTTTGGAAGTAGAAGAATGGAGCAAGAAGCATTTCAAAGAAAGTGATCTTGCCCCTGGACAAGTCTTTGATTAAACTGCTCAATCCATCAAGAAAATTGCTAGACATACTTAAAAGGTAGGTTTTTGTCTTCAGTACAAAAGTACTTTTTTATTACATGTAAAAGAGTGCAAAATTTATTGCCAGTGCCAGTTCTGAATTAACTGAGCACCCCCAGTGCTTCAAGGTATGATACCTATTTGTTAGACTAGATTTTGACTGCACCTGGAGTGCTATGTCCTGTCCAGCTCATCGCAGAACAAAACACAAACATTTCTAAATACCACATGTATGCTTGCATTTTTCTGTGGGGTTCTGTTTACTATAGCTGGTTTTACTTTACTGAACACTGAATAGGAAGTATAGTATTTTTGTCTCAGAATGGCACTTAGCCCTTCATTACTTTAATAATTTGGTGTACAGTGTGTGTCCCATTAGCCCCAGCTCACAACATACACAATTCAATATCATTTGTCAAATGTTCTCTCCTTGACTGTAAGGCATTTCAGTATACAGTATTGGTCCTTGTCAGTCCCACCAACCTATACACACATAGACATGGCAGAATTTTTTTTTTTTTACTTAAGAACTGGGCAGGATGGTATTTGGGTTGAGACAGATGGGGACTATCATTAGCACTATACATTATGCAAGGGCAGGGGGTGAAGGTATTACCCTTCCCCCCACACCAGCTCTTCTGCTTATTTAATATTTTCAGTATTGTACAAGACACAGCCCACCTATCTCAGCTGCCCACATCCATTCCTTAACATCCCAGCAAGTCACCTGGTTTAGAAGAAAAAATATATTTATTGGTTCATTGCAATGTGCATTTATATATTATAGCTGCTATATGAGCAGACTAGGTGGGCCAAGTGGTCCTCATCTGCAGTCAAAGTCTATGTTTCTATGTTTCTATAGGGAAATGGCAGTACCCCTATAGTTAAGGTTGAGTAGGATGTTTAATGTTAAACCCCTAACTGAGGACCTTAATTACTTCAACCCCATTCAATGGACTTGAATTAAATTTTGCATGTGTGGTCTGGGGGGCAAGGTAGCTTGATTTGGTAAGTTTTGTGATGGTCTCATGTCCAGATTCCAAGATCTGGATAGGGTACAAAATGGAATAATCTGATTTTTTTTTCTGCTGCCATCAATAGCCCAGACAGTTTGGAATCTTGTTCTGAAATGTTCAGGGTAGAAGAGGATTGCCCAAGAAAGGTGCCTTTTGTTTTTTTGGAGAAAAAAATATTAATCTGTTCCTGAGTTATAAGGGTTTGAATTTTTGGTTCTGAGCATGTGCAATAAGGTGTTTCATTTATATTTATTTTATTTATTTAAAACTTTGGTAACCAGGACAGGCACACTGAGCCAAGGCTCATTTCCAAGTGTGACCTGGGGGAGGGTTTACAGAACATCAGGGGACATAGTAAGCAGACATTAGGTTGAACAAAAAAATATGTGTAGTTTTAGAAGAGCATATATAATAGTTGATTGGGTGCAGAAGGATACAATAAGGTGAGCAGTGTAGCAACAATGAAGTGGTAGATTAGGTGAACAAAGAATGTTTGGTATGAAACAAGATTTTTCGGCACATGACAGAAGAATCTTCTTTCATAAGCAGAGATTCTTCCCTCATGAGGCAAAATTCTTCCTTTGTAATGGTCACCTTCTTGTTTTTGATATTTACAACAAGAAAATATTAAAACCCTATAAAAAAATGATGTATTTCAAAAAAAAAAGTCACCTGAATCTAGGAAAAGTGAACTTTTTTAGCTAGATTCTGGTGTTTATTTTTTGAAAATATGCCTGTGAACATTGTTTCTGGACACCCAAAAATCCTGGATGCCCAGCTTAGTGAAAAGAGCCTTTCACCTGTATTCTCAATATAAGAACAGCAAGATTTTCCTGAAATGTGAAGCTGCAGCTGCAGTTGTGCTGCCAGCTTCAGATACAGCAGTGAGCCAGTGATTCCCCCATCTCTCTCTCAATATCTGTGTGTTTTCTATCATCTACCTACATGGTACTCAACAGTGGTACTGCTACTGTCTACCCCACTACTCCTCCAGGTTGCATGGCAATCCCATTTCCAATACATACATTTAGAAAGTACAGGTCCACTCTAAGCTCATGCTTTGTTTTCATTTTCATGTCCCTTCCTTTCCATGCAAACTGTGAGTCCCATTCTCCTCTTTGCTGCTGCAAGGAAGAAAAGTGTGCTCAGGACCACATGGTTGCAGTCCACCAATAGGGCAAGTGTAGTTTTAAATGAAAGGTGCAGTAGTCTATGTCTCCTCCATAGATCAACTCTGAGGGTGAGCGGAGGCTCAGAAGGAGCAGGATCCATGGAAGTATTTTTTACTACTGTATTTAGAACCTGTGTTTGAAAGAGAAAGTGCAATATTCATGGAATTGTAAAAATAAAATTGTTTTGGGGATTCTGTGTAGGGAATGTGGGTGGGGGGAGGACACCATCAGGGGAGGGCTGAGGGAGGAAGCTAGAAGGCAGTCCTGCAGGTGCCATTAGTGGTGCTCAGGAACATGAGGCCACATTCCACCAGCATTAAAATACTCAGGGTGCCACATGACCCCAAAGCATGAGCAATGCCAAAGCAAGAGTGCCACAAAGCAGGAGTGTGGTGTCTACCTAAGTGCATGTGGGGGCATCAACAGGGTGTTGTTAAGGTGTTGGCAGGGAGGACTGCAGGCTGCAGGCTACACTGGTCAGTAAAGGGTAGGTAAGATAAGAAAGAGAAGAGTAAATAAAGGTTCAATAAAGGTAGCAGGGTTCCTGATCTAGGGATGATGTCCAGAGTAGGCAGCTGATGGTAGCAGTGGTATTAGAGAATCTCTGGTACTCGCTATCTAGGGTCAACCTACAGGGAAATTAGTGAGAGGAATAACAGCAATATTTGGGGATCTCAGCTACTCCATATCTGCGGACAGCCTACAGTGGAGGTAGCAGGCAGAACAGCTAGCAAGAAGGTATATAGCACATTCCTAATGTAGGCCAACACATCGTCCAAAGTAGAAAATACAAAAGGTTAAAGGGGTTACCTAAGTACACTTTTAGGAATGCCTAGAAACTTAACATGTGAGGAGGGGGCATGCAGTGGGGGCACAGCAGGGTGTGAAGGACTATGGGGTGCAGAGGATGTGGAGCTGCAGTGGTTCTGATAGCATTCTGGGTGATGCAGGAATGCTTGGGTTTGCAGAAAGTTTAATCAATTGAATGCAGAGATGTGGCAGCTGAGGCAGGAAATGGGTGCTCTGATGGAGAGGGGATTTACAGAGTGATGAAAGGAGCAGCAGAGGGGATACTGGGCTTGGGGGCTAGACGGGGGATGTGAGCAGATATGGCCTTAAAAGGAGGGGGGTCAAGATGGGAGTAGGAAAGAACAGGTGCCTCGGCAGGTCTTAAGGTTCCCCTCCCCCAGTGGGAGAAAAGGCCCAGGGAAGGGGGTGGTTTACAATAAAGGGAAGGATAAGGCTGTACAGGGTGCCAGTGAAAGCAACTCCAGAGTTGCAGACATGGAACAGATTCCTCCCATTAGACAGGGAAGTGGAGGGGAATCTGGAAGAAAAGGGAGGGGCAGTGGGTTAGGGAGGGAGGTAGTGGGGGAGGCATCAGAGGAGCAGGAAAGGGGGCAGGAGATAGTGAGTTCAGGCAAGACAGGAAGGACAAGTGGAGAAGGTGAGGGGTAGGACAAAGGAGAATGAGAGGGTAGAACAGAGGGGAAGCATTAGGGAAGGGTGGCAAGCAGGATGTGGGAAGAGCCAAAAGGTAAAATAGAGAGTATGCCGAGGAGAGAGAGGTGGGGGATGAGGAGATGGGGAAAGGACAGCTGGTATAGTAAGTCAAGGGGGAATACAAGACAGATAAGAGGGGAATGGGGAGGTAGGTGAGACAGGGCAGCAGGACGGATAAAGAGGAGGGTGGATGGTAATCTTGGGGGATTCAGTTGTGAAGGAGGTGAGATGGGGTGGGAAAGAGTCAAGAGCAAGTCATAAGAGGATAGAATGCATGGCAGGGAAGACAGCAAGAAGAATGGGATCACTGATAGTGCAGTCCATGGGGGGAGGGAAGTCTCACAGCGTAATGCACCTTGGGACAAATGACTTTGCAGGATGAGAGGTGAGGGAGGTCCAAGAGAGGTTCAGACAAGTGGGAGAAAGTCTCAACAAGGCAGGGAGGGTAGTACAGTAGTTTTCTCAGAGGTGCTTCACATTTTAAGGGTTAGTAAACCAAAGAAGGCAAGGATAGAGAAATTTAATATATGGCTTAGGAGGTCACTTGAAAAGGAAGGGTATGGGCTCATTGCAGGATGAGGAGGTACCTGGAATAACAAGGGCCTCTATGCACTGGACAGGTTGCATCTGAACAGGCAGGGTACAAGAGTTCTGAAGGGCAAGCTGGAGGTATTCATAGGGAACAACCTCAATTTAAACCGATGGTGGGAGGCAGCAGGGTGCATAGCACCCTGAATCATCTGATGGAGGAGGCAGACAGGCCTCCTGCCAATCAAGACAGCATGGGGAAGAGGAGATAGCTGTGAAGTGTGGAAGTGGGAGACTGAAGGAAAAGGAGGGGATGGTGTGATAGGTCAAGAGGAAGAGAAGTCCTGAGTCATGAAGGAGGGTGGTGTCTCTGAATGCCAGAAGCCTGGGAGACAAGATGTCAGACTGGGAGTCAATGATGGCTGAGGGAAAGGTTGTCATTGTGGCCATTACAGAGACATGTGCAACATTAGAGCACAACTGGGACCTTGCAGTTTCAGGGTATTAACTATTTTGGAAGAATGCGGGGGTGGGAAGGGGGTATGGCTCTGTATATGAAGGAAGGGATAACTTGTACCAGAGAGTAAGCAGTGAAAAGAGACTAAAGTGCTGTGGGTACAGGTACAGTCCACCAGGATTAAGAAACTAAAGATGGGAGCAATCCATTGGCCAGTTTTCGAGGAAGAGGAACAGGACAGGAAACTAGAGTCTCCAATAACCAAACTGACCAGTGAGGGGGAAATAGTAATAATGGGGGATTTCAATCTATCTGGGGTAGATTGGAAAATCCTGGCTACCTCCTACACTGGGAGCAAGTACCTCATGTTGCATTTCAGAGTGGTTTCAAGGCCCAGGGTGTCTTGGAACCCACTACAGAGAGAGCTGTACTGGATCTGGTACTGTCCAACTGTGGCTATGTTCCGGATGTGAACGTGGAAATGCCACTTGCAGGTAATGACCACCACGTGATGTGATTCTACCTGGATATGGCAGGGGGATGGTCAGAACCAAGATAAGAGTTTTGGACTTTAAGAGGGCTGACTTTGGTAGCATGGGAGAAATTCTTGCAGGTCACCTTGCTGGAATCAGAAGGGAAATGGATGTGGAAGAAAATAGGCATTATACATAGATACATAGACAGTGTCGGCAGATAAGGGCCTATGGCCCACCCAGTCTGCCCATTTGAGCTTGTAAGTTCAGTTTATGTTTTCCTAGAAGTCTGTTGCCCCTTACCCCTGACCTCCAGAATTCCTTTATGTCTATCCCATGCATTCTTAAATCCCGTGATTGTTTCAGCCCCCACCACTTCCTCTGGCAGGGTGTTCCACTTGTCCACCACCCGTTCTGTGAAGAAGTTCTTCCTCATGTTTCCTCTGATTCGTCCTCCCTCCAACTTCATCCCATGCCCTCTAGTCCTGGAACATCTTTTTCACTTAAAAATAGTGTATTCCTGCACTCTGTTCCTCCCTGTGAGATACTTGTATGTCTCTATCATATCCCCTCTCTCCATCCTCTCCTCCAGGGAGTACATGTTGAGTTCCTTCAACCTGTCTTCATGGGACTTGTGATGTAATCCATGCACCATCCTTGTTGCCCTCCTCTGAACCTTCTCCACCCTGTCTATGTCCTTATGTAGGTATGGTCTCCAGAACTGTACACTGTACTTCAGGTGGGGCCTCACTAGTGTCTTGTATAGTGGAATTATGACCTCCCTTTTCCTGCTGGTGATGCCACTGCCTATACATCCCAACATCCTATTTGCTTTACGTGCTGCCTTGTCACACTGTTTCTCTACCTTGAGGTCATCAGAGATGATAACCCCAAGATCCCTTTCCTGCTTTGTGCATGCTATATCCTCACCCCCCAACTGATATATTGTGCCAGGGATTTTGTGCCCCATATGCATTATCTAGCACTTCTTTGCACTGAATTTCAACTGCCAAACTCCTGACCATTCTTCAAGTTTCTGTAGGTCCCTTCTCATTCTGTCTACACCCTCTGGTGTGTCTACTCTGTTACAGAGCTTTGTGTCATCAGTGAACAGTGAAATTCTGCCTTCTAGGTCCTGTGCAATGTCACTGATGAAGATGTTGAATAGGACCGGTCCCAGCACTGATCCCTGTGGTACTCCACTGGTCACTCTTCCCTCTGTGGAGTGACAGCCATTTACCACCACCCTCTGTGTCCTGCCACACAGCCAGTTACCTACCCACCACACTACTGTCCTGCCCACACCCATATTCCCCAGTTTGTGTAATAGTCTTCTATGTGGCACAGTGTCAAAGGCCTTGCTGAGGTCCAGATAGGCAATGTCCACTGCCCTCCCTTGATCCACCTCCCTAGTCACCCAGTCAAAAAAATTCAATGAGGTTGGTCTGACATGACCGCCCCCTGGTGAAACCATGCTGCCTTGGGTCCTGTAGTCCATTGACAACCAGATGTTCCACCAATCTCTCCTTCAGTAGTGCTTCCATGATCTTCCCCACTACCGAGGTGAGGCTGACTGGTCTGTAGTTTCCTGCTTCCTCTTTGTTCCCACTTTTGTATAAGGGGACTACATCTGCTGACCTCCAGTCTTTGGGTACCTCCCCTGTTTCCAGTGATTGGCTAAACAGGATAGCCAGAGGTTCAGCCACCACCTCTCTTAGTTCTTTTAAGGACCCTGGGGTGCACCCCATCTGGCCCCATTGCTTTATCAACTCTTACTACTTTCAGTTCCTTCAGGACCCTTTCTCATGTAAAGGGACTTGTGTCCATTTCTGCACCATTCTCACCCTTTGTACTCCCTTCAGACCCATTACCCTCCTCTTCCTCAGTAAAGACTGAGCAGAAATACCTGTTCAATATGTCAGCTTTACTGTTGTCATCCTCCACGCAGCCCCCATCCTCCCCCTTCAGCCTCACTATCCCTCCCTTTGTCTTTCTTTTTTCACTTATGTACCTGTAAAAGGTTTTGTCCCCTCTACCCACTGATTTTGCAATGTGTTCTTCTGTCTGAGCTTTGGCTATCCTCACTGACCTCCCTGCCTCCCTTTGCTTCTCCTGGTACTTCTCCCTATCCCCTTGTGCCTGTGTCTTTTTGTATTGCCTGAATGAAATCTTTTAGACTTTCACTTTCTTTGCTACCTCTTTGGAAAACCATAATGGTCTCCTCTTCCTTTTCCTTTTGCTAACCTGCTTAATGCATAACTCTGTTGTTCTTGTAATCCCCATTTTAAATACTGCCCACTGTTCCTCGACCCCTGATTCCTGTCCCATTACCCTTAATGCCTCTTTCAAGTATCTCCCCATTTTCCCAAAGTCTGCCCCCTTAAAATCCAGGGTACATGTTTTTGTGTGGTTTGGTTCTGCTCCTTCTGTGATTTCAAACCACAATGACTGGTGGTCACTGTTCCCCAGGTGCTCCCCACTGTTACCCCATCACACTGTCCCTGTTTCTGAGCACAAGGTCCAGTATTGCCTTCTGCCGAGTTGGTTCCATGACCAGTTGCTTGAGGAAGGCACCCTGAAGGAAGTCAGGATAAATCTGCTCTAGTTAATGCTGCTGCTGGGATGCTCCAGTCCACGTCTGGAATATTGAGTCTCCAACCAGTACTACCTCACCCTTGTCTGCCATCCTTTGGATGGCTAGCATCAACTCTATCTGTTTCTTCCTCCTGAGCTGGTGGTATAGACCACACCTGTGCGGATGGCTGTTCCCATTTTCCTTTCCAGCTTAACCCACAGTATCTCTCCCCCATTTTGTTCCTCCTGGATCTCTGTGGCCCTCATGTCATTTTTCACATACAGTGCCACTCCTCCTCCCTTCCTGCCTGCTCTGTCTCTTCTGAATATGTTGTAGCCAGGTATGGCCATCTCCCAGTCGTGGTTATCATTACACCAGGTTTCAGTGATGGCCACAATGTCCAGGTCTGACTGCACCATGACAGCCTCCAGATTTTCCATCTTGTTGCTGAGGCTCTTGGTATTTGCACACATGGCTTTTCCTGATTTGACCTCCCTAGACTGTTTCACTGTTCTACTCCAGCCCCTTCCTTGGTTGTCCTTTATCCCTGGTTCTCCTTGCTGTCTGCCCTTCTGCTGAATTTTGCCCCTTTTCTGCTTATCCACCTCTTGGGCACTAATCTCCATCTTTTGCACACTGCTTTGCAGAGATAGCCACTCCTCTGGTTCACTGGTTCCACTGCTAGCTGTGGGGGGTGAGCAAGTAGGTACCCTCCTTGCTGGCCTGCCACCCCCCTTTGCTAGTTTAAATGCTTGTAGCATTTAAACTTATCATTGAGTGCTTGGATTGCCCTCCAGGATGGATGCAGGCTGTCAGGCTTGAACAAACCTCCATCCCTCCAGGTGGGTCCCCAGTCACCAATGAATCCAAACCCTTCCTCACAGCACCAGTTCTTCAACCATGAGTTAAAGTTCCTGGTGCATGCACTCCTATGCTCTCCCTTGCCTCTCACAGGTAGTACTTTTGAGAAAGTGACAGAAGTAGCTACTTGCTTGAGACCCCTCCCCAGTTTCCTAAACTCTTCCTGAACTTCCTTTGGCTCCCCATTTGCCAGGTCATTAGTACCTAGGTGGATAATGACATCCAGCTCACCCTCCCATCTTGCCTTCCCAGTGATCCCCAGGATCTTCCTTCCATCCCTCCATGCCGTGGCACCTGGTAGGCACCTCACCTCCCTATCCTCCCCCTCCTGTGTTCCTAGCTGGATCCCTGTTATGATGGAGTCATCCACCAGGATTCACTTCCTCCTCCTCTGGGATCCACTGCTTTCCCCGCTGAGGTCACCTACTTGGCTAACCTCCACATCCTTTCCTTCCACTTCTCTGGATACCTCTATTTGGTTGTCCTCATTTGCCAGTGTGGCATATGAGTTCTTGAGTGGAATAGGATCTGGGATGTGCCTCTGCCTGACTGCTCTAACCCTCCCTGAGCCCACTGTAATCCAAGTGCTCCTCGTTCTCAGCATCCTTGGGGCAGTTGCATTGGATTGGGTGGTCTCTGGTTAGGGTGATGGTACTCTGACCCAGTTTACTTCTGCTCTGGGTCTGGCTACCTCATCCCGCAGTCCAGAGAGATGGATGCAGATAGGGCAGCACTCAGTGTCCAGAAGGTCTGCTGGGCGCAAGCTGCCCACAGCCACTGCATTGCACCCTCCCACATTATACTGCAGTTCCACTACTTGTCTGCTACTGAAGCTCTCCTAGTTCCCTTTTATTAATTTACTGTCCTAAAATCCTGCCACTGATCCTCAGATAATTTTCTTTAAAAAAAAAGAAACCAATAAATAAATAAATGAGTCAAAGCACTTGTCTTGCTGAGGGTAGGCTTCTTCCCCCCATGCCCCTCCTACTTCACACCCCTTACTATACCCTGTGTTTAGCTCCTGTCAATCAGATTTAACAGGGCTTATAATTAAGAGTTGGGGGAATGGGAGGGGGGGCGAACATTTGCAGCAATTAAAGACAGCACAGAATTACACCACCACTATGTTTAAAATTATCAACAGCCCAAAACCAATTATAAGTAAAGACAACAAAGAAAGTATAGTGTCACTAAAAGCCCACAATCTAAGTTTAAAAGAAAAATAGCAATTACCAGTTACTCTAAAGCACTGAATTGAATATGTTTCCTTCCTTTCCCTTCTGACTTCTTCTGAATATGTTTCCTTCCTTCCCTTTCTGGCAAAGATATTTCCATTAATCCTACTGGCTACCAGCACCCAGAGACAGTGATGTGATTGAGCAACAACATCACTGTACCTACGACTGGTAGAGTATGACCTCATCACCAGTAAATGTAAACATCTGGATCAGTGCTCAGCTGACTCACTTCAGACCTGTCATGAGACTTCCAGTCAACTTCACCCTCCTGTCTGACAGAACAATTGAAGAAATGTTCTCAGAAACCAAAAAGAACCAGATGCCAACATCATCATCTCCTGTGAGTACTGGGAAACAAAAAGAAAACAAAAACATCACTTAGAGCTTCTGCCAGAAATTCTGGATAAAACAGAAACTGACAGGAATCAGATAAATACAAAATGACAGACTGCCTGGGCCATTTGTGTACTACAAGACTGGCTACTAGAAAAAAACATAGAATGTGATCTTGAACTATCACAGCACCAGATCTAAAAAATGTTCTAAGACAATTTTAATGGAATGTGAGAAACTGTAGTGAGGAAGAGTACAGCATCTCGAATTACATCAGGCTTCAGGCAGGAATCAATAGATATAGTATATAAATGACCCGCCGATAAGCTGATCCATGAACATCATGAATGACAGTGACTTCCAAGTGCAAACAATGTATTCACTGGCCCTGTAAAAAATATCTGTGGACAAGTGAAGGACTAGCCAGCCACCACCCTGCCATAACAAAAACAGATCTTCAGAAAATATGAGACTCTGAAGCTCTTAACCCCAACACTGCCAGAGGGCTGGTGCGAAGAGTCTGGCTCGAGCTTCAAATCCATTTTGCTGGGAGAGGCTGTGAGGGTCAAAGATTCCTGAAACCAGCTTGTTCACCATAAAACACACAGAAGGTGGACTAAAATACATGACTAGTTCTTTAACAAAAAAACAAAGAACCACAGAAAGGACCTGGAGCAGGACCAACAAAACCTCTGAGGAGCAATGTTTCAAATCCCCAGAAGCCAGCTATATCCAGTAACATGCTTCAAGAAATGCATTTCGAAGCTGCTTCCAAAACTGTCCTGCCTGTTTCTCCATCCCTGATGAAAAACATAATTGGAGCTGGAAAAATAAATCTGATTTACTCTCAAACCTATGGGGGTAAACTACCTGGCCAGCATGCTCCTTCGCATCTGTAAGCTTGCAGGCTTGTCTATTACCTACACCAATCACAGCCTGCGAGCTATGGCAGCACAGATCTTATCTGAAGCCACGCTAGAAGCAAGGGAGATTATGTCCATCACTGGACATAAGAGTGAAACATCCCTCTGCTCCTACTGCTCACCAATCACCAGTCCAGGGTACAGATACTTTCTCAACCACACCATGAAGGAAGAAGCAATCAGCCTTGTACATCCCAAACCGAACAAGGAAATGAGGTCAGTGCAGGAAGTGAACCCGAATCCAGCAGAGCAACGCCAATGATGAGCAGCACACATAACTCCTCCACAGCACTCCAAAAGGGCTGCTACAACATATAGGGAAACACCATGTGTGTTTTCAAGTTTTACAAATAGCAGCCCTACAGAAAAATTAACTGCAGTTCTCTATAACAGTTTAAATGTGTTCTCTATAACAGTTTAAATGTCTGAATAAATCTCTTCAAATTCACGTTTTAAAAAATTCTAATCTGCTTTCTTTTTCAGAAAATAACAGTTAACAGTTTCTAGTTTTAAAAAAAGTTATCCCAATTTGAATGAATTAATATAATGTATATATGAAAAACATCCTTTCCAATACTTGCCAAGGTTGCCAAGGGATTATTTTATGTCAAGTTTTCCTGTTTTACAAATTACAAAAGTAAAATTAATTTAACAACTAAACCTGCCTGTGACTATTTTATTTTTAGACAAAATGCAACAGAATGAGCATAGTAGAATAGCAATATGGCATTCTGAGGTGTAGGTTATTGTGTAATGATGTCACTCTTGGGGTGGTGGAAGTACTCAACTTCACCTTGTGCTTCAACCCACTCCATGTGGTGGTAGAAGCACTCGACTTCACCTCATGCTTACCCCACCCCAGGGTTATGTACTTACATAATAATACACACCCTGTCATGCATTATTGCTTAAATAATAAAGGAGGGACTGATGGAGGTCACAAATGAGTGTGACAAAATCAAAAGTAAGAAAATTAAGCTAAAAAGCCCAGCTGGCTCAGAAAGGACATGGCAAAACATATAGGTGACAAGAGGGCAGCCTTCTGGAACTACAAATATCCTCAGAAGAGGATAGGGTGGATTACTCTGCTAAATCTGGAGAGGTGAGCAGAGCGGTTAGATTGGCAAAGGCTAAAAAGTAAGTGAAGGTAGCACAGGTGGTAAAAACAGGGGAGAAGGCCTTTTTGCAATACATAAGGGAAAAAAGGAACACCAATTAACAATAGTAAAAAGAGGTTGGTTTAGCACAGGGTAGGGAAAAAAAGTGGAGGTGCTTACAAGTACTTCTGTTCAGTCATAATTACAGAGAAGGACAGACCAGTGTCACAAGGGAACAGCTGAGTAGGGATGGGGGGGTTCATGGGCAGTGTCATTTATGCTGACAGTGTACTTAAGGGCCTAAGGACATTGAAGGTGGATAAATGCCCAGGGCCAGATGTCATGCACCGAAGGGTTCCAAGGGAACTGGCAAAGGCTCTGGGTGGATCCCCTGGCAGACCTGCTTAACACCTGTCTGGAGTTGGGAGTCATGCCCTAGGACTGCAGAACTGTACATGTGGTGCCCCTCAACAAAAGTAGGCTGAAGGATGAACCAGGGAACTACAGGCAGTCTGCCTGACCTCAATAGTGGGCAAACTGATGGAGACCATTCTGAGGAAGAGACTGGCAAGCTTTCTAGAGGATGATGTGCTCCAAAATGTGAGGCAGCATGAGTTTTTTGTCAGGGAGGTCCTCCTAGATGAACCAGACTTCTTCAACTAGGTTACCAGGACAGTTGACAAGGGCCAACCAGTTGATATCCTATATCTAGACTTCTGCAATGCCTTCGAGTCTATACCTCACAGGAGACTGATCAGAAAGCTAAAAGACATAGGGAGGGGGCTAATCTCAGTGGGGTGGCTCAGAAGTTGACTACAGGACAGAAGCCAAAAGGTTGTAGTGTGGGAGGATTCTCAGAAACTAGGCCTGTGACTAGTGGGTTCCCATAGAGCTCTGTGCTTGTTCCAGTGTTGTTTAACAAATTCATATCTGACATCATGGAAGGGATCAGGGGTAAAATATGTCTGTTAGTGAATGACACAAAGCTCTGTGGACACCAAGGAGGGAAGACAGATACTCAGGGAAGTCATGGCTAGGCTAGAAAAGTGGTCTGGCATTTGACAACTGGGGTTCAACCCTAAAAAGTGTAAAGTTATGCACTTGAGGGTGAAAAACCCAGAGACCAAACACTGGTTGGTCGATGTTCAGGTAACCAAGTAAGAAGAGGAAAAGGACTTGGGTGTAATCATCAGGAAGGACCTGAAACACTTGGCACAATGCAGGAAGGCTGCAGCCACAACAGATCTGATGCTGGGTTGCACAGTCAAGGAATCACCAACAGGAAGTCAGAGGTCATTTTGTCATTGTACAGGTCTCTAGTGAGATTGCACCTAGAGTATAGTCTGCAGTATTGATGCCCTTATCTTAAGAAGGATATCAGCTTGCTGGAAACAGTTCAGAGAAGGGCATCGAAGATAATCCAGGATCTGCAAGGCAACACCTACGAGGAGAGGCTCAGGGGCTCAACATGTACTCTCTTGAGGACAGAAGAAGGGGGACGGGACATGATTGAAACCTTCAATTACCTTAATAGCATAAACACAGTGAGCACCAAGGGCCTCTTCAGCCTTAGTGGAAACAAGACCACTAGGGGTAATAGCCTAAAGCTGTTGGGTAGAAGAAGGGAGGTTCAGAAGGGAGATGAGGAAGTACTTTGTCACTGAGAGAGTGGTGTCTATGTGGAATGAGTTACTGAAGTAGGTGGTGTCCCTAAAAATGGTGGGCAGCTTCAAGAGAGGTTTGGAAATTGTAACAGGGGAAAGTTGCAGGTTGGTGGGGAGAGAGGTAAATGCAGTGGGAACTCCACATTCAAGCAGACTAGATAGACCATAAGGCTTTTATCTGCTGGCACTTTCATATGTTTGCATTTTCATACAGTACATAAAAGTGCTGCTTGACCTGCACGCAGCAGGATGTCCCTGGTTCTGACTTTGGACCTTGCCTTTCTAAAGTGCCAGTCCTTGCCTCTTGAATTATGTTGTAACCTGTAGTGGGTACAGTCTGAACTCAGGCTAACTTTGTTTTGACTTACACCTCCCTGCCTTTCAGTGTAAGCTGTGCATCCCGATCTCCTGTCTGTTGCCACATTGAAGAAAATTTTCCCTGGACCAGCCAGCTGCAGGATGTCCCTGGTTCTGACACAAGACCTTATTTATGTGGTTTCAATGCTGCATTTGGTTAAATCCTATTTAGTTTGCCTGGCCCATTCTATCACTTCATTATCTTCAGTTATATTTTCATTGGGAGTTCAAAAATATGAAAAAGTTTCCAAGTTTCATTACTTCATCATGTTTTCCATCATTAACATCTCAACTCTCAATAACCTTCACATTTTCAGCATGGTTTAACAATATTGATCCATACTGCTGTATTCATCTCTGCTGTACAAGACATAGGGCTGAATTTTCAAAGGCCAGAGAATGATACAGGGTTCTTGCGTCAAAAACAACTGACGCAAGGAGCAGGATTCATCAAACCTTGCACCAATTCTGATTTTCAAATGGTGCTTGCATCAAAAACAGGTCTTCTTGGACCAAAGTAGCTTGCACCATGCTTGCACCACAAAAATGCCTGTGCCATGTCGGAAGGGATGTCTGCGTCACCAAAATGATGCACCATCCTCTTAATTGGGATTTTCAAAGAATGTAAGTCCTGTCCTTGTGCTTAAAATTCATGTTGCTGTTAGACCAGCCAGAGATGGTCTAAGGGACACTAGACCATATAAAGAGGCCCACAGCAGGTGATCAAACCTGACTATGCTACTATTAAGGGCCAGTATTCTCTTGCATAATTAGTTTAAAACATTCTGGGGGCTTAGTCTTGGCCACTTCTTCTTCTTCCATATTTTTTGACTTCGCTTGCATCATTCTCATCCTTTGCTTCATTTTTGACTCAGCTTGCACCATTTTTTACTCAATTTGTGTCATTTTATTTTCTTGAGTGATTTTTTTGACTCCACTTGCACCATTTGTGTTACTCAGCTTGCACCATTTTTACTCAGTTTGCTCCATTTTTGTACTCAATTTGTGTCATTTTCGTTCCTTGAGTCATTTTTTTGACTCAACTTGCACCATTTGTTTTGGTGCAGCTTGCATAATTTTCATCCCTTATGCCATTTTATCGCTGCAGTGGACCTCTTGCATCAGTTTGGGGGGATCTGTCACAAAGAATGCTTTTCTTGCAAAATATGGTGCACAGTATTTGGTGCATCTAGTTCTGACTCAGGCTGGTTGTTTGATGCAGCTTGCGTGGATCTAAGGGCCCTTTGAAAATCCAGCCCATGGAATCATTTTCACATTTTAACAGTTCAGATTTATTTTTAGTTAATATTGAAAGCTGCTACTGTCTCCCCAGAGCTCCTTTCAAGAGACCAGAGGTGTGTAATAACTTGGGAGGGAAGGCATCATTGTATAAATAATTCTGACAGCTATGTCTCTTTGCAAGTACACACCCACTTTTGAAAACTTGTAAGTTAGATGAGAATGTGTAAGGCCGTAATCTGGAATTTAAGAAATGGATTTTTTCTTCCAAAATGTACAGTGCTATTTTACATAAACTCTCCCATCACAAATGTAATTTCCATTCATCAATGCTTCCGTGAAGTCATAAGATTCAAATATTCTAAATTTGCAGGTAAACAAAAACAGGGTCAGCTCTCTGAAACTGGCTGAAGAGGGTCCTCAGTCATAAGAGAAGTATAGAGGCTCTATAATGTACAATTTATTGTACTCCTGACATTAGTAAATGAGCAGATTTTGCTCGCAGGATATATTTTTCACATTGAAATCATTAGAGAGCCAATGCTTAAAGTATAAATACTTTTGTTACTAGTGAGATATTATTTTATGTGGGCAAACTGTCATAGAAAAACACTTTTTTGCATAACTGACAAATTGTGTCAGATCAGCATATCAGTTTTTAGAGAAACAACAGTGTCTGGTTTCAAGAGGGCATGGGACAGGCATAAAGGGTTACTGGGGGTGGGTTCTTAAGGAGGGAGACAGATAGTGTAGTAAGGGGGGGATGGGCAGACTGGATGGACCATGGGTTATTTTCTGCCATCAAGTTCTATGATTCTATGGATTCTATGAACAGGAATCCCTTGATTGATCCAGCATAAATGCATATTGGATAAACTATTCTAAAATTTAATTTGGCACACGGTTTGATTGCTAAACGCTCATATAGAACTATAAATTACATGACATGGTATGCAGTACATCACCAAAATCTTTAAAAGGCAACAGGTACTACAGATTTAAAGGGAACAGGAATGAATAAATAGTATTTCTAACAGATGCCAACGGATGATTCTGACTAATGAACATGTCTGTAACTCACTTTTCTTTGTCTTCTTATTATTTATATGTTGCTCATTATTTTACCCATTCATGATCTGTCTCCTGATACACAACATTCCAATCTGGCTCGAATATCTGCATAGGGTGTATAAACAGCATCAAAGCAGCAATGTGACATAGACAGAGCCAAAGCTTCCTAGTTACCACAGTTCTGTATCAAGTATTGAAACATGCGTGGAAAAACATTTGAAAGTCATCAATGTTGTTTAAGCAGGTAAATTAAAATGATTCATTTTTATGTACACTCATTGTCTATAGATTGCTCTTTATATCAGAAGACAGTTTCATTAGCCATAGAGTGAATCACTGGAAATCAGTTTATTGAACATTTTTGGGTTTCTATAAGACAGTGTTTAATTATAGATGACACACCTATGTATCAGTGATTAATTATTTCATGCATTTGCCGTATTTAGGGTTATTAATTCACCACTGTCTGTTTCTAGGGCAATGGTGCTTACTCTCAGTCATATTTGTTAGTTTGATTTCACATCTGTTGTATCCCCTCACATAAAAAAGAAGTTTACTATAATACAAGATAAAAAAAAACTGTTATTACTTTTTTTATTTCAATAATGATAACTGTTACTCCATGCCTTCTGTACCCACCAGTACCCCTTCAACTGCACTGTGGGTCCCGGAGATAGTATGGTGTCCTCTAGAGTCATAAATCATACTGCATCAAAATTTTCCATTGATTAGTGGTTCCATTATCTTGGAGAGTGCCCTGGGGTTATGAGGTTGAGGGACAGCAGCTGTTTCTTGACAGCATTAATAAAATTGTGTTCACTCTGTACTAGCACTGCATGTGACTGAAAGCCAGAGACTGTGTTTCTAGACTGACATAGCATATGTTCAAATCAGTGGATTCGCCTTTGTGCACCACATTTAATGTGATGTAACTGTACAGTATGCAGTCTCTGAAACTGACCACAGATGTGAAGCACTACACATATGTAGATCTGACCTGAGGAAAACCTGCACGCTGCCTGGTGAAAGGTGCTGCTGTGGTATGGTGAGCAGCATTCATGAAAAAGTACAAAGTGTGCAACACACATGAGAAGTAGCCATACAAGTGAAACTTTATTACATATATTAAAGTAAAAACAACAACAAGCTTCTTCTTCTCTGGTGCTTCCAGTCACTCTGACTCTTCATCAGGGTGCCCCTGAATTGATACCATCCACTGGTGACTGCATTATCAGATATGTTGTTTTGCAGAGTTAGGGGGTCATTTGCCAGTGTGGCAACATTCACACATCAATGTGACAGGCAGAACTTGTTCATATTTTTTTTCTGGTTTATAGCAATGATAAATGTTACTGCCGTTAGCAGCCCCCCTCCCCAACAGTCACACACTCACCCCCATGAACCAAGACTGCAAGCTATGTCACTTATACTGGATGTCTATGTGGATTGCTACTGCTTATACTAAAATACTTAAGAGTTACTTACTTAGAAATTAACAACTTTGTAATGCAATATGTTTGTGTGAAGTTATTATTTACAATATAGTGTATACCAATGTAATTTTCTCCACTTTCATTAGTTTGCGCAATGCAGCTTTTCACTTTGATTTACTGTAACATTTTTATATATTTGTAGTTGATATACATAGAGATCAAGTTTTCTTACCATATTTAAAAATTAGTTCACACAAATGTATGTGCTTTGAAGCAGCTTAGTTGTCATAATTAAGTTTTTTATCACCAAAAAATGACACAATTTTAGAGGTTTATTCATAGATTTCATAGAAGATGACTGAGTCTGTCAGCACTAGCCTAAGGTGACTTGCCACATATCAATTGTAGTGTCTAGATCAACTGATATCCATAGAGTTATCCAGGGATCTTTTAAAAACTTCCATGGTGGTACTGAGCACTACTGACTCTTGAAGGCATTCCAGGTTGACACCACTCTTTGTTTAACCATCCCATTCTCTTGCTAAGTCTGTATGTCTCACCCTTCAATTAGAGCCTATGTATTCTAGTGGTTCTTTCAATTGAATTTCTACTGAATCCTGTGCACTCTCAAAATTATTGGTTATTGAATGCTCTATATATGAGACATAGATCCCCTCTAAGTCATCTATATTCTTATGAGCAAAGGTCTAGTTTTGTTAACCTTTCCTCGTATGTCAAATTCTTCAGTTTTTTTAATTTTCTTAGTGGCTGTCTTCCAGACTTGTTCCATCAATGTAATACTTCCCAAATTCTGTGGTGCACTGAAGGGCATAGAACACTCGAGATGAGGCCTAACCAATGAGGAATAGAATGGCAATATCAGCTTCAGATCTCTGCTCTTAATATGTATAAAAATGCTTCCCAGTATTTTGTTGCTTCATTTTACAACTTCTCTTGCATGATCATCAAAGGACAGGTTATTAGTTGTAATGACACCCATGTCTTTTTCCCTGCCTGTTGCCTCCAGTGCCTTGCCATTTAACATACTCAGCTTGAATGATGTTGTTGTGCCTGAAATGCAAAACTTTGCATTTTTCCTCAAATTCAAATTTCTGCATTATGGCCCATGTTTCCAATATGTACAGATCATTTTGGAATTGTGTAGCGGCTGTCACATTGTTGACTATTGCCCCCAGTTTAGAGTCATCAGCAAATTTGCATATCCCTGACTTGGATGACATCTGCATGGAGGATGTAAACACATTAAATAGTGCAGGACTGAGCACTGATTCCTGAGGCACACCATTTTTCATGCTACCCCACTCTGAATGGTACCCTCAAATACAGACTGTAGCCTGTTTTCAAGCCAAGACTCTACCAATTTTATAATAAATGGGTGCAGTTCAAGTTCAATTAGCCTTTCTATTAATTCTCCATGTGGGACAAGATCAAAGTCCAGGTATATAACATTAAACAGGAAGGCCTTTAGCAAGGGCACTGCTGATAGGTTTAAAAAATTGTAGTAGGTTTGTGAGACATGATCTTTCTATCCTAAATCCATGTTGGGTCCCGTCTACCAGTCCTTCTATGTACATGTGTTGTTCCACTGTTCCTTTAATAAGTTCTTCCATAAGTTTCCCCAGCACTGATGTAAGACTGATTGGACAAACATTTGTTACATCCTGTCTTGCTTGTAAAAGGTGATTACATTTGCATCCCTCCATTCCAAGGAGGCATTAAATAGTGATGCAATCAGTCTTGCTAATTATTTTGCCATTTCTGTCAATACTGTGTGATGTACTGTATATTGTCAAGACCTGCAGACTTATTAACCTTGGGTTTCTTTAGTTTTTCCTTAACAGCTTTCTCTGTTATAGCTGTTATATAAGCATCTTAATTTCCCCTTGCCAGTATATAAGCCTCACAGGTGTTTTTGTGTTGAAAAACACTCAGAAAGTAGCTATTAAAAGTGTCTGTCTTATCAAGTTTACCCTCAGTTAATTCAGTACCTAATTGCAAGTGTCATATTGTTTTCTGCCCTCCTCTTAAACTACCTATAGTTAAAGAATTATTTTTTATCTTGCGTTTAAGTTGCCATTTTAATTTTGGCATTACTTTGTGCTGTTGTAATTAAGTTTTTACATTTCCTAGCTAGCTTCTTGTACATACTAAGATTCATACTAAGAAATGACAGATATACAGAAGGCCAAGGCCCATATGATCATATCGCCAGCAAGCTGGTACTTCACCCATGTTTCAATAAATATTTATCAAGGTTTGGCTTGAAGTTCTCAGAACTAGTAGAGTTGACTACAAATGTAGGAAGTGAATTCCATACTGGGATTATTCTTTGAGTGTAGAAAAAAACCCGGTTGTCCTATTTTGGATAAGTTAGTGACAATTGATATTTATGACTTCTCAGATTACAGTCCCATTGTCTATAAGTCATTCCTATGTCAGCTATAAGTTTGCAGTCTTTTGACAGTTTATACATTAATAAGAGATCACCCGTTGATCTCTTCTGGTCCAGTGAATACAGATCTAATTCTCCAAGTCTCACATCATGACTCTTATAGTGCATGTTATTAATCATCTTAGTTACTCTCCATTGAACCTCTTCCTGCCTGTTCATGTCTCCTGTAAGATATGGGCTCCACAGTGGTAAGCAATAATCCATGTGTGGCCTTATGTAGGTTTTATAGATTGGTAGAATGCAACCACAATCTCTACTCATGAATTATCACTTCATATTATCTATTACTATGTTAACCCTATTGATAACATGATTACAGTGACTTTGAAATGATAGATCAGATTTTATAATAATTCCCAGGTCTTTTTCCTCTAATACTGGTTTAAGGGCACAACATTTAAGAGTATACTGGTTATGTTTATTCTTGTCTTCTAGGTGCATTATGACACATTTGCTGGTATTGTACGTCACATTGTTTTGTAATGCCCTTTCCTCAAGGATTTTTATGTCATTTTTGAAAATTAGTATATCTTCATCTGTTTTGACTTTGGCCACTAATTTAGTATTGTTTGCAAATTTAATAGCAAAACCACTAATATTTTTTATCAAGTCAGATATGAAGATTGAGAACAGTGTTGGTCCCAAGACTGATCCCTGCAGCACACCACTGGTAACCAGACTTGATTTATACAATTGTCCCCTAACACAGACTTTTTGTGTACGGTTATTTAACCATTCTTCTACCCAGTAATTATACAATTTATTACCAGTTTCCTCATTTTTATTATCAATGTTTCATGAGGCAACTTATCAAATGCATTGCAAAGGTCCAGATACATGATATCCACTGGATTGTTGTCCCCAAGGAGCTTCCTCACCTTCTCATAAAAAACAAGTTACTTGTTAAACATGACCTCTGATTTTTAAAGCCATGCTGCAAGTGGTCTGTGAGGTTCTTTAATTTCATGTCCTCCTCAAGTCTGTCTTTAAGAAAGATTCAAAGATCTTACCAAGTACACTTGTGAGGCTTATTGGCCTATAATTTGAAGTTTCACACTGGTTTTCTTTTTTAAAAATAGGGGTAACAACAGCTGTTTTCCAATCTGGTGAAGGGTCTACATCAGAAACCATATGAAGAGCGACTGAGAGAGCTTAATATGTATACCCTTGATGAAAGGAGGGATGGGGGGACATGATAGTAACTTTTAAGTACCTCAAGGGAATCAACAAAGTCCAGGAGGGTAGCATCTTTCAGAAAAGAGATGTGTAAGAACAAGGGGCACAATTTAAAGTTGGAGAGGGGACGGCTCAGGGTAATGTGAAAAAATTATTTTTCACGGAAGAGTGGTGGTCGCATGGAACCGCCTTCCTGGAGAGGTTGTGGGGTCTAAAACAGTGGGGGAATTCAAACATGCATGGGACAGACATAAGGCAATTATAGTGGTGGGTTGCAGGAAGTAGGCTGTTGGTTAACTAGAATCTGCAGCTTATCCAATAGGTAGGGAAATGGGCAGACTGGGTGGGCTAAGTGGTCCTTCTCTGCTGTCAAAGTCTATGTTTCTATGTTTCTATGTAATCTTTAGGTATTGTGTTTGAAAATAATGATAAATTGGAGATTTTGTATAATGGTTCTACTGACCATTCTTTGATTTCTTTTAGGAGTCTGGGATGTAACTTATCAGGGCCCGGAGATTTATTAATATTAACGCTAATTTTTTCTAAAATGTCTTTCTTTTTTTAAGTTTTGCTAAATCCTCAGTTTTGTGGCTTGTGATACTATTGTTTGTGTTTTAGTGTTAAACACTGAGCAAAAATATTTATTAAATTCCTCTGCTATGTCTTGAGGTGCTATTATTTCTTTTGAGCTGACGGTCAGTGGGCCAATGTTTTTTATGGCTTGTTTATTTTTTTATTACTAATAAGGGAGTAGAAGCTTTTTCCACCATCCTTCCTATAAGCAAGCCTAAATTCTAGTTTCTTCTTTTCTGCTCTTATGCTTTGTTTGCATTTTTTTAGAATTGACTTGTATTTGTTGTAATCATTATTGTCTCTTGTAAGTATTCTATGGGCCCTTCTTTTCTTTGCTAGTAATTGTAGTATATTTGGTGTTACCCACAGTGGTATTTTTACCCTTCTTATTGTATGTAATTTTGTTTGGTACATATTTAGTTTCAAGTTCTATGATTTTATTTTTTACTCTGATCCAGAGTTCCTCAGTAGATGAAGACCCATTGTCCCATTGTCAATTACAGAGATATAACATTAATTGGACACAATTAGCTTTGTTGTAATTTTTGGAAGTAGTTTTCCCCATTTCAGGTTTATAATGTATGTTAGTTTCAAAGGTTATAATTTTGTGATCACTATTTTTTGTGGGGTCTTTAATTTGAATATTTTTTACTTGATCAGGAATATCAGTGAGTAGTAGGTCCAAGATATTAGGCTTCCTAGTTGGTGCTGTAATTAGTTGTTGTAGGCCATTAGCACTACATACCTCTAGAAATAAATTTTCAAGATTATTGCTGCATATTCCATCCTTCCAGTTAATCCCTGGAAGGTTAAAGTCCACTAATACTATGATTTAGTTATAATCTGATTTATTACTGATGTTATTTAGGATTTCTTGATGTATTGATGGATTCATGTCTGGTGGCCTGTAACATATTCCTACAAGTAATTTATGTTGTTTGTCTCTTAATATTTCAACCCAAAGTTTTTTGTTTGACATTTTTTCTGGTTGATCCATAAGCAATTTAAATTAAATACTATTTTTGATAAATAGTGCCACACCTCCCCCTTTTTTTGATGATCTATTTTTGTGTAAAGTAGTATAGCCTTGTATATTTGTATTCCAGTTAGAGGTTTCACTCCACCACATTTCTGTTATAGCGGCTATGTCAATTTTATCTTTGTTAAGGATAATTTCCAGTTTGTCCAGTTTAGTACCATGCAAACTTCTTACATTTGTCAAAAGAAAGGTCAGTCCTCTATTTTTTTTATTGTTTGTCACATTCCTATTTGTTTTAATGTTAGCTCTGGTTGGTTAGACTCAATTGCTGATAAATGTTTCCCTTGCTCCTTGCTGCTTAGTTTTTTCTTTGTTGTGTATTTATTATGCTTTGAAATATGCATCCTAGAGAATATGATCCTTGTTTGCTGAGATGCAATCCATCATAACCAAACATTGAGTTATTATTTTCAAAGTTTTCTGAGAATTTTATACATTCTATCCAATTGGTTAGGCATCATCTGCACAGCCAGTTATTATAGGCTTTGATGTTTTTGGTTTTTGTGTAACTTGCTCTCGGTACTGGTAGGACTTCCGATATTATTGGTGTTACATTTAAGTCTTTTTGAGTATATATTGCTTGTTCCATATCTTGTATTCTTTTGCCCACTTCCTGTTTTCCAAAGTCATTTGTGCCTATGTGAAGAATAGCAGTATTGGGATTGGGTATATTCTGGAACATTTCCTGTAGCATTAAGGTTATGTCTTTGATAGTTGCCCCACTGTAGCTATAACTTGTCACATTTTCTTTGTTCCCCCTTGTGGAATATCTATCTGTAAACCTGGTTATTGAATCACCCAGTATGAATATTTGTTCTGGTAAAGCGTTTTCTTGTATTTGTGATTCTGTAGCATTGCTTACATGCATACCATTGCCAGGGATAGACCTATCTTGTTTCAAGGTTTTAGTTAATCTAGGTGGGCCATTATCAATGATGATAGCATCATGAGGTATAACAGGAATTTGTGGTATCTCTGTATTGCTTTCCTTATCAGCTATAAGTAGTGGATGGCAAGGAGGTATATTACCCAGAGAATTACTACATTAAGCATCTGTTAATTCTATAAGGGGGTCAAAACTGTTATGTAATGGGAGTGTAAATAATTCAGCTTTTTGACCCTTTTTTGTTTTTTTTGTTGGTCTTGTACTCTGTATATTCTACCATTTCTCATTATGATTATCCTCTGTTTTATCCCCTCTAGTTCTCTTTTTATTAAGTATTAGTTATGTTATGGATTCCTGTTGATTTTGCTCCATTTCAGATCCCTTTTGTTTATTGGTTGCTGGGTGGGCAACTGTCTGTTTTTTCATACTGGACCCTGGCCTGTGGATTGGTTCATGTTTTGTATTGTATTTGTTGGTGATTCTACTTTATCTTCATTTGTGTGCACACCCATTTTTAAAACCAGACACTGTTGGCTATTTTCCAGTGCCTTTAACCTTGTGCAAACAAGGATATCTCCAACATCATTTCCACATTTTGTTTACATTTCAAGCATGTTAATGGACATTCAGGCACAGGCACATCTGTAAATTGATACATATCATAAGTTGTGCATATTGTCCCAATTTTCCCTTATAATATCAGTTGTAGGTCCAATTTTGCTTATAAATGTTTACTTGTAATATATGTTGTGTCTCTGTCCTACAACCATTTGTGGCTTCTTCCTTCTTCCCTCACACAACATGCATAATACACACAGATGAGTATGTCTCTGCAAGCATCTCCATGCTCACCCTGCTCACAGCAGGGCCAAGATTTAAGCCTCTGCTGTCCTGGAAGTCACTCTTAGAGATCACAGGATCCCTCACTAAACAAACAAAGTTGTAAAGCCTTTAAAACTGCTGTGCAGTATCCTCCCATGTGTGGTTTCACATAAATAACACTCACAAGTATTACATTTAAAATGACAAGTCCTTCTGCAGGTTATTTATTTATTTATTTGAAAGTCGGGTTTACAACCTTTGAGTCAAGGACTCATTCACAAAGGCACCTTATAGCAGGGAGTGCAGACAAGAAAACAGTGTGAGGAACAACAGTGGTAACATACAAGTGCAATACATATAACAATGAGAATACATTTACCTTAGTGGTTTACAGATAACACTGCATACAGTAGGTTACAATTGTATAGAATAGCAGTCCAACGGACATTGTCAGGCTAAGAGTGTGGTGGGCGGAACCACGCCATCACAATAATTAGGGGCAGATACAGCTTTGGGCATCAAAGAGGAGGTTACAGAGAGCAACTCTGAAGGGGCCAATTTTGGTAAGTTTACTGACAGAGGGCAGGAGGGAGTTGAAACATGTGGGGGCACAGTAGTGGATCTACCTTTGGGCTAACGAGGTCTTGGTATGGGGCACCTTGAAGGTGGACTTGCCTGCACTATGGGTGATAACAGATGGGGATGCACACTGATGGGATGCAGTGACCCAAGGGGGTGATAAACCTAGCAGGGATTTTTTGGTAAGTAGGCAGGTTTGGTAGTGCAGGTGCTCATCAAAGGTGAGGAGGATGGTGGTGGAATACTGAAGGCAAGTATGAGTGTGATGGGATGTGCTGGTCATGAGTCTGCAGGCCTTGTTTATCAAGGTCTGAATTTTGGTGAGGGCAGAGTTGTCAGCCGTGGCAAAGATGGGTAGGCCATAGTCTACTAAAGACAGGATGGGGGAGTTGATGGCCAAATGGAGGGCGACTTGGGGGAGGCAATCTCTATGTCAATAGAGAAGACCAATCCAAGAGTTTATAGCTGAGGACAAGGTATTGATGTGGGTGTGGAAGGTAAGAGCTGAGTCTAAGGTGATGCTCTGGTATTTGTAGGATGACACCTGCCCCGAGAGGGTGTAGATTTCTGGGGAGAATGCAGAGAGGGGTATTTTTGGCCTTATTCTGGTCATGAGAAAAGAGCTTGGATTTGGTTTTCTTGAGGTTAATAACCATCTGTTAGGTTAGGTAGTTCGATGTCTCGAAGCAAAACACTACCTAGCCTCTCTTCCAACTTCCTGTACAGATGTAGGGCTCATGCACACACGGTGCACACACTAAAAATACAGTTACACAGCAGTAGTACATATAAAGTAAAGGGATAATGCTATGTGCAGTCCTCTAAGATCAGAGGTATGCACCACTCTCTGGTGTGTTATTGCATCCAGTGCTCTGTTGTATGGTGTTTTCTTTATTTTTTTCAAGCTTTCTTCTTATGCCTTATGGTTTGCATTATGTTTCTAGTAAACTAGTTCATGATTCCTCTGGATTTATTATGCTTAATAACTACATGAATGTCTAAAATAATCTAGTTTTTGTTTAATTTGATTCCATTTTTGTTCAAACATTTTCCTCTGAAGGTCTGTTTTCCAGTCCCAGTTGTTTAGGTATGACATCATCCTCTCATATTTCACCTTCTTGTAACATTTAATCTTGGCATTTCTTATTATTGAGTTCCAGGTCCCTCTGATGGGAAAATTGACCATATTGTGGTCAGTATTTCCAAGTGGTTCTTAAACCTTTAAGCTGGTTACATCATCTGCCATAAAGCTGAATGCAATATCTAATATATTGGACCCTCTTGTACATTCTTGAACTTGTTGCTTTACATTTTTTACTTAAATTACATCTATTAGTCTATTTTCTAGTGGATTTGATCCTGTGAGTTTCTCCCGATCAGTATTAGGTGGATTAAAACCCCCCATTAGTATTGTGTCATCCTCCAAATCAATACTCTCAATTTGATAATGAATCATTGATCCTAACTGATATACTGAGCAATAATATGCCCAAAAATCAATTTCTGTCTGCTATTGTGAAATTAATTAGTTGGCAGTATAGCCTAGAGGTCAGAATGATGAACTGTGAATGAGCTTGGTACATCCAGCAAACCTGGGTTGGATTTCCATGACCTTCACTTGCATACTGTGTAACTCTGAGCAAGTCACTTAACCTCCACAGTGCTCCTGGTTTGCCCCTGAAAAAAATACACTTGTGCATAGTGGGCTTCACACAGTTATCAAAGAATAAAAAAATATGTATATATGTTATGTTGCATGTTTCAGTTTGTATAATTTTAATAGCACTTACATACGAACATACAAATGTGCCAGCAGAAACAGACCACCCAGTCTATCTGAGTCTGCTTGAGTGTGCAGTTAGCAACCCTAGTTTGCAACTTCCCCACTCCCCTTTTTCATCCTACTGCAACCCCCCTTGAAATTCATTAATTTATTTCTAACAGAATAAATAGTAAAAGCAGATGATTTCCCTGTCATGCAGTAGAATGTTTCATCATACGTGCATCACAAATGTTTGGGAAAATATCTAAAGGGCTAGTTGACATTCAAGTGTCATACTACTCATAGAAGTACAAAACTGTACACCAGATATTTTCTCTGGCTTTGTCCTTTAACAAATGCAAAGGCATATGTTATGTCTCTCTGTGCTCTGAACTCCCATGCATAATAGTTCATAGGCTGAAGGTATCCCTTTTCAAAACATTCTGACTTGCTCCACTGATCTGCTGACCCCACATAATGTATGTAAATATGCATCCTCATGTTTTCTCCAAACATATTCACTTGTCCACTTTTAATACAGTTTACTAGTGAATATTCACTGTCTCAGTAGCAGGAAAATTCATGATCAGATATTTCCAGATATTTTGTGATTTTTTTTTCTAAAGAGAGTCTCTCTTGTAGCACTGCTGTGGTACTGAAGGCAGATGGAAAATATCTCTAGGGATATCACAGAAAATTCAGGAAATATCTGACCATGCCTTTTGTTGCAACTGTATGAGTGCCTGGTAGCCATGCCTTTCCAATAAATGAGTTAATTTGAAGTCATTATTCATACACAGTGTCAGTGTCCAAGTGTCAATTGACTTGTTTATTTAAGTTGGTAACTGGGTAAGTACACTGAGCCAAAGCCTCCCTTTAAGGAATGATCCAGAGCCACTACAATTGTGGCTATGAAGGCTCAGCAATATACTGTACAAAACTAAATGCATAACAAAATACAATAAATATATTACATGCAACATTAAAGACATCCACAGCTAGTGTGTTGTTGAAAATAAGATTGTAACTGAATTTTAAAATTTGCATGACTGTTTACAGTTAAACAAGATTGTGGTAAAGTATTCCAGAACTTGGATGCCTATATTGAAAAAGCATGCTCCCCATAAAAGTTGAAATCTTAGGTATAGATAAGTGTGTACTTAAAGATGACCTTAATACTCTGCTTTCTATTCTAATCTCAGTTTGGCTAATTTTTTTATTAGTTATTTAACCAGGTATAGCACACTAAGCTGAAAGCTTTTTTACAGGAGTGACCTGGGAGCACAAGGAGGTTAAGTGACTTGCTCAGGGTCACACAGTATGCAAGTGGAAGCTGTGGGATTCAAACCCAGGTCTGGTCTGCTGGATGTCACCAAATTTGCAACTCAGAGCCTTAGACCACTGCTCTATACTGCCTCCTTCGATGGTGGAGATAAGTGTTTAATTTTCAAAATGTTGTCCACTGAGCAACCTAGGTTATACAAAAAGTTTAACTTTGGTGGTAACTGACTAGTTTCATTGTATAGTATACAGTGATGAGTACTGCATGGCTTTAATGTAACAAACAACATTAAATGTCCTATTTATTAAGTTTAAGTCACTATCTGACAGCATTGTGAATACAAATGAATTATAGTATAATTTGGGCAAAAGTACACTTTTAGAAATGTATTCCCTAGCCTCTCCAGTTAAGCAGTCCCTCAGTCTATATAAGGCACCTAACTTCTGATTTACAGGTTTACTGGTGTTCTTTACATGAGCAGAAAAAGTTAAATTTGAATCAAGTAATACTCTAAAGTACTTGAATTCTGTTACCTGCTTCAACACTATTCCAGCTAAGTCAAATATTTTTAAAAGCTGCCATTTGGATAATTTAGGTTTGGATTCAAATAATACACATTTGGTTTTCTTGGTGTTTAACAACAAACTGTGCTGCAGCAGACAACTATTCAGGGCTGAGAAATCAAAGTTCAGAGATGAATCACTTTCATCTACTGATGATGCCCTAGTAATGAGAATAATATCATCAGCATACAATAAGAGATCTGATTTTTTAGGGATATTAGAAATGGGGTCAATATATAAAGAGAATAATAAGGGTTCCAAAATGGATCCCTGGGGGACCCTTTTCTCCAAAATATGTGTATTAGACAAAGCTTCTCCAAAATTTACCTTCAATGGATTATTTGTGAGGATGTGGGTCTGAGCAATAGGAAAATAGATTTCCAGATTTCTGCCTACCAAAGAACTTGGAACAGTACATAAAAGATAACACTAGGGGCAGTGCTGTACTAGATTAGGTCCTCAGTAATATGGAGGCAGTCCTAGATAATATAGTAGAGGTCATACAACCATTAGGGACCAGTGATCATAATTTGATAGTTTTGAAATAGCAGACAATGCAAAAAAAGTAGTTGGTAAAATGAGAATGTGGAACTACAAAAAGTCCGATCTTGCTGGGATAAGGCAGCTTTTGAGTAATTGTAATTGGAGGCAGGAACTCAATGGATTGCCCCTTGATGAGCTGTGGGACACTATAAAAGTGAAAACTGATGAATGTATAACCTGCCATGTACCAGAGGTCTGGAAATATAATAGTACAGGAAGGGTTCCCAAATGGTTTAGTAAAAAAATCCAAGAAATGGTAAATAATAAGAATAGGGCATATAGAAAATATAAGAAGACCCAGATGCAATATAATGAAAAGATTTAAAAGAATGGTAAGGCAATGTAAATCAGTAATTAGAAAGGCCAAAGTACATGCTGAACAGAAATTAGCTACAAATAAAAAGAACAACTGTAGGCAATTCTACAGCTATATTGAGAGTCTGAGATATGGACCTAGACATTCAGTGATGTTAAAAGTGGGGGATAATATAGTAGAAGATGAAAGGGAAATGGCCAATGCCTTTAATAAGTATTTCCTTGAACTATTTCAAAAACAGGATTATAATGATGAAGGCACTAGTCTGGTTAAAAAAGGAGATTATGACACTCAAAGAATTATAGAGGTTGGGGAGATTTATAAGAAATTTAAAAAATTAAGAAACATAAATCCTGTGGGCAGGACAGAATACATCCATACTTGTTGAATGAAATGACTAAGGACATTTGTGGGCCACTGTCATTACTGTTTAACCTATCTCTGAAAATGGGTGAGGTTTTAGATGAGTGGAAGCAAGCACACATTACTCCAATCTTAAGGGGGGGGCAAAACCAAAGTGGATAATTACTGCCTTATAAGCATCACTTCGGTGGTGGGAAGTTGATGGAGGGCTGCATAAAAGATTTCATTGAAGAGAATGTGATTACATTGGAAGCGGGGGACATCACACAACATGGCTTTGTAGAGGGATGGTCGAGTGTAACGAATCTTCTGGTTATCTTCGATCCTGTGAGTCAAGCTCTGGATCATGGTATGCCTGTGGATGTAGTCTATTTGGACTACACTAAGGCATTTGATTCAGTGTAACAAAAGAGTTTGTTAGTTTCACTGGTACAGACAGGTTTGGACAAAGGGTTGGTGACTTGGATAGGATCCTGGTTGGTGGACCACAGTCAGAGAGTGGGCATCCATGGATATTTTTCAGATTTGGGGGAGGTGACTAGTGAGGTCCCCCAGGGATTGATCTTGGGCCCTATTTTGTTTAGGATTTTTGTATCATCTATGCAGGTGGAGGATGGGGTATGGATGTGTCAGTACGCGGATGACACAAAGATGGGGGCCATAGTTAATAATACAGAAGTGGTACTTAAATTTCAAAATCAATTAAAAAATTTGGAAAAATGGGCTATTGAGCATAAATTATTATTTAATGATGTCAAATGTAAAGTGATGCACTTTGGTAGTATACTATAAATAACAGAACAAAAGTGTCGAGAATGAGAAGGACTTGGGCATTTGGATAACAGACATGCTAAAATTTGATAAACAGAATACAGAATGTGTTAAGAGGGCAAATCGTATACTGGAAAACATACTAAGAAACATTAAAAGTAGGAGCAAGGAGGTGTTGGTCCCACTGTATGGCTCCCTGGTAAGACCAGTGCTAGAGTATAGGGCTCCATTTAGTACACCTCAAAGCATAAGGAGTGTAATTGCAGTGGAAAGGGTGCAGAGAAAAGTAATGAGAAAGTTTAAAGTGGTTTAGGATAAAAGAGGTTGCTCCAATCAAGGGGCAGCTCAGATTGTCATGGGACCCACTGGGAAGGAGAGGTGAGGCAAGAAGCAGGGGGAAGGGGGGAGCCAGAATAGGGAACACAGAGGGAAGAGGGGGGGAAATCAGGCAGGAATAAGGTCACAAAGGGGGAAGGAGATCAGGAATGAGGTCAGAGGGAGGGAGGGGCAAGAAGCTGGGGGGAGGGGGGTCAGGAGCCCAGAATTGACTGAGGGGGCACAGGAAGAGGGTGAGCTAAGGGGGTTGAAAAGGGCCTGATGAGAAGGGAGAGCCCTCTCTTCTACAGCATCTGAATTTAATTTCATTTTCACAGAGCTATCTGGAGGTTGGGGTTTAAAGAAACCTAGGATCTCAGGTAAGGTGTGGGAGCAGTGGGCCTGGTAGGCTGAGATGGTCCGGGGGGGGGCCCAAGGCATGTCACACAACCTTGAAAATATATATATATACAGTAGGTAAATCTAAAAAAAGATAGAAAAATAAACAACACAACCAAGGGGTACTGCAATGTGTAAAGCAAGTAGATGTTTCTAAGGAAGGTATAAGAATTGCTAAAGAAGGATTAGAATGTGTGGATGGTGCAGGTGATCTGAAATACCAGCCACACTTATAATATGTAACTGCTGTTCTGTCTTTTATCTCTCCCTCGCTGGAATTGCAGCATTTTAAAACAGCAAGGGTATTGGTTTGAATGTGAGCTGTGAGGATGGAAGTGGACAGCTTATGGGGACGAGCAGGCAACCTGGAGCAGAAGATCATTTCGTGTTGGTGTAGTTTTCAGTAGTTTTTGCCCAGGATGCTGGGGGGTCACTAGCGGCGGTCACGGCCCAGTGGCTTGCAAGGGTTTTTTCAGGCTGGAATGAGTTTGGCAGTGGTGTGTAGCAAGCAATGAGCCAGACCATGGGGGACTTCAATGAACGCGGGCTGAGGATCACCGCTGCAGTTGCCAGGGCAAAGCTGTGGTGGGAGGGGGCATCTGGCTTCCCGGTAGGCCACAGGGCAGTGACCGCATGGTCAGGCCGTGTCAGGGTGGTCTCAGGAGAGGGACCAAGTGGGACAGCAGAGTGGGTGGGGAAGCTTGCTGGGTTCTTACGGTGGGCTGCTGATGCATCAAGATGGAGACAGGATGAAGGATTTTGCAGGCCACTGGCCTTTCTTGGAGGGCAGAGGATGAGCGGAGGGCCTGGAAAAAGGGGGGTATACCAGGGCCAGGCCTGGCAGTGGGTGGCATCCCAGAGAGGTGCTCCATGAGGTATGGCAGCTGGTGAGGGGAATCCGTGAATAGGCCAGTGGGCAGACCTGCTGTCAGCATTCAGCAGTGTGCGACTGCCATCTTGAGCCCACATGGTGGCAAGCAATGCAGAAGGTTGGGCCAAATGACCAGTGGGGCCTTTCAGTGAGATGCCAGGCCTGAGGGCAAGGGGCAAAGTACTGAGGACTGGGAGGGGCATGCCTACGGGGAGACAGCAATGTGGGGACCTGGTAGCACACAACAAAAGGTGGTGCACAGTCAGGAATGTTTCCACAGCATAGCAGGGCCAGGCCAGGATAATGCCCTGGGGACAGGAGTGTGCAGAACGCCTGTGGATGATGACAGGACACAGGCATGGGATGAGGGCGCAGCAGCCCTCGGGTGAAACAAGAAGGAACAAGAAAGGTGACAGTTGGTTTATTGTCAGCAGGCCCAATGGATCTGGTTGTGGCTAAGTGCTCTGATTTTGGACGGGGGAGTGGGGAGGCATGCAGTGCAAGGCGGAATGGGGGATCACTAGCCATTGGGTCTGGGTTTTTCGGGATTATGGAATGGAGAGTACAGGGAGACTCAAGGCAGCTCCTATGCTACTGTGCACAGTTCAGAATCAGTGCACAGTGTGGCAAGGCAGCACTAGCAACTGCATTCAATTGCCTTATGGGGGAATCACTGGGGGCCTGCGGGCAAGGGTGTGCCAGATTCTCCTACTGGAGGCAGCCGCATAGCAGCGCAGAAGGGGATACCTGGGGCAGGGGAGGGGAGCGGGCTATGAGGGGGTCCCAGGGGTGTGTGCATAAGATGCTGGGCCTCCAATATCTCTGGGCAGAAATTGTGGAACCCTGGGTTAAGAAGCCAGTGGGAAGGGGAGGTAGAAAAATAAATAAATAAATAAAAACACAAAGGGGGTGCAATGCTAACTGTCACATTTTGTTGTAATTAGCAGCATGGCACCAAAAAAGGCACTGAAGCAGAAGCCCAATGAGGCACTGGCTAGTGAAGCTGTGGAGCTGATGGATCGGTGCAGATGATCCTGGAGTAATCTTTGGCAGCTGAAGAGAAGGAGAAGAAGGTGGACAAAAGGAAGGAGCCACCAGTGAGCAAGGAGAGGGCCAGGAAAAGGGTGACCAGGCAGAGCCCGGACGAGGGTGGTGAGCCCCATCTGGAAGAGGGTAAGGTCCCCTTGGTGGACATCACGGTGGATGGGAGCCTAAAAGGTTACTTGGTGGGGATAATGAAGGAGCAAGGGGATAAAGGGTGGAGGAGGTAGACAGGACTTGGAGGGAATCACAGAAAAAGAAAACAGATCAAGGGACAGCAGGGTCACCAGGTATGACACTGGATGATCATGTGTCCCAAGCCCTGAAAGAAAAAATTTGGAAGGGAGAATATGTGGACATGTTTGCCCTTGTTGATGAAGACACGGCAAAAAAGTACAAACAGAAGGAGTCAGTGGGGAATTTTGAAATGGCGGTAGCATTGACCATCGTCGGGAAAACCAGTGAGGATATCTCCAACTAGGTGAAGACATTTTTGACCTGGATGGAGGGTTTTACAAATTTCAGTGCCATAATGCTACAAAAGAAACCAGAACTGGCTGCTCATGTACTCATCCATTATATGGAACGCATACCGGGTACTGTCCGGCTATGGGCAGCTGGTGTGTGATGAGAAATTCAGGCAGAGGGTGGCGTCTCATGGAGATGTCCAGTGGGATGTAACCATTGTGGAGCTCTGGATAAGGACGCTGTCCACACATGGAGGTGCGGGAGCGAGGGGAGGAAAAACTCGAGGGGAGGACAAAAGCTTGTTGGGCGTAAAATAAAGCGAACTGCACGTGGGCCACTTGTAAATTTAAACGTGCCTGCCCGGGGTGTGAGGGAGCCCACCTGGTGGTCAGATGCAAGACACAAGGGGAGAGGCAGGCAGGTAGCTCAGGCAGCCAGCCTTTTCAAGAGGAGGAGTCCAGAGAGAATAAAGGGGGAGGGCATGGGGGGCAGGGAGGTCATTTCAGGTGACAGAGTGGGAGAGAGGGGTATGGGGGGAACTAAACCAGTGAAGGGGTGGATGGGAACACTCACTGGCCTGGACACCGATTGAGGAGGAAGTGGTCAGGGAGTGGACCCGGGGATACCCTGATGAGAAAGCTGGGTATATACTGAGGGAGGGTTTTCTGAGAGGCTTTAACCTATATTTTTCAGGGGTACAGAAAGCCATGCAGGCAAAAAAGTTGGTATCTGTCAGGGGCAGGGAGGAGGTAGTGGAGAGTAAAATCAAGAAAGTGAAAGAAGCGGGTAGGATAGAAGGGCCATTTCAGGTTCTCCCTTTCAACAATTTAAGGGTGTCTCCATTGGGGATAGTCCCCAAGAAGGCCAAGGGTGAATTTTGCCTGATCCACCACCTCTCCTACCCGGAGGGGGAGTCAGTCAATGACGGTATTCCCACGGAACGCTGTGCAGTGGTGTATGACACCGTGGACAAGGCAGTGGACCAGATCAGGGCCACGGGTGAGGCCTGGATGGCAAAAACAGATACTGAATCTGCTTTCCGGCTTCCCCCAGTTCAGGAAGAGGATTGGGAACTTTTGGGTTTCCAGTTCCAAGGGCAGTACTACTTCGACAAGGCCATGCCCATGGGGTGCTCTGTGGCCTGCGCCACATTCGAAATGTTCAGCACATGGCTGCAATGGGTCTTTACCACGTGGCATGGGCATGGGGAAGTAGTACGTTATTTAGATGATTTTCTTTTCATTGGGAGGACCGAGGGAGGCACCCATAGGATGCTGGTAGCATTCGAAGAGGTATGTGAAAAGGTGGGTGTTCCTCTAGCGGGGGGGATAAACCGTGGGAGCCTCTCGACATTTGAAATTTTTGGGCATTGATTTGGATCTGGATGAACAATGTCTTCATCAACCAAAGGACAAGGTAGATAGGCTGCGGGAACTCATGTGGGAGATGAAAGGTAGGAAGCGGGCCCAACTCAGAGTAGTCCAGCAGCTACTGGGGCATATGAATTTCACCTGCAGGGCAATTGCCCCGGGCAGGGTGTTTACCAGATGTTTAGCGAGAGCCTCAGCAAAAGTCAGACTTCCACATCACTGGGTGGAAGTGACTGTATGGATCAAGGATGATCTCTTGGCTTGGGATGGGTTTTTACAAGGGTATAATGGCACCACCTTTTGGAGGGAGGGATGGACATTGGCTTCAGAATTGGAGCTCTTCACTGATGCAGCGGGGGGTCTTGGGAAGGGGGCATATTTATTTGGAGAGTGTATTTCGGAGCCATGGCACCCCAGGTGGAATGAATTGGGTTTGACCAATGACATCACAATTCCTGGAGGCTTTCCCAATCTGGGTTGCATTAAGGGTATGGGAGCACAGGCTGTGGAACAAAAAAATATTGTTCCATTGTGATAACATGGTGGTGGTAACCATCATGAATAGACAGTCCAGGTCCATGGTGGTGGTCTTGAGGGTAGCCAGGCAGTTGATTTGGGAAGGTTTAAGACTTAACTTAACTTTTAGAGCCAGGCAAGTGGAAGGGGTGAGGAACGACATTGCTGACAGCCTTTCACATCTCAAGTTGGACAGGTTTTGGGAACTGGCACCATGATCAGTGGCACAGAGGTCCTTGGTACCACAAGAACTCTGGAAGATTGGATGGAAGGAGCCCAGCTACTGTTTTCAAAGCACCTGGGTGATAAACACGCTGAAGGCCTATGAGGTGGCATGAAGCAACTTCCAGGTTTTTTGAGGGGGTCTTGGGCTTGAGGTAAGTGCCCCAGTAATGGAAGCCCAGATCATGAGGTACATGGTGTCCAAGTGGGAAAGGAGCATGTCTGGGGACACAATGGGAGTCCATCTGGCCTGCATTGGGCTGGTCTGTCAGGCAAGTGGGTGGGGGGCACAGAACCTGGCCCAGGTGGTGTGGTGCATGCATCAAGGGTGTCTGAGACTGCAGGGCAGGAGGGCAGACAGAAGCAGGCCCATAGGAGCAGAATTATTGGAAAGGCTTGTGACCATGTTTCCTTGTGTCTGCACCTCAGCACAGGAAGGGCAGCTGTTTGAGGCCATCTTCTGTGTAATGCATAAAGGAGCATTCAGGTTAGGGGAGATAGTGGCACAGACAGGTGGGGACAAGGGGATGGTTTGCAGATGGGAGACATTGCCTGGTTTGAATCCTCAGCCACAATTTGGCTGAAGCAGTCAAAAATGGACCAGGAGGACAAGAGATGTAGCATGGAGCTATGCAAAGCAGGAAGGGAAGGGAATTTGTTGATGGCTGCATTAGGCAGATATTGGAAGGACCGGCCAGTGGGGAGAGGAGTGTTCTTCTGACATGGGGGTGGGGAGCCAGTCATGGCTGCCCAGGTTATGGTGGTCCTGAAGAAAGGTATGGCTTTCTAGGGGGAGGAACCAGGGAGTTTCTCATCACACTCTTTCCACATGGGCACTGCCTCTGACATGGTTGGGGAAGGGGGAAACCACGGGAAATTCAGAGGGTAGGCAGATGGTCATCACAAGCATACAAGAAGTACATTGTGCCATGACGTAACATTATGTACTTTTTGTCTCCTAGGGTCTGGCCGGGAAAAGGTGGTGTGGACAGTGGGGCATTCGTTCATCCACAGGGCAGAGGAGTGGGCCCGCACCATGATGGGGGGAATACAGTTGGGACAGGATCCAGCATGGACATGGATCATATGGCTGGGCTGGAGGGGCCTGATGTGGATGGGCTTGCTGCCGCTGCTGGAAGAAGGAAGCCATTTCCACCCATCTCTGGACCTGATCGTGGTGCATCTAGGAGGAATGACTTGGGTAGATTGCCTTGGGTGGACTTGGTCCACATGAGCTGGAAGGACCTGTCTGTGATAAAGGCCAGATGGCCACGGGTGAACATTGCCTGGTCAGAGATGATACAGTGAAGAACCTGGATGGGGGGGACAATGAATCTGCTGGCAGTTGACAAAGCATGTAAGAGGGTGAGCTGTAGGCTAGCAGAGTGGGCACGGCAGTCAGGAAGTGGCTACATTACCCAGGGTTTAATATGACACAACACCCCAGGGTGGTACAGAGAGGATGGGGTACATCTGTTGGCGGTTGGCAATGCAGCATTCATGGGGGCCATTAGGGAGGCCGTAGAGACTTGGTGAGGCTAAGGAAGAGCCCAGGACCTAGTTTTTAATGGGGAAGCCCACATAAGCCTCAAGGGGGCAAGTGCAGGCTAGTAGAGAAAAAGGTAGGGATAGGGGCTGAGCCATAGGAAGGGTATGGCTACGCTGGGGGGGGCTTCATATGGGGTAATCACCTCAAGGGGGAATGGGGCTGGGGGGTCAGGTGGGGAGAACACCTAAACCCAGAAGAAGAAGAAATGGAAAAGAAATGGAAAAAGGTGGCAGCAGGTAGCCACACCTGGGCTGCATGAAGAAAAGATGGAAGGCGTCGACCTAAAGAGTGTAATGTGAATATGGTGTATGTGGGGGGTGTTGGAACCCCGGATGTTGTAAATAAGTTGTAATGAAGTTAGGTGTGAAATGACAGTCATAAATGTAAAGGTTTCTACCCAAAATAAACTTCAGATGGTGAACAGTGGAAAAGAGATGGTGTGGTCTTTCCAGAGGGGCTTCAATGACAAGGTCTGTGAGGATAGACTTGGGAAATTAGGAATGTATTATGTGTGTTACCAAAGAATTTGAGGGGATTCATGTTTTGTATACAGAGCTTTGCACGATGAGGTGATCTAGTAGTAAGTAGTAGTAAAAATGTTTATTTTTATACAGGAAAGATCTTTTTCACATCATTAGGTCAAACAACCCATTTTCAAGATGGTCCTGTTTAAATGAGTTTACCTGAAAAATAGTTAATACAAAAACATAGAAAAACATAGTTACCAAATATATTTCATGCTGACAATATTATTCTATACTAATACTGCTTCTATCTGTTAAAGTGCACATCCAACTGTATTATATTCATATGAGGGTAACACATTTTACACAAGTGTTATCAAAAATATGTTTTTTTTAATTATAATTAAGCTTTAATATCAGCAGGGTTATCATTTATATTGAGTTTATCTTTATTTTGTAATGGTTAGATTTTGCTTCACTCAGTGGTACAGGTCATCCAGATTATCTTTTGTTGTAATAATGAGGGTTTTTCAGTTACTAACTTAACATTTACAATCCATTTTTAAGTTAAGCCACAGATGTTTTAAAGAATTTAGTGCTTTGCTGCTGTTGTTTTAACTTACCATCTATAGATTCCCATAATTTATGTGTGTATATTTATTATTTGAATCTCTCAGATTATATTTCAATTCTTTTATTTTCAATTTGTCTAGTTTTTTCTATCCTGTATGACTGAGCAAATCTGACCCAACCATTTTAAATTCCTTTCATGTTCCAACGGTAACCAATTCAGAGAATTTGACATTTCACAATGATGTTTATGATAATCACACTGCAAGATGAATCTAGCAAGGTTGTTATAGACTATATCCAGTTTTTTAAATTTTTTTTATATGTCATAACATAAATATGACTCCCATAATCCAAACATGGGATTATTAATTGATTTACTATGCTTAGTCTCATCTTCTGATCCAAACAAAATCCTGATCTACAGAAGGTGCCACGTTTTTTGTTCATCTTCTTTCCCAGTTCATCTGTGTGAAAGCCAGACTTTAATCCCTCATCTATCCACACTCCAAAATACTTATAGCAAATTTCTTGACTCAGTATTTATTTTTTTTAATGTTCTTATTTGAATTGAAGTTTGTATGTTTTCCTTTTTTCCTCTACTTGATTTGAAAATCATTGTTTTTGTTTTCTTACTATTTAATACTAAATTTAAATTTTGTAACCATAGTTCCATATTTGTGAAATCTGTTTGTAATTTAGATTCCATTTCTTGAAATGTATTTCCCTATTCTAATAATACCGTGTCGTCGGCATATAACTTCACTTTCGCATGTTCTATTTTTTCAACCAAATCATTTACAGTATATATATATATATATATATATATATATATATATATATATAAGAAACAATACAGGTCCTAAAATAAAGCCTTGTGGGACCCCTCTTTGTACTAAAGCAGGATTTGATAAATGGTTACCTAGCTTTACCTGTTGTATTCTGCAAGATAGATATGACTGGAACCAGGGGAGAGTTTCTTCATCTAGGCCAATATTTCTTAATCTGCTTATTTGAATTTTGTGGTCCATGGTGTCAAAGACTTTGGAGAGATTCATGAATACTGCACCTCCTGAACTGCCCTCATTCATCTGAGTAGATATATTATCTACCAGGTCAGTGAGCGCAGTGTTTGTGGAGTAGCCCTTTCGGAATCCTGACTGGTAGCAGGTCAGCTGTGAGCCCTTCTCCAGGAACTCACTTAGCTGCCTCTGCACCAGGCTCTCCATCACCTTCGACACTGTGGACAACAAAACAATTGGTCTGTAATTTGTTGGCTCTATGGTTGAGCCCCCTTTATGAACTGGAATGATCTTCACTTTTTCAAAGATGTAGGAAATTTATTGTCTATAAGACTTCAATTAAATATCTTAGAACTGGAGCTGTTATTTCTACCAAGTCTCTCAGAAATCTATTTTCTATTCTAGCTAAACCTTGTGCTTTATGTATATTCAGTTTTCTTAGTTCTAGTTTAACTTCCTTATAGGAGATATTTTTAAATCTAAAGTTTTGATTATTTGCATTTTTCCTTTTTGTTTGGATTTGTCCCCCCTTTACTAACTTTGGGAAAATCTATATCCAGACGAATGGTAAAATATTTGTTTAAACTATCTGCTGACTTCATTAATGGCAATAATATCCCTTTCTGTTCTATCTGAATGGATCTTTGTTATTAACTGGTTTCTCAAACAATGTTATCAATGTCCGGTATTTTTGAGGATCTTTACTAATCTACACCTCTCTATAGTAATAAGAAGCTTTTGATTTCCTGATTTTTGTCTTTAGATTATTTCAAAGTTTTGTTTGCTTTTTTCAGTATCAGATTTTTTATTATGATATCCTTTTTTTAAGTTCTCTGTAATCCATGGCAAATGTGTTTTTCTAGCAGTAATGATTTTGAGTGGAGCTACTTCATTGCATGCTTCCAAATTATCTCTGTAAATTCCTTTACAGCTAGGTCCAGGTCTGGTATTAAAATAAGTCTTTCCCATTTTATTTTTGCTAATAAATTATTACATTTTTCTATACTGTAGTTTTTAAAACATCTGTATTCAGTCTGTGGTGGTCCTTCTTTTACCTCATCTATTTCTTTAGAAAATGGCCTAATAAGGAGAAACAATCAGAGCGGAACTACTAGATTGCACCCATATCAGCTAAAGGGAGATCTATATAGGACCACAAGGAGAGGGACATGGTTTAACCAGAGGGTGGTAAAAGAGTGGAACACCCTACCAGAAATGGTGGTGGTAGATCCAAATATGACCTCATTTAACCATCGTTTAGACCAACATATGGGGGGAAGTTAGAATACATCCACAGTTAGTGGCAAGTCTGTTTATGGCTTATTAGGCTACTAGACTTTAATTCCCTACCTATGAACCTATGAACTTTGGAATCACCTACAAGGAGATTCTGCCTGGCCAATGTCTTTAAGTCTCTGGGGCAGGACTGCATGCAATAGTTCTTTCTGTATCAATTATCTTTCACTGCTTATCCAGAAACTTTGAGATTCACGAATAAACCAAGAATCATGTCATCTGCATTTATCCAGCTTCATAGATGGGCTAATGAAGCAGTTAACATTATATCAATGGCTGAGATAAGCATCTGTTGTTTCTGTATATAGGTGATAACTAAATACATCAGGTACATGATTTTATTTTGTGAGTCTTCATGTCCAGTCTGGACTCGGTTTTCTGTGAGGTGAGGCTTTTTTGTTTATTTGATTTTGTTTATTTATGATGGTTATGTTTGGGATTATTTGGTTAATTTTATGCTGTTAAGATTGATTATTTTAGTGTTTGGGGTTTATTGTTTTGTTTTATTTTGTTTAAGCAGTGACATGTGCTGGCCTTCAGTCCCCACAGTGGTACACTATTCATCCTCCTCTCTTCGCACCCTCCACCCTTTTTATACTCTTCCCCTACAATTTGATACCAGTGCTGTAGAGCATTGGGGATTGTTTGTAGGAGAGTGAGGAGGGCGGGGGTATGCGAACAGGAGAGGATGAATGAGGGGGCCACCATATCAGGGTTATTAAGTCCAGAAGGTGCCCTGGGGTGAAATGGAACCCAGATCATGGTTTACCATGTCTGGTGCCCATACCCAAGGGCACTACTGAATTTAGCAGGCAGATAGGCCAGACAGTCTCTGAGGTTTGTCCAACTTGGGCAGTGTTATGCAATGCCAGGTCCGTCAGGAATAAGACCACCATTATTGCAGATCTTGTTGGCTAGGCTGACTTGGCTTGCATCACCGAGACCTGGCTGGATGAAAATTCAGGCCTCATATTGGAGGCCATGACTCTGGCTGGGTACTCGGTGATACACCGCCTGAGATTGGACTGCAGGGAAGGGGGGTTGCAGTCTGTTTCAAGACTGAATTGGGCCTCAGGAATGTGGTAGTGGGTGAGACTGAGTCCTTTAAGTGCACAGTTGTAGCAGGTGTAGGTGTTCAAATTGTTCTCATCTACCGTCCATTCGGAGATGGGAAACGCGTCTTACAGAAAGTAGCAGACTTCATCGTTGACATGCCGTTTGAGTCTCCCAGATTGATGGTTCTGGCTGACTTCAACACCTGGGTCGACGATGAACTCTCTCAATTTGGTAATCACTTGCTCAAATTAATGTCTTCTTTGGGCCTCACACAGGTAATTTCCACTGCTACTCATAAATCTGGACACTCTCTGGACTTAGTCTTCCTCTTAGGGATTGATGCATCTGACGTGGGGGTGGAACCAGTTGCCTGGTCAGACCACTACACCATGAGGTTCAATTTTTTACCCACCTGAGAAGGTCTTCCCCTATGGAGATGGTCAGGTAGCACCAATTATGGAATATTACTTCCCAAGGCCTTGCGGCAGTCCTTGACCTATCATCCCCCGTGTTGGCAAGCAGTAATCCAGAGACACTGGTGTCGGCCTATAATGTGGCTGTTACAGCAGCCCTGGATCTTATTGCTCCTGCTCATGAGTGCCCCTTATCCCTTCATCCCAGGTCCCCATGGTTCAATGGGACATTGAGGGAGATGCGGGGACAGGGGCGAAGGTTAGAGCGATGTTGGCTCAAGTCCGTCCTTGAGGTCAACCGCCTTAGATAGATGGAACATTATTCTATCTATCAATCTGCAATTACCTATAAGAAGGCAGAATCCCTGTCCAAGAAGATTGCAGTTGCTCAGAATCAACTGGCTCAGCTGTTTCAGACTGTAGACAGACTGTGCAACCCAGCCTGTCTGCAAGTTCGAAAAGCCTTTTCACAATTACAGTGCGAGGAGCTCACTCGCTACTTTGCAACTAAAGTGGCTGACATCAGGGCGGACCTGTGCCCAGCAATCTCTAAGGGTGATGTCGTAGAACAGTGTGAGTTCATAGTACCCCAATTCTCTTGGTGTTCCTTTGGTTGACCTGAGTTTGTGGATATTATGAGGATCATCCATAGTGTGCATCCCATAAGCTGTAGTTTGGATCCTGGACTGACTTCCCTAATTTTGGGTTGTACTGCTATCATTGGTCCAGTCCTGGTGCAAATAGTCTGGTGCTCCATGGAGTCAGGTGAGTTTCCTAGCTCCCTGAAAGAGGCAGTGGTGACACCTCTCTTGAAGAAAGCTACCTTGGACCCAGACTGTTTCTCAAACTACAGACCTATCTCTAACCTTCCCTTTATTGGGAAGGTTATTGAGAAGTTAATGGCAGCCCAATTGGAAGACCATTTAACCATCCATAATATCTACGAATCCTTCCAATCCAGTTTTCGTAAAAGACATAGCACCTAGACTGCGCTGGTTTGGGTGCTTAATGATCTTCTGAGGGTGACAGATCAGAAGAGAAGTTCCATTCTAGTTCTCCTTGGTCTCTCATCAGCTTTTGACACTGTGGATCACCTGATGTTGATAGCATGCCTGAGGCAAATTTGTGGAATGTCAGGAACTGTTTTACAATGGTTCACCTCATTCCTCACTGGGAGATCACAAAGAGTTGTGTCGGGAGTCTTTTCTTCTGGCCCAACTCCTTTGTTGTGTGGGGTGCCTCAGGGTTCCGTGCTGTCACCCATGTTATTTTCAGTGTACATGCTGCCCCTCAGAGACATTATAAGATGGTATGGGCTGAGGTTTCACTGCTATGCAGATGATACCCAGCTATACCTGTCTTTTGCACCTGACCAGGATGGAGCTCTCGCGGTGTTTAACAACTGTCTGGAAGAAATCCAGGGTTGGATGGATTCTAGTTGGTTAAAGTTGAACTCAGAGAAGACAGAGGTTCTGGTTGTGGACCCGGATGGTCAGATAGAGAGGTCACGTGATGGCACACCCTCTGGAATTTTTCTTGCTGGCATGTCACTTCCGACCTCTGAACAGGTGCGTAACCTTGGAATTGTCTTAGATGACAGGCTGATCTTACAGTCTCAAGTGTCGGCCATTGTCAGGACTTCCTTTTACCATCTTAGGAATATTGCCAGGGTTAGGCACCTTGTTCCGTCTAACTCTTTGCCAACGTTGGTCCACGCCTTAGTGTTCTCGTGTTTGGACTACTGCAACGCCCTATACTTTGGGCTTTCAGGGGTTGAAATCCATCGCCCACAGCTGGTGCAGAATGCTGCAGCCTGAGTTCTGACTGGGACAAGTAGGTTGTGTCATATTACCCCAGTGCTGCGCGAATTGCACTGGCTTCCTATATGGTGGTGGATCACCTTTAAAGTCATTTTATTGACTTTTAAAGCCCTTCACGATCAGGGTCCGGCCTATCTGAAAGAACTCCTGGTGCCTTACTACCCCAGCCGATCACTCTGCTTGGCCAACGAGGGGTTGTTAGAGATTCCAAGAGTGAGTTTAAAATCTTCTGACAGCAGAGCATTTTCTTATGCTGTACCCACTCTTTGGAATTCTCTACCACGCCGGTTACGGGAGTGCACCTCCGTGGAGGAATTCAAGAATAATCTGAAAACTCATCTATGGCGAATGGCCTTCTTGGATGGTTATTCATAGGTTAATTTTCACAGTGCTGAGATCTTACTTCATGTTTTATTAACTGATTTTAATGTTTGATGTTATTATGTTATGATTTTACTTATATGTATTATTGGATTTATATTTGATGTTATGGTCGTAATGAGTTCAGAGCCTTGGTAAATTGAAAGGCGCTTTATAAATAAATGTATTATTATTATTATTATTATTATTAAATACACTTGAACACAGGCAGCAGTCTGGGAATTAGTGATGTCTTAATAAAAACACTCTCATATACAGTTCATACACGTAAGCAAACCAGAGGCATTATGTTCAGACTTTCTACACAGTTGGTCTACTGTACAGATCTGAATGACCTTCTCAGATGAGTCTTAATTATTTCCCATCACCACCACTGTTATTGTGTGAAATACTACAGATAACCACATATGACATCATCTTCACAACATGCTAAATTTGGGTACTAATTCATAAATGTATAGACAGCCACACATACCCACACACAGCCATGTTTAACTACAAGCACGCATGCCCACAAATATAATAGCCTCTCTCACACACCATCAGCAAATTGTTAATGAGTGATGGATATGAAGATGAATGATGCTATGCTGGGAACTGATCACTTTACATAAAAAGGGAGTTTGGTAGAGGTGTGCTTGCCCTATGATAGCCCCCCATATCCATCCATCATCAGTCCTATCAGGGGTCCAAAAGCTCCTGTGCCCCAGTTGGAGCACACAACATACTGACAGCTCAGTTACTCCAGTATTTATGGTCCCTAGGTCCCGCACCACTCTGGGGCAATGGTCTTTCACCTACAGAGTTACCATCTGGCTCAACTCCTTAAATATGGACATCTCTTCTGAAGCAAAACTAAGTCCCTTCAAATGCAAGCTCCAGCAGCGCCTACTTTCAAATAGTATTTGTGACTGCCACCTATAGTAGCCATAACCCTTTAGTATGATACTTAGTTAGAACAGACCCCATGGCACTTTATTTCTACCCATCCCACATCCTCTTCTCCCACCCACATCTCCCTGCTACTACACGGCTTGCCTTCTGAACTTTTCCAGCTCTCCATTCACCTACCCCTCTCCCTTTCCCCATTTCCCTTGCCCACTCCTGCTATCTCTCCTCCCATCCCTGCATCTCTCCCCCTTCTTCCCACCCCTCCATTCTCTTTTACTGTACTCCCCTGGTCCCTGCCAAAGTCTTCTTGGCTACTCCTTGACTTGAGTTACTTTTCATCCCCTTCCTCTTCTGCACCCTTGTCACCCTCCTTCCTCAGCCTGTGGCTCCCTGTTTTGCTCCTCAACATCACCTACTCCCCTCCCCATTCACCCTCCATCACACCTTTTTTCTCTAGCCCAACCACCCTTCATGCCTTACTCTTCCCCCTTCTCATTCTCTCTCTCCACTACCTATCTTTCATCCCCCTTTCCTTACATACCTGGACTCTAGACAAGGCCTAGTGGGCTGCTCTACCTTTGGCTTTTCTACTTTCTCCCCCTTCCTCTTTTATTTAGTATAACGTACAGTACTCTTATTTATTATGTACATCATACCTGCCTCAATGTATTTTCATGATATTTATTACTCTCTTTGCTCATCAAATACCTTGTTTTGTTTATGTTTTACTCTCTTTACTTTCAATGTGAACCTTTGTAAAAGAGTTGTATTGCTCAAAGTTATTGTAATCCAAGAATAAATAAATAAAATAAATAAATAAATAATTCATGATATCACTACCAAAACCCACCCCAACAGTCATCAGACCTGCATTAAGTAAATATGTGGCTGTCTTGTCCCTGATATAAAGCAAGATTGCTGGCTGGAGGTTTCAGAACAGGCACCAGCACTATGAGATTGCATGTGCTGCTTGGGTTCAGCTTGGCAAGCTTAACAAGATGTAGTCAAGTCCATGCTTTACACTGGTTATGATGACATTGATGGTACAACTGCACTCTTTACTTCATTACATTATAAAAGACAGTCAGTGTGCTGACACAAGGTTGACACCACCACTGTGAACACCAGCACAGCAACAGTAGTTGCCTGTCTGCAGCAAGTTGCTGTGCTGATGTGAGGAAGACACCGGCGATAGGTTTCCTGGTATTGCACCCCCCCAGTCCAACTCTGACTCAGAGTTAGATATTTAGAGACTGGAGGGTGAGAAGTGTTCAAGGGGCTCTGCCCCCGATAGAAACACACTGGCATCCCTGATGGCACAATGTCGACACTCTACATTTTGTCTGTCACTTTGGGGGGATGTCGTTGAGAAGGCTGTCATAGCACTATAGTAAATCCAACATGGTCTACCACCTCTGCAATAGGAAAAGATATAAAATTAGCCCATGTCTCATAAGCAATAGAAACTAATGGCAGACACAAGAAGTGCATTAATCATTCTCATTTTAACTTACTGTATGTTGCCCGATCCCCTGCTCTTCTTGCTAAATGATGCATGTTACATGAACTGCCAGCATCTAAGCACACAAAGTACAGCACAGTGACACCCTGGTCCAATGCAATTTAGCTTTTGTTGGTAGGACAGTCTTCATACAAGTTTATCATACTTCATGGTGTGTAAGAATGGGAATGGGGAGGCGTTATGACCTAATAGCAGACAAAATGAAAGGTACAATTAGACAATAAGCATTTCTCAATGCCAAATGTTTGCTTGCAGGTATGTGCTGCTCAAGTGATTGGCACTGATAGGCACTACACACAAAAGTTATTAAATTACTTATTTTTTATTTTTGTATTTTGACCCCTACTTTTGAAGATACTTGATTTAGAATTCACTTTATAGACATAACTGTACCATTTGTAATATTTTGGCTGAAATGTCATTTCACACAAAAGGTGCAAAAATCCATCTCATCCAGGATTTTAAAAAGCAAAGCTGTCATGTTTATGAGGCGGTGTGTAAAAATGGCTATGTTGAAAGTTTGGAGCCAAAATAGTGAATATTAGTGAAGTTATTAGAGAACGCTGAAAGAGTGTAATGTTCAGTCATAACCTAGGCATTTTACTGTATTTTTTTTTCATTTTTATTTAAACTAGTAAGTACTGTAGAGTGGCAAAAATGCAATTTTCAGAGAAACCAGTACACAGAAACAAAAGCCATTAAAAACATTACTTAAAACATATACAGTTGGACAACAAATTTTCAACATAGCCTTCTTATTACCCCACCTAATGAATCCAGTAGGTGAAAATCCAGCCAAAACATCAAAGAAAACTGTACACAGTCAAAGTGGATGGTGTCAGAAGTCAGCACCAGAGAAGATCAACTGAAAAGACACACTGGCTAAATTCAGTTATTGTAATAGTAACACAATTATTTATTGAGTGAAACTATAGAAGACAAGTGGTGGAGGTGCAGTTCATCTACAACAAAACAACAGAAACAACGAAGTGCAAGAGCAGATGATGGCATTGTGGTTTGCAATCTTAACTCTTCCTGGTTTAAATTTCATTGAAGCATTGAGTCCTAAAGTGTAGTGGAAACTCGCAAAGACTCATAGAAGACTGGTTGTCCACAAACGTAAAGTCATTTTATTCAAGCTCCTGCTTTGTAAGAAAGATGCCAACAAGAAAAAAGAAAAGAAACCGGTGGCTGTAAAACCATACTATCCAGCTTGCACTGGCTTGATGTGTCACATGCTTACTTATCAACTAACAGAGCCATCATCAGAGCATAGGTGCATGTGGGCTGTGTGTGCTTAAAAGGCAGTCTCTTAAAACTATACATCTGTTTAAGTACCTGGAGGAAAATAGGACTATACCAAAAGAGCAAACAAGCATAAAATGAACAAATGGGAACAAATAATAAACATAAATTTCAGGAATAAAATACTAAGTGTATATTGGAACAAATCATTAAAGGGCAATCTATCTTGCAGCAAAGTACAAATAAAAAATGTAAGTCAAAATAGGTTTCAAAATGTTAAAGCCCAAAACACACACATGTTCAACCACCCTAGAACTGGTAAAAAATTCTACATAAATGCCTTCATCAACTGCAGCACAATGGGAGTGATTTACCTACTAACACATCCATGTGGTATAGGCTAGGCAGGCCACACAAAATGGGCAGTAGACCAGAGTTGGTGAACGTAAGGGAGCAATAAGAAACAAATATTTCAACTAAGCAGTGTTCAGCAGCTTCCATGAAATTCTATGGCATTGAGAAAGTGGAAATATGCCCAAGAGGGTGAGACATGAAATCTAAACTCGAACAGAGAGTCTTTCTGGATATTTACATTAAAACATTAGTACCTCTCGGTCTCAATGAGGATATCCTGATGCACAACTACCTTTGATTCAGTCCCCTCCTTCTGACAGTATAAGCAACATCATGACTTGCCAGCTTTGCCCATTTTTTGCCTTTTTGAATATGATTTTCTGGTTCACTTTCTTCTATCTGTTGGCATGACTTGTCTGCTCTGCCAATATGTTTAGACCCTTAATTTTCCTAATGTCACGGCATGACATGTCGGGTCTGCCTTACATATGATTATGAGCATGACTTGACCGCTCTGCCATATTCTCCCTGGCATGACTTGCCGGCTCTGCCATCCATTAGAATATGAGCTTGATTTAAAGGCTCTGCCATATTTTCCTTGGCACCACTTGCCGGCTCTGCCTTTTAAAATATGAGCATCATTCATTTTAACAGTTTAAAGCCTATTTTGAATTATATTTCTTTATTTGCACTTTGCCATGAGAAAGATTGCCCTTTAATAATTTGTTCTGATATACGCTTAATATTTTATTTCAGTGATTTATGTTTATTATGTATTTCCATTTGTTCATTTTATGCTTGATTGCTCAATCGGTATAGTATAATCCTGTTTTCCTCCAGGTACTTAATCAGGTGTATAACTTTAAGAGACTGCCTTTTAAGCACACCCGGCACATATGCACCCACACTCTGATGATGACTTTGTTAGTTGATATGTCTCTCCATGCATATCTCGGAAACTGCACAGGCTGCCATCATACAAATTTCCATAGATCCAGATCTTGTCTCCTAGACAATACATGCAAAGTTTCAGCTCATTTAGTCAAATGGTGCAAAAATTATTAATGTGAAAAGTTAGGGGCTTAAAATTGTACACTCTACTCAACCCTAACTACTGTATAGCGGCACTATCTTGCACTATAATATATGGGATATGCCATGAGTTGCATGACAAATGCCATGGGTTGCATGACAATGAATGATTTATTTTGAATGGATGGTTATAACCTCTATTGATTTCATGAGTGGCAGAGCCATGACTGAGTTCTATAGAGGTCATACCCAGCCATTCAAAAGAAATAATGTATTTTCCTGCAGCCTATGGTGTTTGCCATTTATATACTGACAAGTAGATAGACAGGTGGAGGGAACTAATGTAGTGCAGACATACCTGGATAGAATGCTAAGTATAATGGATGATTCTATTCAGAATATTGGGAAGTCGGAATGGAAACATCCATTACAGTTTATAGTAAAGCATTGTTGTATATAGAAATATATCATTTTCAAAATGCTGTTGCACCACAGTTCGAAGGTCAAGGAATGTGATTGTAACCATCTGTGGCAGAACAGCATTCTAGTACCTCTAGAGACTGCACAAGTCAGTTTCACTGTGAAAGAGAAAAAAACAATGCACACATTTCACATAATACTATATAATATAAAAAAAGATATAGGAAGAGCAACTTTATGCATAACCAGTGATTTATTTTACTCCAGCTCCCTGCCCATGAAAATAAATGTATATATACATTATGAATACATTGGATAAATAAATGATGTTATTTTGTGATAAATATTTATTTTCACTTAAAACACCATTTATTTCACTTAGAACATAATTTATTTACTGTCGAACATGCTATTTCCACTCAAAATCTGGAAACAGAACACAGAGAACAATGGGCCAGATATAGACATTATAATGGAAAGAAAGGCAGTTTTAAGCTAAAACAAGGTAAAACACCAGTAAAAACATAAGAAAATGTTGTGGTATATATCAAATACATAATGGGTTGAAGAAGAATAATACATTTATCTCCACATATGAGTGATAAGACTTGTGTAACTAACTCATGGCTTTGCCACTCATAAGTTAGGGGTCTTACCACTCACTAGTGGACCTAAAGAGGGCTGCCCAATTAAAGGGGTAGGGCCCATTGTCCCAAGGCCCAAACAAGTGGTGTGGTAAAGCCAGGAGATAGGGGAAGGGAGGGGGGAGGAAAAGGGGAGGAACTAGAAAGAGGGCATGGGGTCACAAAAAGGGAAGACCTGACGAGGTCGCAAAAGTGGTTGGCAAAAGGGGCAGGGTGGGAAAAGTGAGGTGGAAATCCAGGAATGGCCAGGGTGAGCTAAAGGGCAGGGCCTAATTGGGCAGTCATAAGGGATTGCACAGACAGGGGAGCTCACAAATTTGCTTCATGAGATTTTTTCTGGATGCACATCAGTTTTTAGCAAACTTTGATTTTGAGCCAGTGGGCATTTGGTAGTTAGGGTTTTCTGAAAAAAAAAGAGAAAAAAGGAGATTTAATATAACTACTAATTTGAGGATAAAACTGGGAGGATAAAGTGGAAGGCTAAGGGAGCACAGCTGAGGGACCTGAAAGCCATTGCAAGTCATTAAATTGACAAACATTGGCAAACAAGGTAAGAAAACCTTTTAGCTTAAGAATAAAGATGTGGACAGAATGAGTGAGAAAGAATGTGTCTGTATAGAGGGACTGAGATCAGTAGGAGATTGCAGAGACATGGGGGATTGTTTTGTTATGGGATGGGAGACTAAGAACAGCCACAAGAGAGCTGAGTAATGTGATCATGTGTCTGAATGGGCTACAGAGCCTGAAGAACAGGATGAAAGCAAGAAAGTGGTGTTTTTGTGATGTTTTTCTTGCTTACCAGAGAGCCAGGGGAGCAGCACGCACAGCGAGTTTTGATGACTGAATCGGGTTTTTGTGAGGATAGACTGCAGAGCTGCAGATTGAGCTGGGGCCCCCAGGTTAAACAGCAACTCAGACGGAGGGAAGCAGTCAGCTAGAGAAGTGGCTTCACCAGTTACGATGCGAGGGATGAGTCCATTTACAGAGCAGCAGTTGCATTTCTGAGAGACAGGAAGAGAGGCAAAGGGATTTGGTAATGATACGTGGCAAAGTCATGCGGAGGCAGTGAAGGAGTCATACGGGAAGGATTCTTCATGGTGCACTGAAGCAGGGTGTTGTAAGGCCAAATGCCAAAAGTGGAGGACAGACGGGAAACCAGGAGAGCACCAATGTAGTGGGGAGGAGTGCTGGGATATTACCAGGAGGCAGTAGACATTGCTGAGGCAAAGGATGGAAGGAGGCCTGAGGCCCACCATGTGGCATAACATCTGACATCATTGCCAGATAGTGAAGGGCCATGGAAGATGTGAGACACTAGCATTGGGCAGCAAGAGCTAACAGGGTGCCTTGCATACAAAAGAACAGCCCCTTTTTTCCCGAATTTGGGCACAATTACAAGAAGAAGGGTCCCTGTTAGATGCACCACATGGCGATGGTGTCTGACATCATTGCCACATGGGAAGGGGACCAAGAGTGATGGCTAGACCCCTGGTCTTGGGTGGCCAGACGTGCAGGACATACCACCCGGAACAGGGGCAATTTCTAGGCATGTTTGCACACTTTTAGGGGGTGAAGGTGCTCTGGCAGGTACACCACATGGTGATATGTGTGTGCCCAGGAAGGGGACAGAGAGAGGCACAACAGGGGGAAGCGAAAGCCCGATATGGGTTTATAAAGGGAGCGCATGAGGCATTGTGGAGCAGGCAGGCCTGATAGCTCAGTGTTTAAATATCAAGGTGGTATTTCATGGGCATGGGGTTCCCCTCTGATCGCATGACTTCTATTTAATTTCAGTTTGAGTCAAAGGATGATATATTGTCAGCCTAAATGGCTGAACATGGGCAGCCAGATGGCACGGAAGCCGTCTTTTGGCAGCAAGGAGTGTATTTAGGACAGCGGAGGAGTGGAACACTGGGGTGGCAGGGGGGTGTTAACTCCATGAGTATAGAGGGTCAGCGAGCCCCGGTGAGTCAGCGGTGGGTAGCCAGCAAGGGGAGAGAAAACAAAGGATGACAATTTGGGGGGAGACAGAAGGCAGTTCTGACTCAGGATGGGTGGCAGTAGGTTGATACATGGGCCTACAAGGCTGGTCTGGGAATGGAGGGTCAGCAGTATAACACAATAGTTAAGGCTCAGAGTTACAAACCTGGAAACCTGTGCTAACATGCCATTAAGGGAAATACTGATGTTTTTGTGATTTTTTAATTAGATACCTCGGACCAGAAGGATGGCCCCAAAGAAGTCGAAACTGAGCAAAGAAGCCTACTATCAAGCGGTGATGGACCTGGTGGATAAGGTGAACCGATTGTTGGAGTTGGTGGAGCCAGAGGGTGGGGAGAAGGGCACAAAGCAGGAAAGGAAGCAGGGGAAGGGGCACGAGAAGAACAAGAGGATGCCAAAAAAGCCAGGTGAATAGGAGCCCAGGTCAGTGGTTCCTGGGCTGATACCATCAGCTCCTCTGCTTCCAGCTCCCAGTAACCCTTTTCCAGAGCTGACACTGACCCCTGTTGCTGCACCGACACCAGTGCCACAGCCTCCTACTCCTGTGCTTCTACTCTCTTTGATAGAGCTGATACTACCACCACCAGTCCTGATGCCCACACCTGGCCCAGCATGAGTGCCCCCAGATGGGACCCAGCACCCCACAGGCAGCCACACCAGGTAATCGGGTGGTGACACTAGAGAGCAGTGTCAAAGAATATGTTGAGCAGATGTTGAAAGCCATGGGGGATAATGGTCTCGGGCAGCTGGAGAAGGCACTAGGGGAAATCAAAGGGGCAGGGGTAGAGGGTGGGAGCAGGGGGGCACCAGGGTGCTCTATGATGGGAATTGGGGTTAGGGCACCAGGTGTCTGGCTAGGAGACCATGTGTCTATGGCCATAAAAAAAAGATCTGGAAAGGAGAATATGTTGATATCTTCCCCTTGGCAAATGTCGACAACATGGGTAAGTATGAAGAGAAGGACAGTTTTGAGAAGAAAGACATGGCAGCGGCAGTAGTTTTGTTAGGAAAGGGGAAAGAGAATAAGTTGTGGAAAGGGAAGACCTGGGACATTTGGTCCACAGGTTTTGCCTACTTCACTGCCACTGTCATTGAAAAGCAGCCAGAACTCGCTACCCCACTCTTGACTTACTCCCTCATTATAAAGAATCCGGGGGCTATAGTTGGCTAAGATATGATGAGAAATTCAGGAAATGGATGGCACACTTTGGGGATGTGAAATGCGATGCCAGGCAAATAGACCTGTGGCTGAAGATTTACATGAGGCCAACCAAAAGGGAGGCCGAGAGAGATAAAAAAGGGTGGGTGACACTCAAGGCTTGTTGGGGATACAATAGGGCACTCTGTTCTTGACCTAAATGCCAATTCCAACACGTATGTTCCAAGTATGGGGGTCACCATCCAGCGTCAAAGTGCAGATATAGCTGGGAAAAAGGATCCGGCAATCAGGGCAACTCATACCAGCAGCCCTTTCTGACCAACTGAGGTACTTTTAGGAGACAGCACTGGAGGAGAGGAAACAGGGAGAGAAGATCAGGGGTTGGGAGAGGGCACACCTACCAAACTCAGCACAAGGACAACTGAATGCCCAACAGGCAGCTGTTTCCAGCTGGCCCACACGCCCATCAGAACTGAGTCCCTAGAAGGGTGGTTGAGGGAATACCCAGACCAGGGGACTGCAAAGAAATTGTGAACAGGTTTTCGTTGGGTTTTAGTCTACAATTTAGGGGTATTAGGAAAGGGATGAGGGCAAAGAACCCCAAGTCCATACAAGGGAAGGAAGCAATGCTAGCACTAAAAATTCAGAAAGAAATGGTAGCGGGGAAGGTGGAAGGACCATTTGCCCCCCCCCCACTGCCTAACCTGAGGATTTCTCCCCTTGGGCTAGTACCCAAGAAACAGTCAGGTGAGTACCAAGTGATACATCACCTATCCTACCCTGACAGGGATTCAGTTAATGATTACATTGAGGAGGAAGACAGCAAGATAACATATGCCACACTGGAGGAGGCAGTGCGGCTAATCAGGTCTAAGAAGAGCACCTGGTTAGCTAAGACAGATATAGAAGCAGTGTTACTATTAATACCGGTCATGCCGGTGGATTGGGACCTGCTGGGATTCCAGGTGGGGGGCATGTATTATTTCAACAAGGCCATGCTCATGGGGTGCTCAATAGCATGTGCTACATTTGAGATGTTCAGCACCTGGCTGCAGTGGCTGTTCCAAACAAGGTACGGGCATCAGATGGTAGTGCACTACCTCAATGATTTCCTCTTCGTTGGGGGAGGGCAAATGGAGATGGAAAGAATGTTAAAGGATTTCAAGGGCTTATGCAGATATTTAGGGGTGCCACTAGCAGAGCATAAGACAGAAGGGTCTAGTCAGACAATAGAGTTCTTAGGGTTGGAGCTGGATATGGTCCAGGAATTATTCAGATTACCAGTAAAGAAGGTCAAGAAATTACAGGAGCTACTGGGGAAAGTTGAATGTCCCAGGAGGGTGCAGCTCCAACAAGCACAGCAGCTGCTGGGGCATTTGAATTTCACCTGTAGAACCATTGCTCTGGGATACACATTCACATGGCATTTAGCCTGGGCAACTCAGGGGACATCACAGCCACACCACTGGGTAGACATCAATAAGGGGGCAAGTGAGGATTTGGGGGTATAGGAGCATTTCCTCTTGGCATACAATGGGCAGACCTTCTGGCAGGTGGATTGGCTGTATAATACTGACCTGCAGCTATACACAGATGCAGCAAGTGGGATTGGCATGGGAGGTAATCTTCAGGGAAAATGATTTGCAGAACCATGGCCCAAGGAATGGGTATGGGCAGGGGTGATGACAGATATCACCTACCTGGAAGTTTTCCTCATATGGGTAGCAATGCTAATCTGGGGCATAGAACTCAAGAATAGGCAAGTCACATTTTGGAGTCATATCAGGGCAGTGGTAGAAGTTCTGAACAAGAAAAGGATGAAATCAGACGGAGTCATGAGGGTGTTGAGAAGGATGGTATAGCTAGCACTGACAATGAACATGTTGTTTAGGGTCAAGCACATGGATGGTGTAGACAATGTGATAGCTGATTGCCTCTCCCTATTGCAGATGGACAAATTTTGGACCGTCGCACCCGGAGCAGAGGCCTGGCAGACCACCATCCTGGCATATGTATGGACCATTGGATTGGGGGAGCCAAATTATTGTTCCACAACTTCTGGATTCCGAGGACCCTTAGAGCATATGAAACCTCTTGGAGGGCATTTCAAAAATTCCAGGAGCAGTACGGTGGAAAAGTAAGTGGGGCAGTGACAAGGGAGTAGGTGGCCAGATTCATAGTGACAGGGTGGAACAAGAACATGGCACAGGTGACCATGGGGGTTCATCTGGTGGCAATAGGGCAGGTATGCACATTGAGAGGGTGGCAGGACCCAACCAAATGCAACCTAGTCAGCAGAATCATGCAGGGCTGGTTACAGGGAACAGATAAGAAGAAAGACAATATGAAGCTGATATCAGATGGACTAATGGCAAGCCTGATGGAGGCATTACACCACATCTGCAGCTCAAGTAAGGAAGCTGTACTGTTCAGGGCCCTGTATGCTATGATGGATAGCCAGACATTTAGACTTAATGAAGTGGTAGACCACGGCAGAAAGATGGATGGGGGGTCTACAATGGGAAGACATAGAATGGATTGGGGATGCAATAGCAGTACTATTAAGGAGATCAAAGACAGATCAGCAGGGTCAGGGCACCAAGGTGTGGTTAAGGAAACACCATAATGCAGCCATCTGCCCAGTGGGGGCTCTGCACAAGTATGCGGCAGACCACCTCAGAGGAGGGAGTCAATTGATGTTTATACATGGGGAAAGCAGGCCACTGTCCAGGTAACAGGTGACAGCTGTACTGCACAACAGCCTGAAATTTCTGGGGGAACCTGAGGAGGGATATTCCTCCCACTCGTTTAGGATTGGGGCGGCCTCTGTTATGGTTGCACAAGGCAACACGCTGGGGGAGATCAAGCAGAAGGACTGGTGGACTTCTGACTGTTATAAAAAGTACATCCGTAACATCACATAATAATGATGTCTCTCTTTTCCCCTTAGCAGGTGCAAGAGAAAAGGGAAGAGGGGTAAAATATAGGGTGGGTGGGAGAAGGGGAGAAGGGGAGAGGGGCGAAGAATAAGATACTAAACAGTGTGCTTATGGTTATGCAGGAATGATGAGGAAACTCGAAGCATGGATTTGCGATCATTCCTTTATGCATTGGGTGGAGAAATGGGCAGCCAGGAGACAAGGGGGAAAGTAGCTGTACCTGAATAGCAACATGATCCAATTGGAATGGAGAGACCTACGGGGAATGAAGTGGGCCCAGCTGCTGCCAAAGTTGAGGGAGATCAGGAAGGACCACAGATGACCAGACCTGATTGTGTTACATTTGTGTAGTAATGATCTGGGGAGAAGGCCCTGGCTGGACGCCTTTTATCAAATAAAACATGATCTACAAAAAATAAAGGAGTGGTGGCTGGAGGTTTCTCTGGCCTAGTCTGATATCACTCCCCGAAGGGTATGGTGACAGGTGGAGAGCCACAAAGGGATGTACAGGGCCAGGAAATGCATGAATGCATGGGTGGGCAGGTTGTTTGAGAGTATGGGAGGACTGGTCATACACCATGGAATACTGGAATGGGTAGAGGAATACTACCATGGCCCTGTTTAATTCAGAAATTGCTGGTGCTATTGAAGTATGGCTGGCTCAGAGATCGAAACAACCAAAAAAAAGCAAACGGGGGTATGGGGAGGGTGGAAGATGGGGGAAAGGGGGAAGGTTCACCATCTATCGCAAGCTGGAGGTGAACTAATGGAAAAAGGGGGGACGAGGATAGGAAATAAGGGGGGATAAAAAGGAAAACACTAATAAGATGACACAAGACTGATAAGCAAGAAGCAGGGGTACAGTGTGCATGCTTGTACCCCTTTCCAACAAAACAGGAAGAGGCCAGGCCTCCCCCTCATGATGTACATCTGGGGGACAGAAGAAAAAGAAGAAATTAGTAGAAGTGATGAACTGAAAAAGAATGTGTCTGTATATAATGTACATAAATATTAATTGGAAGAGACTGTAAAACTGGAAAATGTTGGAAATGTATTATGTTATTGTAAACAATGATATCTTGAAATATTCTGTAAATTAATTGTCAAACTGAGCAACTACACACAACTTGTCTATGTCTTTATTGGCAGGGTTCTGGGGACAAAGAGGGTTGCCCAATTAAAGGGACACAATCCATTGTCCCAAGGCACGAACAAGTGGTGTGGGAAAGCCAAGAGATAGGGAAAGGGGTAGGGACTAGAAAGGGGGTATGAGGTCACAAAAAGGGAGGACCTGATGAGGTCACAAAAGGGGTGGGCAAAAAGGATGGGGTGAGAACAATGAGGTGGCAAACTGGGAATGGCCAGGAAGAGTTAAAGGGCAGGGCCTAACTGGGCAGTTATAATGGACTGTACAGCCAGGGGAGCTCACAAATTTGCTCCACAAGATTTTCCCACCCACCCTTAGAGAAAAGCAGTAGAGCACTGTGGCAGGTGGAGCACAGTGTGCCACTGTAGCAGGTGGAGCACAGTGGCAGGCCGAAGGGGACTGCTGCAGGTCAACATCAGGGAAAAGGGGGGATGAGGACAGGAAATAAGGAGGGAATAAAAAGGAAAACTCTGAAAAGGTGACACAGGACTGATAAGCAAGAAGCAGGGGTCCAGTGTGTCTGCTTGTACTCCTTTCCAACAAAAGAGGAAGAGGCTTGCCGCCATGATGTACATCTGGGAGGCCGAAGAAAAAGAAGAAAATTAGTAGAAGTAATTAATTGAAAAATAATGTGTCTGTATATAATGTACATAAATATCAATTGGAAGAGATTGTAAAACTGGAAAATGTTGGAAATGTACTATGTTATTGTAAACAATGATATCTTGAAATATTCTGTAAATTAATTATTAAACTGAGCAACCACACACAACTTGTTTATGTCTCTATTGGTGGGGTTCTGGGTACAAATGTGTTATTCCAATGCAATCCATTATGTATTCCCTATTTATTTGCAATTGTTTTATGCTCACTGGCATTGTATAAATATACATTTGTTATATCTACTGAACTTTATTATACAGTGTACTGTATGCAGTATCCTCATTTTCTGACTCTTATCATTAAGCCTGAATTTCACAAATCTGACCTCAGTAGTGACTTTCATTTAGTGAACATCATTCAGGCTCAGATCTGATAGGATGCCAGTTTGGAATATTTTGTCCTCTCTGTTAGTTGGGAGAGGAGCAGAGTGGTGGCTGCATGCTGATCTGTTTAGGAGTAGCAGACACAGCAGGAAACTGGGGAAGGCTTTATTTTATTTTAAAAAAGGTAAACCACCATTGACACATCATTATTTTTAATTCCTTGGTCCTTTCCAGTTTATCTTGTGCCATCAATTTCCAGCACCTTGTTCTGTCACACATTTCCTTGCAGGGAGCATAGGAGTCCCTGCAGTGGGGAACCCCCCCAAGGAAGGTGATGAGAGCTGTGGAGTGCCAAGGATTTACTGATGAAATCAACGGGCCACTTCAGCTGTACTTTTTGCAGCAACAGCAACTGAACTTGGTTGGAAGTTGGTCCATTGACCCTTGAATAGTCTCTGGACAAAGCAACTCTTAAGATCTGAATGCTGTCAAGTCAAAAAGTATCAATGACCATAAGTATTCTCATTTTACATCCTACAAATTATATAGTAAGTTGCAACATCTTAATCAGATATTGAATACGTAACAACTAATAGTCAGGAAAAATCAAAAATCAGTTTGACAAATAATTCTAGTTTACCAAAAAAAAGACATTAAAAGTGGCTCTATTCATCAGAGTCTAGATAGTTTCTTTCCAGCACAATTAGATTTGTCACCAACCTATGATCATCCTACTTAAGACCAGATTTCAGTACTATTATAATTCCTGGCAGTCCAAGTACTGATAATTATAAGAATGAAATAAAGGGAAAAAACAAAAGAAGAAGCAGAAACACAGAGTAAAAAAGAGAGAGGAGGTAGGAAAAGGGACTGCAAGTAATCAGGCCCTGGAGATTAGTGGTAATAAAGATCCCAAAGTGATTGAAGTGATTGAAATTAAGGGAAAAGATGCTGGTTAAAATAAAGTTATTGATCATACTTCTTGTCAGATTACCTCAAACATTCCTAATATGATGGAAAAGGACTGCTTTGACAAAGGAAACACCATTAATGGCCAGGCAAATATATTTGCTAATTTGGACAAATTAGCACAGGAAATCAAGAGTCTGAAATATATGATTGGTGCCTCCATACCCAGACAGAAGGCTAGAACAGAAAACAAAACTGACGTAAGACAAAAGCTATGTACGAACAAAGAAAATAGGTCCCAAGTGCAAAGTTCAGAAACACCTGTAATGATGGAAGGTAAGCAATTAGACTATCCATTTGTAAGATTCCTCGGTCCTAACGATTGGAATATATTGGAGCAGGAATACCAAGCAGTACAACTGGTAGATACCTTACAATTTCTAATAGACATAACTATAAGAAGACAAGATATATTCAATATCAGGGTTATAAATGTAGAAATGGCACTAGCTGTACCTCAAAGGAGCAAGTCTCAGACACATGAAGTATAACAGCTATGAACCTTTCCACATTCCAGGAACCAAGGTGTCTACCCTGGGGAGATGCTCTGGGGGACTTATTCTACTTTCTAAAATTAATTTGTTCCATAAGACTATTTGTATCTCAAAAGGAGTTAACCATATAGCCAATACCATGGTGTGGCTCCCAGTGATGTCATTTCCTCCAGGAGTTGCTTCCATCTGCTGGTCGTAAAAAATGAGTTATTATGCCTGGGACACAAGCTTACACACAAGTGCACCAGATGCTAAGGAGCCTGCTAGCAAGGTAAAGTATCTTAAAAACACTTATAAATGTGTTGCAATCCTTTAAAGTATATGTGGAATCGTAAGCTATATTGTCAGTGCACTGAATAAAAAATTTTTGTTGTTAACATCTCCAGTGTAAGAAATACACTGTGAAAAGGGAGAATGATGGGTCATTGCCTCAAGTAGCAACTTAAAGGAATGAATGGCCATCAGTCATGCTAACTTTATTTAAAACTAAGTAAGTATGATATTGAAATTACTGACACAGTAGATGTAATGATATGCAACATTGATTTAAAGGGTACCGAGTTAGATAATGTGTAAATGAGATCATAAACTGTTAAGATAGCAGTAGTTATAATTTAAAGAATTGAAACAGACAATCCTAACCCAGAATGTTAGAGCATCAGGGATACATTTGTTTATCTTAGCTAATGAAATACATTGCTAGCATTTAGATGAGGTTGTATAAGATGAGTGAATTGTGATTAAATCAACATAAAAAGTGAAGGAAACGTAGTGAAATCTATGATAATTTAGCTTAAAAGCTGTGGGGTGCTTTAAGCAGACATTGAAAACCTATTTATGGGGTAAAGCATACTCTGAATCTCTTTGATTTTAATGGTATTTATTGTAATTGTTTGATTTTTATCTGTCTGCTCAGCACCTTGATATTCAAAAGGCGCTATATTAAATAAAATGTATTATTATTATTAAAAGAATAGAATGTTATTGAGCATGGAGATCACCATTTTTAAAGTTAATGAGCAGAATAAGAAGTTCAAATGAGTGAGAGAATACATTGTAAAGCAGATACCATAAAATCAGATGTGAAGCATAAAAATGTATTTAGAACATGATGTAGTCACTCTAATAATCTAGTGAACATTTATATTAACAGAATGAGAACATGAAAAATATAAATCATTTTTTGAATGTGATACAAATAAAAGTGCTGGACACATGGTAAAAGACAATGTTTATTTTAAAAATGAATTTATGTTTATATAAAAGTTGAATAATGACAGTTTTTGAAGTAAAAAGTAAATATACATAATTTAGTGGCCATTTTTGTGAATCCAGTCAAAAAAGAAAACATTTTCTTACAGTAAATAACTGTTTCAGTAAAATACAATGTTTATTGTAGAAATACATTTCTGTTTACATGAAAGTTGAATAATGACAGTTTTTGAAGTAAAAAGTAAATATATACTTTGGTGGCCATTTTGTAAATCCAGTCAAAAAGGAAAAAAAAAATTCTTACAAGTTAATAATTGTTTCAGTAATGCATACACTGTATGGCTGAGGTTCCACAATGAATATAATCACAGAGACATACAGTGCCAGAGTTTTTTGAAGCCAGATATGGGCCATAACATTATATAGAGAGTAAAAATGATAGTGATATTAATAATTGACGTCAAGTATATATTCCTAAAATTATTGTCGTATATTTATATAGATACTTGCCACTGAAGAGGCCAAGGGTTGGGTGAAACATTGGGCACACCAGGGGATTGTTGTGTTCATTAAAAAAAGAAAATAAAACTTAAAAATTTTAGAAAACAAAGAGGTGTGGCTGGTTGGCTCAAACTCTACACTCTTCTGCTTCTCCAAAATATCATGTGGTTACTATGATTGAAAGGTCCAAAATCTGAGCATCTCCCATGAGAAAACTAAAGAAATAGAACCACTGGGGAAACAAGACATTACTTTGATCTCATGAAACGTATCAGGGTGGAATAATAAATAACAATGACTGGAATAGTTTTATTAAGAAATATGATTTGATTGTATTACAAGAGACCCAGCATAACATTTATGATGAAATAGCATTCGATGGCTATGAACCTTTCCACACTCCAGGAATTAAGGTGTCTACCCTGGGGAAATGCACTGGGGAACTTATCCTACAGTCTAAAGTTGGTTTGTTCCATAAGACTAGGGCCCAGATATTCAAAAGGGTTGCGCCATGCGCAACAGGGTTGCGCATGCTCAAGTCCTACATTGCGCCATTCTGCGATATTCAGCAGGAGGCAGTTGTGCCACTGAAAACAGGTTGAGCAACAGCGCAATGCAAATGAATACATGCTCAACAGGAGGAGGAGGAACCATGCATAAACTGCACAGCCCGATATTCAGTCGGATTGTGCAGAGGGTATTATAGCGCAACCCCCAACCTGCAGCTACTGACTTTGAGCCAAAAAAGGATCAAGTTGAGGCCACCGACAGGTGAGCGCTGCTGTATTGCAGGGCGCAACACAGCAGCTGCCACCCGTGGCTGGCCCCCAACTCAGTCCCTGTGCCCCCCCACCTGCCCGATTGCGGGCAGAACGTGAAAAGAACCCCCCCGCCCAAACATCTCCTTAATGCCCGATCGCGGTCAGAAGGTATAATGACAACACCCCCAGTGCCCGATCGCGGGCAGAATGTATAATGACAACCCCCAACCATCTCCCAATGCCTGATCGTGGGTAGAATGTATAATGACAACCCCCAAACATCTCCAATGCACGATCGCAGGCAGAATGTTAATGACAACCCCCCAAACATCTCCCAATGCCCAATCATGGGCAGAATGTATAACAACCCCCAAACATCTCCCAATGCTCGATTGTGGGCAGAATGTATAATAACAACCCCCAAACATCTCCCAATGCCCAATCATGGGCAGAATGTATAATAACCAACCCCAAACATCTCCCAATGCCTGATTGTGGGCAGAATGTGAAAACAACCCCAGTGCCCGATCTGGGCAGAATGTAAAGACCCCCAAACCCGAATATCTCCCTGGTGGTCCAGTGGACTGTAATGCCGATCGCGGGCAGAATGTCAGTGACAACCCCCAAACATCTCCCTGGTGTCTGGTGTCCCCCCCACCCACCCACGAAGCCCCACCACCCGCTCCCCGGCAGCGGCGGGCGGCAACATCCACCCACCTGCCACCCGCCTGCCGCTGACTGACTGTCCGGTAGGGCTGCATGCCCATTGGTGCAGAGCTAGAGCCAATGGGCATGCAGCCTATACCGTACATGATAGTCCAGATTTGTGAATGTTCATTCACAAATCTGGACTGTCATATGGTATGGGCTGCACGCCCATTGGCTCTAGTTCTGCACCAATGGGCATGCAGCCCTACCGGACAGCCGCAGTTGGTGGTGGGCAGGCAGGCGGTGGATGCTGCCACCCGCTGGCTGCCAGGGGAGCAGGGTGGTGGGGCTTCGTGGGTGGTGGGTGGGGACATCAGACACCAGGGAGATGTTTGGGGTTGTCACTGACATTCTGCCCTCGATCGGCATACGGGTCCACTGACCACCAGGGAGATATTCTAGGTTGGGGGTCTTTTACATTCTGCCTGCGATCGGGCACTGGGGGTTGTTAATGCTCTGCCTGTGGATCGGGCATTGGGAGATGTTTGGGGGTTGTTATTATACATTCTGCCCATGATCGGGCATTGGGAGATGTTTGGGGATTGTTATTATACATTCTGCCCATGATCGGGCATTGGAGATGTTTGGGGGTTGTCATTATACATTCTGCCCATGATCGGGCATTGGGAGATGTTTGGGGGGGTTGTCATTATACATTCTGCCCACGATCGGGCATTGGGAGATGTTTGGGGGGGTTGTTTTCACGTTCTGCCCGCGATCGGGCTGCAGGCTGCGTCGGTCCCTGACGGCTGCTGCCTAGCAGGGTGGCCAGGCTCAAGTCCTCGGGGATCGGTGCACCTACATGCTAATGGCATGCAAATGGGGCCATAATCAGATGCAAATGGCCCCCCCTGCACCTTGCATGAATTATGGCCCCATTTGCATGTCACCATTTGAATATCAGAAATTTGTGCATGGCGCAATGGTACTTGCACCACCGCAAGTTGAATGCTCCACTCTGACAACTTGTGGTGGCGCAAGTTCCACTGCGCCATGCACAGTGGCTGTGGCGGGGGGTGATATTCAAAGGAGTTGCTCAATAGAGCAACTCCTTTGAATATCGCCCCGGCCACACCCCTGCGCAACTATTTTGAGCAGCGCAGAGGCTTGCACCTCAGAATGGCGCAGTTTGAATATCCGGGCCTATTTGTATTTCAAAAAGAGTTAACCATATAGCGGTTTATTTTAAGTTAATTGAGACAGAAATGATAGTTGTTAATATTTATGTACCATCTGAGAACTCCAGTTTTTATGATCATGGCATCTAGGATAACTTGAGTAACTCCCATCGGGGAATAATAGACTATTTTCTTGATGTGGGCATCCTGGCTATTGGAGATTATAATGCATGGATTGGTAATTATGATGGCTGTATGGAGAATTCATACTACCAATATAATGATATTAAAATAACTATGAGATCAAGACACTCAACAGAGAAAAAGATTAACTCAGTAGGAAATAATCTTATTCTCCTAATGGAAGAATTTAATAGCTATCTGCTTAATGGGAAATTAGATGCAGCTAGAGAGGGAGAATGGACTTATTCATCACTAAGAGGGTTGTCTGCGTGGACTATGCTTTCTGGACAGGAATTAACCTGTTATGGGAAACACTGATAATAGAGGACTGTGCTGAGCATGATCATCTCCCAATGGTCCTAACATCAAGTATGGAGAAGAGAGAATCAATTGAGAGTAAACAATTACTGAATTTGGAAAATCGATCTTCCCAAAAGGTAGTATGGCTAAAGATATCTGACATACACTACCGGTCAAAAGTTTTAGAACACCCCCATTTTTCCAGTTTTTATTGAAATTTAAGCAGGTTAATGTCTCAATGTACTCTGAAATTAAAGCATAGAACAAATAAACAATTGGAGATAAAAAAGAAATCATAGAATCATTTTGTTTAACAAAATTTAATCTAAATTTTTGACTCATCAAAGTAGCCACCTTTTGCAGATATACTGTAACACTGAACACACCGTGGCATTCTTCCTACAATGGACATCAAATATTGTTCGGAAGTTCTTCCCAACACTGTTGCAGAAGTTCCCACAAACGTGTTGCACTTGTAGGTTGCTTTGCTTTCACCGTTCTGTCCAGTTCATCCCAAACCAGCTCGATGGGGTTTAAGTCTGGAGACTGTGCTGGCCATTCCATGATTTGAAGCCTACCGTCTTGTTCTTTTCCTCGAAGGTAGTTCTGACATAGCCTGGAGGTATGTTTGGGTCATTATCTTGCTGTAGGATGAACCCCTGACCAACTAGGCATAGACCAGAGGGTATTGCATGGCGCTGCAAAATGCTGTGGTAGCCCTTTTGGTTCAGGGTGCCAGTCACTCTGTGCTGTTGTCCTGTGAGCCGCCTATCACTGCAAGCTGTTGACTCTCAGAAACTTGTCTTCTGATTCTGTTGTGGCTTTGGGTCTGCCAGACCTCTTCCTGTCAGAGTTTCCTCCAGTTTCCAAGTGCCTTTTGATGGTGTAGGAAACTGTACTCACTGACACCTTGGCTTTCTTTGCAATTTCTCTACAGCAGTTTTTGCTAACCTAAACTTTTCTTTTAACCTCTAGCAGTTTACCGCTTACCTTTGTACCATTTCAGGTTATTCACTGGACTTGAATTGCTTAAATTTCAATAAAAACTGGAAAATTGGGGGTGTTCTAAAACTTTTGACCAGTAGTGTAAATATATTCCAAATAATGGATGATTCCTTCATCACAAGAGGTCCTTATTATCTTATGATTTTAACAATGACCCAATTGGATAATATGCAAGCACACCTATTGAAAAAAAATAAAAGACGAACTGGAGGTTAGCATAACATGTACACAAAATAAGACATTATATACAGATTGAATGACAAGGAATGTAAAAATATGAAGGAAAAGATAAGGAAAAGTTATAGAATTTATGTCACAGCATCTGGGAATAAACTTCAGATGAGGTAATTTACAGGTTTAAAACACACATTGGTATGATATCTATTTTTCAAAAGTTAGAAAAATAAATGAAAACAAACAAATTGCAAAGAAAATCACTACTTAACATTAGTAGTTTCTCCCATAATACAGTCCTGGATCTTAGAGTCCCTAAGACCCTTCTCTTCTGTATTCAACAGCTTGTCTACAGTAGCAGTAAAACCTCTCTCCTCTCTCTCAGGGCCAAGCCCCACTAGGCTGAACTGAAGTGAACTTAAAGAAGAGGATTTTGCATCTTTTGGTGGGGTCACCTGTCAGAGCCCTTTCTGCATTTACATGTCTGGACATGTTTCAAAACCAAAGGGTTTTTTGTTTCAGGGGATTTCCTGATTCAGTTAAATGTACAGTGTATATCTCCTCAGATATTGACTATCTATATCTCTTATCCACAGTGACTAAGCATTTTTATAAAGCATACCATTCAGCCTCGTACCTAAAACCTTATACAGTAACAGGTTTATAGTGTGATTTTGTGAAAATACCTTAAGGATTTCTTATAACTGCCCTAATCATTAAATTATTATTGTTCTATATGACTTCTGAATTCTTTTTATTTAAAAAGACTATAATAACTGTGTTTATTCCCATTTAAGAATAGCCTTCATGCTTTTTGTACACAAAATGCATATATGCACTTTACACAACACCTCTCTGGGTGTTTGGAATCATTTCAGTGACTGAATGGATGGAAATGGAAAAAGAATGAAAAGAGAGAACTAGTAGGAAGTTTAGTAGGGACAGTAAAGAGCTATGCTAGGTGGCCAACCTAGGGTTGGGGGGAGAAGAAAAACAAAGAGAAAAGCGTTAACTGTTGCTAGGAAATAAGGAGATAGAAAAGTGTTTCATCAGTCACAGCCGAGGGTGTAGCCTAACTGCATCACAATTTACAAGACTAAAAGACTAGGTAGCACCCTTAGAGATCTTAATGTAGCTACAAAAGATTACAGATAGTTAATCAGGGGAAAGAAATCAGACTGTCACAAGAAACGATGGGAAGAAATGTTAGACGCAATAACCTCAAACAATACTAAAACATTCTGGAGATTAGTAGCTACTGGAACAAATAATTACAAAATAAACTTATATACACACATTTATGAAGACCAGTCGATGACGCTCTAGGAAAGTATATTTTGGGATCCTAATGTAACAGAAGAAAGTCCGAAGTATCATACAGAAGGGCATCTAGTATTACACATGAATGAAATTTTTACTGGCAATAAATTCTCTGAAAAGAGGAAAAGCTCCAGGTCCAGATGGAGTACCAGCTGAAGTATATCTACAGTATGTGATAACATGTGCTGGACCAAAAGTTTAGTAATTTTTTAAATAAATGTATAATAGAGGAAAAATATCCCAAATCTTGGCAGGGTTCAAGTATTTTTCCCATTCACAAAAAAGCAGTATCACAGATCCTTTTATGTATCTTCCAATAAGCCTTTTGGATGTTGATTTAAAAAAAATGTTTTGAGAGATCTGCTGGAAAAACTCCTATGTGAAATTGAAACAACTGAAGGATTATCAACCTTCCAAGCAGGTTTTAGGAAAAATTATTCAACATCCGATAATATATTTGTCTTAAAACACCTGATAGAAAAATATATTTACATACGAAAACAAAAGATTATTCAGCAGCATTCGATACTGTTGCCAGGAATATACTCTGGCAAATTTTGGATAAGAGAGGAATTGATTGGAATTTGGTCAATATTAATTCCTCTCTTTATTCTCATATCTGGGAACTTCAGGAGAACTATCAGCCCTGGTAAGGGTAAACTGTGCTGTAAGGCAGGACTGTGTGCTCACCCCCATATTGTTTTCTTTATATGTCAATACAATTTTAATGGAACTGGATGTAACATATACAGATTCCCCCAAAATAGATCAACTTAGTTGTCCAGTGTTGGCACATGCAGATGCATTTTTGTTATTTTCATTAACTTAATTAGGATTACAAAACAAGTTAAATATTCTTTTCTTGCCCCAAGATTTTATTACTTGATTTATTATTTTAATACATACAATATGATACAGCCACTGGAGACAAATGATGTGCACAACAAATACACAACAAAAATGAAAATGAAAAAAAGTACCTAAGAAAGCAATGCACAAGATATGTTATTAGTGAAATCCTTACTGTAAATGCAATCAGCTTAAAAAGTCTGTATGAGTCCATTCTTGAAGTTCCTTAACAAACAAGTGGCAGGCTTTTTCCCATGTTGAAAAGAAATCAGTATTGTACAAAAACCTTAAAAATAACTGTTTCCACTCCCATAATGGGAAGGGCATAGTTGCAGATGGTTCCTTCCATTTTTTAATATTTTTTATTTAATATGCTTTAATTCCAATGTCACGTTACAATGAAATACAAACTGTTAACAAGGCCATAGAGAAACAATATTCACCTCAAAAGTCTAGTATACCGAAGGCCTTCACTGTAGAAAATGGACATTGCATCATTTTCTTATTAATATTATCAAAATAACAACTAACTATTTCCAAACCCTTCCCTATCCCCCATCCCAATGTAATTCTATTTGTAGAAAGAACCACATAACTCTTCCTATATAATACCTTAAGAGTATACCAACTTGAGGAAGACCCTTCCTCTTTGATGTACTAGTTTTTCCAAGCAATTAGAACCGCTTCCAGGGGACCCCATTTTGCATTATATGAATGTACCCTATTACACATCTTAGCTATATGCAACTCTAGTTGTAATGCAAGCAAGACCTCCTTATACCATTCAATAACTGAGGGTGCTGACTCGTTAATCCAGTGTCGTAAAATTATCGCTTTGGTTGTAGCTGCAATAATAGCTATATATGCTTTCTTCTGTTTATTCAATTCCTTGGGGAAATGATTAATCAAGCAGACCTCGGGAGTAAAATAGTAGTCCAGTCCAAGGAAAGAATTTAGTGACTTCTGAATTGCGCTCCATAATGGCTGAATTTTAGAACACCCACATAACATATGGAATAAGTCCCCATTATTAGCCTTACATCTGTAACATCTAGGGTATACTAGTTTGCCTATTTTGTGTAATTTGACGGGTGTGTAATATAAGTCGTGCATAATGTTAAACTGCTGTAACTTGTATCTATCCTGCCTTACATATATATATATATATTGTTCCAAATTCAGTCCCACAATCTAGCATCTTCACTCATCTCGAGTTTCTGTTTCCAGTAGTAACAAATACTGGAGGGCCATTCCAAAACAATTCCCTGGATTTCCTGGTATACTTTGGAGACCGAGTGGGGCTGATCCACTACCTGTAGTAAAGAAGACAATTCTGTCTTAGTTACCTCTGGGGGCTTCGAGTTCCGAAGGTAAGTTTTGACTGTGCCACTAATTTGCCAGTATTTAAAGGCATTCCCTTTCGCCGCAGGTATATTTGAACTGAATTGCCCAAACGATATTATTTCTCCCTGAGGAGCTATATCACTCAGACACAACCCCACTCACGGTTTCCAGAATGTAGGGGAATCGGCCCTTTCTGAATTTGGAAATGCATATTTTGAATTAATGGTTGTTCTGGGGATTTATGCCAATTCACCCCTAGTAACCTCTGTACCTGGTGTAAGGCTTTTATTGACCAGCCAATTTGTGTATTTTTGAGTGGTTTAGGGAGAAATCTTAGGTCCATATAGACAGCTGAATTAAGAGTTAAGGAGGCCTTGGCAAGCAGATACTTCTCAATAGGGACCCAAAGAGGTACATAAGTACTGGAGCTTGCTGGAAATATCGTCCGGGTCCACAAGACTACCTTACTGACATGCAATGCTATATAATAACTAAATAAGGAGGGGAGTGCAAGGCCTCCCTGCCTCCTAGACCTAGTTAATTTTGTGTATGCCCTCTTCACATTCTTCCCTTTCCATATGAAGTTATTAAGTAATTTCTGCAGACTATCAAACCATGACTTAGGTAAATAAGGTCCCAGCATGTTTAAAGGATAAAATATTCTTGGTAATACATTCATATTCACAGTTTCTATTCTAGCCCAAAGTGACAAGGGCAATAGCTTCCTTCTATCTAAGTCTAGCTTTATTATATTAATCAGGTTGTTGAGGTTTTCTTTAATCATTATGGACATACTCCTGGAAACCTTGATACCAAGATAGCCCAGGGATCTGGGTTCCCAGTTGAGACCCAGTTCCATAGCAATATTTGTCAGGCATTTACCATTTAAAGGGAAAAGCTTCATCTTAGATAAGTTTAGTTTGTAATTCGACACTCTAGAGAACTGCTCGATTACTTGCAAAATTGCCAGTATGCTAGCCTCCGGTTACTCTATATGCAGAAGCAAATTGTCTGCATAGGCTGAAATTAAGTATTTATAACTGCCTATTTTTACTCCCTTTATGTCTTGTGAAGCTAATAACATGTGGATTAGGGGTTTCAGGTAAAGATTAAACAGAAGTGGAGAGAGTGGGCAGCCCTGTCTGGTAGCACAAAAAAGAGGGAATGGGTCCGAAAGGACACCATTACACCAGACCTGGACGATGGGCAATTCGTAAAACAGTTTAATCCATTTCAGGAATCCATTTGGAAGACCAAATTTATACAATGTAGCAAATAAGAAATCCCAGGAGACCCGGTCAAACGCTTTCTCAGCATCCAAGTCCAACAAGGCCGCCGGGGTCTGTATGTTCTTAGCCTGAATTATTAAGTGATGAAGCTTACCTATGTGATCACTGGACTGTCTACCTTTCATAAAACCTACCTGCACATCACTGACCATCGTACACATTAAAGGACTGAGTCTATTGGCTTATACCTTTGCTAGTATTTTGACATCCACATTTAAAAGTGATATATGCCGGTAGTTGCCAGGGCATAAAGGATCCCGGTCTGGCTTAGGGATAAGACTGATAAGGGCATCCAGGAAACCATTTTCTAAAAGCCCCTCAAGATACCAGAAGTTATATACTTTAGTGAGAACTGGAGTAATTTCCTCCTCAAATGCTTTATACACATTGGTGGAGAGACCGTCAGGTCCTGGGGCTCTATCGGGGGCAAGTTGGGTGATAGCCTGCTTGACTTCCAGTTCCTGTATGGGAAGATCTAGCTTCACCGCCTCCATATTTGTAATCCAGGGGAGAATAACTGATTCCAAATACCTCTGGATCTCGTCTGGCTTTGCTCTATCCATTTTTGAAATTGAATATATTGTATGAAAATAAGATCGGAAAGCTGCCACAATTTCTCTAGGATCCTTGACTGGCATTTCCTTTGGGTTAATTTGTAAAGCTGCAATATGTCTATTGGATTCTAAGTGTCGCAGCTTTAACACTAAGAGCTTGCCTGCGCTCTCTCCAGCTTCCAGATATTTAAGTTTAGTTCTCCTGAGAGCGAGCTCTGCTTTTTGCAACATGATTGAGGAGAACTGCGCTTGTAATTTATGCAATTGGATCCAGTCTGATTCAGGCGAGCTTTGATTAATATTACCCTTTATAACCTGAATGGAGTTGACAATGTTCGTAAGCAGGATTTCGTTCTTTTTTGCATCTGGTAGAGGTGATCCGAATACATTCCCCCCTCAACGTGCATTTCAGGGCTGCCCACACAATGTCAATCTTGAGGACAGAACCCAGATTATGAGCAAGGAAATGAGATATGAATTGCTTCAAGTGATCTAGAGTGTATGTGTCTTGTAGTAGCTGGTTGTTAAATCTCCACATGAAATCTCTGCTAAACCCTGGGCTAGCTATATACCTAATAGGGACTGGGGAGTGATCTGAAATAACTCTAGTATGTATTTCTGCAACGGAAACAGACATGAGGGAACTTGTACTAATAAGAAAATAATCGATTCCAGAACAAGTCTTGTGTGGCATTCAGAAAAATGTATATTGTCTGGATTCCACATGGAAAACTCTCCAGACATCGACAAGACTTGCTCCTTCTATGAGTTCTTTCAGAGCTCTCTGTGAGGGAGATAGACCCACACGCTTGTTATCCTATCTATCAAGATGTAATTGCAGTGTAATATTTCAGTCACCCCCCCAATAAAATTATTCCAGATGAGTAGTTGCTTAACCTGTCAAACTGCTGAGTAAAGAACTGTGGTGAATCAGTATTTGGACAGTATATTGAACCTATAAGCACCTGTTGTGAGGCAAGAGTGCCGAGCAGCAAGATATAGTGACCATGTGTATCCCAGATCTCTTTTTCTAATTGAAAGCTTACTCTTTTGTTAATTAGGATAGCCACTCCACCCCTGTTTGTGGATACCCCAGCTCCGAATGCCTGACCCACTCAATATTTGCAGAATAAATGGGTGTCTTCCCTTTTAAGATGAGTTTATTGTAGGCAGACCACATCACTTCCAAGAGTAGATAGATGCTTTAGCACAATCTGCCTTTTACATTGATCCTGAGCCCCCCTAATATTCCAACTTAAGATATTAAACACTCCTGACATTGCCAGTGAACCCAAGGCAGTCGGTCCCCTTGCAACAAATAAATCTTATGGGTAACCTCATGCAGCTGAGTGTGGTTCTTTCTGCGCTTCATCAATATTGGAGTAATAATGTTTCTCCCTCCCATGACCCTCCCCAAACCTCCCTCCAAGACCAACAAAATTATGAATAAATCACTACCCCCAGTTCTATCAACTGCACTCCCCATCACAAACATCAGGTGATGCAAATTTCCAACCCAGCAGAAAATTCCACCACCCCCATCACACAGTATTCAGATCTGTTAGTACATACCACTGTAATTAGATATGTAGTTATAACAGCTCTACATGCATTAATAAAAAAATATCAAATAGTCCTACTGAACTGAGTACTCTCTTGTCATTATAACAACTAGTACAATATTATTTCTCCTAGTATGTAAACCCCACCAGAGGCACTATTAACTCTTATCTTGATAGCTAAGAAAAGATAGCCTTCAATGAAAATTAAACCTTTTATGATACTCGCTTGCTCTCTGGTGGGGAAAGAGGTATGACAGCAATCATTTTCTGAAATCAAGATCTTAGTAACTATACCCTTTGCATCCCTATTATATGACACCTCCACAGAGCCATAACTCGCTGGAGAAAAAATAAGCAAAAAAAAGAAACAAAAAAGGAAAGTGGAGAGAGAAAGCATCATAGTATTACTCCTATCTCAAATTTCCCTGCAAAATCGGCCCCAAATAAACTTAGAAAGCAATCGTTTCAGCTAAAATTCAATCACAAAACAATAAACCAATCTTTATACCTATTTAAACTTAATTAAATCTCCTCTGCGAGACGTCCTTCGATTTTCGGGATTAATTACATTATCCCCCCCCCAATTTGAATACCCAATGAAAAGAAGTACTGATGAGTAGCTAACAACACCCTCCCTGTTCTGCATGCTACCGTCCACTATTGTTATGTCCCATATTGATGCAGATGCATTCACTGAATTAGTGAACAAAGCTCCACACCATAATGTCACCAGAAATAAGTAGCTGCTTGGACACCGAGAGAAAAGAAAGAACTGAAGAGTCATTTAAGCTAGAGTACATTGAAATCAACATTGTTTGGGCGGATCCATTTTCACTCGAGGTGTAATTCTTCACCCGCGGTCCAAAGGAGAATTCTCGCTGATAATTAAACTTGAGGGACTAATACTGCAGGATCACATAGTCGGTGCTCCGGAAAATCTCATAATTGGTGGCTTTACTTATTGTAGAGCCGTTGAGACCAGGAGTGTTAAGGTTGAAAATTAAGCTAATCATCTCTCTATCATATCCGTGAATGGGAAGTGCGTTTGTTCGAATCCTTTAATTTAAGCTCAAGGACTCCCTCCCTCAAACTCCATATCGGGGGAGATATCAATGCCTGCTAATGTCCGGAGAGGTGGCGTGTCTGCTAGTATTAACATCAGCTTCGAGATTTACTCAAGGGCCACTACTTATGGTAATGTATCATAGTCTCCCTGATGACTCAGCACAATCTGTCCACCATAAACAGGAAATCTAAGGCGTTGAGTAGCTTGATATGCCCATTTGACTGTAAAATACACATAGTCCAACTCATTTAATCAGATTGGGAAGAAGCTTTTTGAGCTCTTGCTGTGCTATTTCAGGATTCTCAAATGAGTGCCATTGATCTCTAATTTTCACTTGCAGCAAAGCTGGGTACTTAACCCAAAATTGTATGCCTGCCACTATTAACTTTGATACCAATGGATGCATTGCTTGTCGCTTAAGCCTGACAGACTGTGGCAGGTCGTGTGTTATCCTGATCGGTTTACCTTCCCACAAAACTTCCTGCAATAATTTAACTTTTGCCAAAATGTGTTGCTTGTCCAGGTAATTTAATAATTTGTACACCATTGGTCTAGGCTGAGCACCTGGTGGGGGGGATGGAGGGATCTGTGAGCTCTCTCCACGACATAGTTTGCTCCATTGGGAGATGGGCCAGCAATTTTCTCGAACAATTTCTGTACGAATATAATCGGAGATGTGCCCTCTTCTCTCTCTCCGGGATCCCAATAATAATAATATTGCTTCTTCTGCTCCTCCCTTCCAGGTCTTCAAGCTTTTCTTCCATTTTTTTAACCCTCTTACTCATACAAGCATGATCTAACTCAGATTTATCCATCTTCACTTCCACTGATTTGATTCATGCTTCATTGTCACCGACGTAAGTACTTAGGGAGTCCAAAGATGCCTTAAAGTCGCATACTTCTGTTGAAATTTCTTCAATAGCACTTTGTAGCAGCATAATTATTTTGAGGAATCACTCTTCTGTTAAAGTGGCGGATCCTGGAGTTAGTTTACTAGGCCCTTGGCGAGTTCGCTTCAAGGCCTGCTCTTTTTCCGGGGATGGCGGTGGAGTATGTTTCGGAAGCTGCTTTTTAATGTTTGCTTCCATTATTGAGTGATCTAGGTTGTCAGCACCGGTTCCTGGTTCAGATGGAGAAGTATACCGGACTCTACAGTTTGTGGTTTTACTGATATTAATAATTTGAACTGGGTAGAGAGCGGAGCTGCGCGAAATTGCTACTTTCCTCTAGGCTGCCATCACATGACCCCGTTCCTTCCAATTTTTGAGTATGAACCTTTTTAAAGCCATTGAATTAGCTTTGATAACTGTAAGTTGTTTACTATCAAATTGTGTGCCACTACACATTTCTAATACTGTAAATCTGCAGTCATTAAAATTTATTGGTTTACATCCTATTTGTTGCAGAAACATAAATGAATGGGTCCACCAGGTTCTTCTCAACTGACAGTCCCAGAATGAGTGAAACATATCAGTGTCATGATGTCCACAATGCCAATAGTTTGGGGTAACAGTTGGATTCAGCTTATGCAGTCTATATGGCTTATAATAGGCCCTGTTAAATATATTGAATTGAATAGATTTATCCCTTGATAATTTATAGCCTTGTATTGATTTACAAGCTTGTATCCATGGTGACGCTGTACAAGACAAATTAAACTCTGTTTCCCATTTGCTTATAGCTCTTCTGTAAACAATTTATGCAGAGTCTGCTAATAAATTAACAATCCAGTAAAATAATTTTGGTTTAGGTGCATTGTTTTTGTTCAATAAAGTTTGAAGCTCCACTTATATTTTTTTGTTACTAGGAACTCTCTCCCATCTTTTGAAATATTTTTTATATAGACTACACAGTTGATAGTAATAAATTCTTCCATTGTCCTCTAATTAATACTTATTATTAACCTCTACCCAGGAGAATAATGTATCCTTATTTAATATATCACACCATGTATGGATACCCTTCCCTCCCACTGCTTATTTTTCTAATTTTTCCCCATTCAGAGTGTAATTAGGATTCTCCCAAATTCTTGCCCTTGGGAAACAATGTATTAGCCATTTAGCTTTTTCACTAAATCTGCACATTGTTCTGGCCATGCCCTTAATTATAATACACAGAGTTTTATTTTTGTTGGTTGAATAAAAAAAGAGTTCTAACATTGTATGGTGTGTGTGCTATATAAGTAATTAATGTATTTATTGTTCCTATCTGTTTTGAATTCATCTAAGACCACTTTATTAGAGTTTTAAAATTACAGTATTTCCAGACATCAGTACATGCCAACCCCAATTCTTAGGTAAACATAACTTATTCCATGCAATTCTTGGATTTTTGTAATTCCAAATAAAATATGAAATTATCTTACTAATTTTACAAAATCATTCTTTCAGAATGGGGTAATGATTGACTGTAGACTGTAAGAAAGAAAAGGCATAGCTAACATTTTTATAACTTGGATTTTCCCCCATAAGGACATGGGGATATGACTCCACCCCTGCATTCTGTCCTTTAACGTGGCTGTCATGGTATTAAAGTTCTGAGAATAATAATTCTGAATCAAGTTTGATATATCTATTCCAATGTATTGCATCCCTTTTACTTTGGCATTAAAGCTGGATTTTATATTAGCTACAGTGATGGATCCAAAAATTATGGCTTCTGATTTGGTCTCATTTATTCTATAACCAGAAACTTTGGAGAATCTGTTTATCACTTTTTTTCATTTCTGATAAACTTTCTATTGGATTTTGCAAGGTATGTAACAAATCGTCAGCCCATGCATTGATTTTTAATTCTTCATTTTCTATCTTAATGCCATTGATTTTATCATTCTCTCTTATTTCATTAAGTAATACTTCTAAAGCCAGTACAAATAATGTAGGGGAGAGGGAACAGCCCTGTCTGATGCCTCTTTTTAAGCTAAAAAATTCATTATAAGAATTATTTATTTTTATTTTAGCCATAGGTGAGTTATACAAGATGCGTATATAATTGATAAATTGAGTATATTAAACAAATAATCCCATTCCAACATGTCAAACACTTTGGTTGCATCTAGAAGAAGAAAAATAGCTTCTGTCTGGGATTTTTATAGATATTCAGTTAAACATTAGATTTTATATAAACCTGCCTGGATCGGTCTCCCAGGAATAAATCTTGTTGGATCTTTATGAATAATGAAATTTAACAACATTATTAGACTATTGTTTATTATTTTTGTGTATATCTTTTAGTCGATCTTTAAGATGGTGCTCAGTCTGTAATTTTCTAATTTTTGTGGATCATTTTCTGGTTTTGGAATTAAAGCTATATATGCCTGATTAAACAAGGGTGGCAAAAGACCCTCTTTTTGAATCTGATTAAATAATATTTCCAACACTGGTAACATAACAGATTTCAGGGCAATATAATATTCTAGCTCATAACCATCTATGCAGGGACACATCCCTTTGGTTATATTATGCATGGTTCTCAATATTTCTGTTGGTGTAATTTCTTTCATTAACTCTTCCGGATTTTGTGGAATTAATTGCATTTTACAAAATTGCTGATAATAAGAAACATCTTCACTCATACTATAGTCTGAGGTGTATAGTTTCTGATAAAACTGGAGAAATTATTTTTTAATCTGTTCCATATCCATTATTTTCTGATTGGAAGCCTTATTTATAACTGATATTTCTGTTTTACTGTCTTTTCTTTTTATCTTATTTGCTAAATGTTTCCTGTTTTTTTCACTATTGTTTTTCCAATAACTATCTGCCCAGGACGACCTTTTCTTAGTAAATTTAATATCCAATGTTTCTGTTAAATTTTTTAACTCTTGATATTCTTCTTGTTTGCTTAAATCTCCATTTTTTAATATCTAATTCTAGGGTCTTAAGTTTTTATTGTACTACTTTTCGTTTTAACAAATTATGTTTCTTCCTCCACGCTGTCTCAGAAATGACACACCCCCTAATAGTGACTTTTAACACACCCCAGCTATTTATTATTAGTTTAGAAATGCAAGCTGTTAGAAACAGCTAATATAGACACTCAGGTGTGAGGAACAGTTATATTAATGAAAATGCCTCTATTAGCTCTAATTAATAGTACTAAACACATGTATACTAGGATTGTTTTAGATTGCAACAAGAAAAAAGAAACTGAGAATTTATGTACCCTGTGAACAATCCCAAACTGTGGGTGAAGCATAAGGGATGAAATAAAGCAAGATTGAAGTGACTGGAAGCCCTGTTTTGAATCTTAAAGGACCCCCATTTTCTAACATTGTTCATAGATCCTCTTTTTGGGGGGGTGCTGAAGAAGTTCTAGAAAGAACTATACTCCATTTCCCACTATAATTGTGCAAGTACTTATTGAAAAGTTTGCCAGTCTTTTCTGATTTGCTTATTTTTTTATGTGCAGGCCACAGACTCTAAGTAACATTGGTAGCTTGTCTGGCATCAGGATATGTTAGTCTTTTACACCAGAAATTTCTTAATTAACATAGCCAAGTCAGATATACTATACCCACAACTCTCTATCGCTTGTTTGCTTGTTTGCTCTACAAAGAAATTGAGCCCTTCATTTAAGCCTCATGTCCTCAGGAATGCTTTCTGGACTATCTTCATGATTTGTATGTGAGATTCCTCAACTTGCTGTAGTTACTTTTGCCTATGTCTGAATTGTAGCATCTGGCATCTGTATCTGCTTCTAGATTATATGACCTGGCATTTTCACACTGCCATGTGGGGGGGGAGGTGACCATTACCGGCCTTGACTGCCACCCCCTCATGCCTTCAAATGCTGCTGTGCTGTGCACATGAAAAAGAAAAAAGACACAAGAAAATCTTTAGCTGGACATCACGTTAATCTGATGGCATGACATAATCCAAACAGAAAATAGTGAGGGATGCGGTAACATGAACTTAAAATTCCTGGCAGGACAGAGATGTGGCCTCTCATCTGGCTAGCTTGAGATGAGCGTCTTGTGTCAGCACACTCCCATCCAATGAGGAGTGACCACAAGTTAAATAGTCTTAATAAAAAATCTCAAGAATTACAGCTGAAAGTAAATACTGTAGAGGACAATTAATTCACTGCTCTTAAATGTCACTGTTTCATCTGCCCCAATATTTTCATGGCAGTTTAATTTATCTGAAATCCAAGAGCAAGCTAACTTGTTAACAGTACTATATATTTTCACTGGCATATAATTTTTACTAGATTTTCAAAATAGTGAATATAGCGAAAATTTTGTTCCAGTGAAACATAGGTCCTCTATAGTATACAGAAGACAAAGAGTGCTGTATTTGATGACAGAAAAATATCTAAAGGGTGCCAGAAAATAGGGACACAAAAAAATGAAATAGTTAAGAGCTATGTATACATAGGTGTTGCGGTAACGGCAGACTGTACTTGGTCGGAATAAACTAAAGTAACTGTTAAGAAACTCATTAAAACAATGCTAGCTCTGGAATGCTTCAACATAACATATGGTGTCAGACCGTAAGACCTTTGATTCAAGCTTTTAAAGCTAAATATTACCCACAAATGCTTTATGGAACAGAAATCTGGGACACAAAGGCAAGGGATAAACTAGAAGTCTCCCTATATAAAGTACTCAGAAGAGCTCTGGGATTAAGTTTAACATGTCCATCTGCATATATCAGATCTGAGGTACATCTAACTAGGATCAATTAACTTTTTTTATATTAGCAAAATTTGTTATTGGTGAGAAACATTAATCTTCCTACTAACACTTTAATATCTTGTTGCCTGAAAGAAAAAGATAAATGGCTTCTTATTGGATATGCAGGAAATAATTTCTGGTATTACAATGTGATGGAATTGTTAAAAGAAAATGATCTATTGAATGTTTTGGCCAAAAAAGATATAACAGTCAGTATTAAATATAAAAAATATGTTGTTAAAAAAATAACTAATATATGGGTTAATAAAGATTTAGAGCAAATACAGGGTTCCCATTATGCTAGACGGTTTGCAGAAAACAACTACAGCTTCGCCTTCAAACCATACCTGGGCATTTTTGACAAATCAGACTTAAAAAAAAACTTTTACAAAGTGTAAGTTTGAAAAGTTTCTAAATAATTTGCTAACAACAAGGCATAAAAAACTCCCAAAGGAATGTGAACATTGTCTATGTAAGGTTGGTGGTGTTGGAAACTTGAATCATGTATTATAGAAGTGTACATGGTATATAAAAGAGAGGATAGCCTGGTTAACTGTTTTTCTTTTATCCAAAATATCCTATAAAAGATGAATTATTGACAGTTATGCTGCTACATACAGCAGATGAATGGGCCATCAATAGATTAGCTAATTATTTCTGTGCAGTATTGAAAAAAAAGAGGAGACTTTTAGCAGATCAACTTGATTTTTAAAAATTATTAATGATATGTTTGATTCTGTTTTAGCAAACACAATATCCCAAGTGGCTATATTATATTGTAATTTATTCTCTTTTTTAATTTTGTATGTATTGTACAGAGCTAGAATTGTAGGATGCTAGAGTGAGCTGGATAACATTAATTATGTTGGTGCAGTCTTTCAGGATCTCAGCAAGGTTTTTGACACTGTAGACCACTCCTTACTTCTTTCTTCCCTCTGGAATATTGGCCTGGATGCTCTTTTACTTAGATGGTTCAATAACTACTTATCAGGCCGTTATCAGCAAGTTAAGGCTGATGGTGAGGTCTCGCCCCTAAAACCCTTGGTTAGGGGTGTACCTCAAGGCTCTACCTAGGGCCCCTGCTCTTCACAATCTATATTAACTGAATTAAAGCCACCATCAATAAGGATCACATATCTTTTTGCAGATGACACAGTGCTCTACACAAGTGGGCCAACCTTTGATACTGTACTCTCAACTCTCCAGAGTGAATTCAACCTGTTGCAACTTCAGCTCCTAAACCAGAAGCTGCTTCTGAATGCTAAGAAAACTAAAGCAATGCTCTTCTCTCCCCTGGCCAACTCTCCAAACCCGCTCTCCCCTGGATCTCTCTCTTCGATTTCCACCATCCTTGGTGAACAGCTGGAGTATGTGTCTAAATTCAAATATCTGGGGGTCTGGCTCAACAACACTCTCTCATTCCAAGGATATATTGAAGCACTGATAATGAAACTCTGCCAGAGACTAGGACTTTTCTATAGGATAAAAAACCTTACCCCCAGGGATGCCAAAATGTGGCTAGTCCAAACAACTTTTCTTCCTTTGCTAGACTATGCTGACTTTCTATACAGCCAAAGCCCAGTTGGTACTCTTACAAAACTTGATACACTCTTCCACAGAGCCTTAAGGTTCATAATGGAGCTCCTCTACTCCACCCACCACTGTCTGCTGTACACTGCGGTGGGCTGGCCATCCCTTACTCTCAGATGCCAGAGAAATGTGACATTCTGGACCTTCAAAGCCATTACAAAAAAGCTGACTAATTATATTGCAGCCTGTTTACTGATAAGCACCACAAGTATTTACGCTCTGAGAAGTGCCTCTTACATTATGCTGAAAGTACCCAAGGTTAGATCCCACTTTAGGAGGGCCTCTATGAGTCATGTACTTCCTTTGTTATGGAATAAGTTGCAAAAAAACCTGCAAATAAGTCTCCCTATTAGTTTAGCATCATTTAAAGCCTTAATCATGAGTCATTCCAAGGAATCCTGTGCCTACTTCCCTTAACCCTAGGACTGCATTCACTTAAGTCTACCCTGTTCCTGCCCCATCCCTGTATGGTCCAACTCCTTGTCTAAGCCCTGGTCTTCACCCTCTCTGGGCCTTCTATTGCCTGTCCAGCCCCTCTTCTTCTTCAAAAAAAAAAGTAATTATAATTAATTTCATATCTGTTATGCTTGTAACCTGTATATATATGTTATTGTAATATTAAGCTCTGTATATTTATTTTCTACTGTAACTTTTATCTCCAAGTTAGCCTGTGCATATCTGTTACTAAGTACTTTGCTTTGTTTCTTGTGTCAGTACCTTATGTGCTGATTCCTCTTATTTAGCTGTATTGTCTACCCCAGGTCCACCTCAAAAATGAGCTTGCTCAATGGTGTCCACCTGGTTAAATAAAGATTTTGATTGATTGATTGATTGATTTGTGAATGGCTTTTTTAAGCTCAACAATAAAAGATTACTTGACTTGACATCTAATATTTTCCTCTTCCCACCCATTCAAAGCAGATTCTCCTCTGACTACTTTGATTTCATAAAGTGTGACTCGAAGTGTAACCCTAAATTTTAAAAGTCTATACAAACTTTATATGCTTTTTTGTGTATTGGGCTAATTGTTCATGTTTTGGAATTTTTTATACTGTTGATATTAACTGAAATTAAATTCTACTGCATATATGACCATATTCTACGCTTTATTTTTAGTGTTCTGTGCTCTGTGCTCTACATTTAGAAGGGCTATTACCTGTTGTGTGTCTGAATTTTGGACAGCTTTGACACTAATTTTTACATGGTTATGTGATGCTATGTTGGTAGAATATTTATTATTATAAAAAAAATCCTATATATTTTTTAATGGTGTTAATCTAAAACTCCTCAGATATTTGTCTTTTGGGAACAGATTTTGGAAGCAGGATTATATTTATGAGTTTCTGAGTCTGTGCACCATATTATACAAGGGTAATCTTTCTTTCATTAGTAAAATATTGTGGGTGATTCATTCTGATTTAATGTGAGTGTCAGGGTGTTAGGGCTGGTTAATAGTTGAACATAAATTAGATGATGTAACCCGGCAATCTGGTAACTTGGTCAGTTGGTAAGCTGCTACTTATTTTAGGTCCCTCAATTTATAAAATTAGTTACCCTGACTGAATAGAGATTAATTGCCTGCATTTACCTGGTCTGTCCATTAGGTAATGTCTTTTATCATGCTTCAGCACACTTATATTACATTACAGTGACTCCTCTACATCACCTACAAAATTACATTTTTTGATTGCCCTTTTGCTCTTCACTATCAGATCAATTAATTAGATTAGATTAGTTTAACAGAACTACATGCAGCCACACAGCCAAGATGCTTGAGCAATGTTATTTAGTTCAGTCATTCAGTTAGCTTAGCCACATACACTGACTAACCTCTGGTGCTTGCTATCCTTTTCTGATGGGCTGTGCTTTTTCCTTTGATATTGCCAGGTAGCAGTTCCCATTTTTTACATAGCATCTCAGCTTTGGGAAATAATAAAAGAAGAAAAGGAAGGAAAAGGGCAGTAATATTGAGCTATTATTTTGCCACCCCCTTATTCTTTTTGTACTAGAAAAATGGTGAGTTTAATTTAACTTGTTACTCCCATTTTATATTTTGGTCTTCTTGCTATTTGTGGCCTCATTAAAAGCCATATATATATTTTTTTTTATATATTTTTTAGTCTTCCAAGTATTTAAAAAATCTTCATTATTATTATTATTATTATTATTATTATTTTATCCCAATTTCTAGGATTTTCTTAGAAAATTACAAACTTGCTGAGCAATGGAATTTTATAGGATACCACTGAGACTCCAACTGCTGGTTGAGTGTGTATTATTGGAGAATCAAGTAAGTTTGACTAATCTTGCTTTTCCTTTTGAATTTACTTGGGAAGGCATATAAACTGCATAAGAGTCTTAAGATTAATTTTTCCTTATGTTATCAGACAATAAAACAAATACATAGATTAAATAAATTAAAATATTAGTTAAGCACTTATAATACTTTATAATTAATACCTTGCATTATAATTATTTTTAGCTATTGTCTTTTTTTTATATTTCAATACCATATAATTTGGAACTTCAAACACAGGTTTTTAAACCAGGTTAGATATCTTGGTAATAACACCAGCTGTAGCATGTGTATTAGCACTATTAACATTTTATATCACAGCTATAGACATTGTTACTTTTACTCTTTTTAGTGCTTAATGGACTGCACGGAAGATCACACCAAAGGCCTTATTATTAACTTCAAAGGGGCCTGGACTGTTTTTTTTTATATCATAGTGGACTTGGATCTGAACACAAATGAAGTCAGCAGTGGATTCTGGGACTTTTATTAATTTTCAAGATTTTCTTGTTTACTAAACAAATTGTTGAGTGAGCTTGCAAAACCCATGGAACTGTGTGAAAACCATTTAAGTATATACATTGACTGTGTTCTAAATTGGAGGATAACTATACAGACTTTGTGAACATTATATATTTACTGTTTCACTTCTAATGTACACAAGAAGTGGGAACGTTTTAATAACAGGCATGATAAATGGTAAGAAAAAGCCAGACAAAACTATGGAATTTTGTAATGGGTGTATTTATGAAAGAGACATTAACCTAGCTACTTTTACCACCATTCAGTCTAAACTTTCTTATGACAAAATGGTAAAAAAAAAGAAAAGAATATTATGACTTCTAATCAGCTGAGGGGAGATGGAGCAGATACATTCATAACTGTCCATCAGCAGGGTAATAATTATCCTGAGTTACCTCAGGATTTAACCCTTTGGTTGATGGCAGCATTAGAATGTATAGGAATTTTGGAGTGATATATCAGTCTGCATCCCTACAAGGGTTAATCATGAGAACTAAAGATAAACAGCAGGATTCATGAATGTCAGGGAAGGTTCCACAGCTGTGTAAAAACCTTGACACTAGTGGGTTTCCACTTGCGAAGTCACAGGCTGACCACAGCTGCGGGTATTCACAGAGGTGGAGATGGAGTATGACCAGCTCCATGGATTATGGCAGCTTGTGGTTGCTGTTGCCAGGGACAGCACCACAGCTGCAGGAGGCTGCTATGTGCAATGGGGCCCACCGTAGCACCCTCTGCAACTACTGGGGCTGTGGATCGGCTGCACCACAGCTGCAGTGAATACGAAGCGCAATTGGGGTTATGGAGTGGGACTTAGTCCCAAAATCACTTTGTGAATCCTGCCCAAGGCTTATGATAATCCAGGATGCTCACAGAATGGAAATAGTACATCACCTGTAACTAATTTAGGAGGAACCTGTAATAACTCAATGGTTAAACAAAAGGGGAATTTAATCATCGACTTTTTTCCAGCAGCTCAGGCAGTGTCTGCTCATATTAATTCTCCAACTGAGATTAAAAATAACTTAAGTTCTCATGAACACCATCCTAAAGGTGCCATAAATGTTTTACTAATGGAAACCATAAATCAACAATTTCCACAGCTGTCTTATCAGGCAACAAACATAACTAATTTGGAATTATTTAGTGCTTTCGATTTTTCTCAGACTTCTGGTGACATTATGGAGAATGCAACACCTAAGAAAATAAGGGAGAACTTGGGGAAATAAATAGTACAATTCCACCAAATGAGATTTTTGAACAACTGGACAATGAAGTTAATGCAATTAAGTTAGAGTCATCATTAATCAAACAATATACTGGGAAATTTTCTACAAATGCATTGAAAGCTCTCTAACACCCATTAATGTCCAATATTGTTTTATGAGATTCCCCTTAATGAAATTTAAAGTAAAATTGACTAATTTCAATCAAGTGTCTAGTTATAAATTGATGTTCTGGAGAAAAAAAAATTGGTATAATCGCCATAAACCGAAGACCCCCCCCCCAGTAATTATTTTAATTACACCTTAAAGGGGAAATAAAAAGGGCAAAAAGAAAAGAAAGGCAACAAAACAACAAAATGGGTTGAAAAAAGTGCCCATTCTCCCAAATACTCGGGTGAAGTTACAGATTTAGTAACACCCACAGTCAAGTCCACAATTATTAAATCAGAATCCAAATACACTTGTGATTAGCCCACAAAATTTTTATAAGGACACAAATTTGAAAACTGGAAATATATCCCTGAACCACAAGACAGATGAAGGAAGAGCTGCTGACTCTATCAAAGTAATCAGCAAAATCCAGGAGTATAAAACAAATCAGGACATAGATAATAAGAGCACACCATCAGGGTCAGCAAGTGATAATTCACAATCTACCATCTACACGAGAGGTGATGAGACAACCTTGAGATTAGAAGGGTTATACTTAAAGGAGAATTAAAGTATAGAATCTCTAAAAGAGACCCTGGTTCATTTGCTGCATGCTGAGAGTTAAAATTAATATAGCAACTGCTTACAAGGATAAATCATGTTTTCCTTCCTCAGTTTATTGCAGAGTTACAAGTATGAGATATGCAAAACAAGTTACCTCTCAGTAAAGAAAGTTAAAACATTTAGGTTTGCAAATCCATTCACCACTCACTTGACAAAATATAACAAAACAAGTTTTGGGTGATGGCTATGCAAACTCCTCAATAAAACATGAAACCCTTGTGACAGTACTCCAGTTTTTTAAGCTGTAACATGCCCACTCTTGATCGATCTCAAGCTACCACCAATAATACACTCTCAGTTTTTGAGCTGAGAAACTTAAAAATGAAAGTTCAGAAACTCTAACTGCTATGGTTACTATAGTATTGTCCACTTTGCTAGACATTCCCATCAGCAGAGATGATTTTATTAATGTTACTAGAGTTCAAAAGATAAGGGAAGGAAACCTAATTGACGTTCATATTTGGTTGAGTGACCCCACAAAATTGAGTTTGAATAAATCAGATTGTATAAAACATTATAATATTTTGGTAGTAGGCTTAACAAGTACAATTTTTCAAAATGGTAAAAACATGTCTTATTGAATAAATTCTGTCCCTTGGTCTGGTCCATTTAAAAGGAAAAATATAGATATAACTAGTGAAATAAAATTGCTCTCATGGAACACTGTAGGGATAAAACAAAAACTAGGGCATTCAGAATGGCTAGATTACATTAATTCTTTTTTATATAATTTTAATGCAAGAAACATGGGCACAAGACTCATTTATGTTAAATGGTTATGAAGTAATTCATTCTGCAGCCATTAAATCCAACCACTATGGCCGAGGCATTGGGGAAGGGGCGCTGACCATCTATATTAAAATCTTCAGAACTTTAAAAATCTTGCATAGTTGTAAAATCTGCTTTAACTACATAATAGTTGTACTTTATTTATTTTTTTGTTGACCGGGTAAGTGCACTAGACAAATCCTGCCTATTTTCAGGCATGACCCGGGGAGGGGGATACAGATGAATGCCAACTGACCTTGAACCAGATTAAGCTGTTGGTGGTATTTTTTTTAGTGAATGAGGGAAATTTGGCCAGGACACCAGGTAAATTCCCCTACTCTTTTCGATAAGTGCCATGGGATCTTTAACATCCACCTGAACTACCACTAATCTAGGCAGATGGGACCTTGGTTTAGTGTCTCATCTGAAAGACGGCACCTCAGAAGTGCAGCACCCCTCTCATGCTGCACTACAGGGTCAGTACTGGGATACTAACTCAAGTGCCAGATGTGGGAACTGAACCCACAGCCCTCTGATCTCCCGGCCTCAGAGGTGAGTGTGCTACCTACTGAGCCACTGACACTGCTATCAGCTATTAATTAGCTACCAGCTACTAATTAACTGGAATCTGCAGTTAGTTATATTAGTTAATGTTTATATTCTACCCAGGGCAAAAAATTATAAAACTCTATCGGACGAGTTAGCTCTGGACCTACAGTAGATAAAATCAATTCTACCCATGCAAAGGCTAATATAATCATCTGTGGTGATTTTAATGCATGCATTGCTTTATTGGATGGTCAGTCAGGTATGCCTCTGTCAAACTAAGTTTTGGAATTACCCCCTTGAGATTCTACGGATGGGGTAGTTAATGAGAATGGGAAACATCTAGTAAATTTTGTTGATAACAACTCTCTGGTCATTTTGAATTGCAGAACTTGGGGGGATGAAAAAGGGAGTTAGACTTTATTTGGCTCTAATGGCCAGAGTCTGATTGATTATAGCTTAATGGGTTATGAATTATTTGTTATGGCAAAGTATTTGCGTATTGAGATGGGAACTGAAAGTGATTATGCCCCATTAAAAATCAATTTATTATGCAGTACAAATATTGATGACTTACCATACTTACCATACTCTGTCGATACTTTAATTGAGCCAAAGATTCAAGGTAAACAAAAATTAAGGGTAAATTAATTGACCTTGGAAAAGGTCAGTGAAATATATCATTCATATTTGCCACCCTTAACTGATATAGAAATTCATCTTCAGTATATTTTTTCACAAATAAGACAATGTGTTTATGTCCCTAATACCATAAATAAAACACTAACTAACAATAATTGTTTTGCTAAGTCGTTTAAGACTGAGAAAAGTAAATAAATAAAATTGTAATTATGACAAAACAGCACCCATGCAAGGCAAACTTTAAATCTCTGGCCATTGCCAGAACATATTATAGAGACTTTCTCAAAGAAAAAAAAAAAAGCTGAGCACAGACTGTCGCAGTAGAATTTGATGCTTCAGATTTTAGAGTCTAAAGACATAAGAGCCTTTTGGGATATGATATCAAAGGGGTCAGCAACTTCTCAAACTAGCTTACTGTCTTTAATTTTAGAAGAGACTTGGATATCCCACTATAAGAATTATTCAATTACCCTTTGGGACAACAGGATTCATATAATCCTCCCTATACATAGACAAGTGATTTTCAGCCATTAAAAGTAGAGATCCAAGGAGCTGTGGACATTATTTCTAAATTGATGAACAACAAAGCCCCAGGCCAAGACTTTATACCATCTGAAATACATAAATATAATACTGATTTCTGGGCACCCCTACTAACTAAGTATTTTAATCTATGTCTTGAGAAAAATCAAGTTCCAACTTCCTGGAAATTAAATATAATAGTTCCATTTCATAAAAAAAAGGATCCTTACTCGATCCTTCAAATTATCAGCCAATCAGCTTATTGGATTCATTCTCAAAAGTTTTCTCAAGACTATTATTAAATAGATTAACAGAATGGCCTAATAATGCTTCAGTCATATCTCTGTTTCAGGCAGGTTTTAGATGAAATTTTTCTACCATAGATAATCTGCATTGTTTGTCTCACCTGTTTGAAAAATATATACATATAAAATAAAATGAAACTGTATGCATTATTCATCGATTTTGCCTCAGCATTCGATTCCATTAATTGTAGCATTCTGTGGGATATCTTAAAGAGCTATGATATCAGTGAATCATTATTACTGCCAATCCAGTTGTTATATACGGAAAGTTGCACTAAGGTTAGGTAAACTATTCAAGGTAAGACAACAGAACCTTTCCCCTCTTTAAGAGGGGTAAAGCAGGGGTGCTTACTAGCCCCTGCATTATTTAATTTTCACATTAATGAACTGTTGAATTTGCAGATCTTATACAAAATGACCCTCCAAAAATTAATGGCTTACAATGCCATGCACTTGCTTATGCAGATGATCTTTTGTTGCTGTCACTAACAAAGAAAGGCCTTAGAGGTTACTCAGGAAAAATGCAAGTTTTTGCAACTTAAAATTAACATTTCAAAAATGAAAGTCTTGCTATTTGGTTCTAGTACTACCAACACTAGTTTTTACTTAAATCATCAAAGAGTTGAAAATGTTAAGACCTATGCATATCTTGGAGTTATAGTAGTGACTAATACCATTTGGACATATCACCATAAGTCTCAAATTAGTAAATCTAAAGTAAGTGTAAAAGCATTATTAAAATTCCATTTTAAACTTGGAGGTCTTGATATAGGATTTGCCTTACTAGCAGCTGAAGCAAAAATCAACCCATTATTAATTTATGAGGTAGAAGTTATAACCTCTGATCAAAAAACTAATCTTGAATCACTCCTCCTTTATTTTTACAAATCTTTACTTATGGTTCCCCTGTTCACAGCTTCTTCAATGGTCAGGGCAAAACCTGGGAGGGTACCAGTTTATGCAGTTAACCAATATAGATGCCTATCTTACTGGCTGAAAATTATAAATAATAGACATAATACCTTACCTATGTCATGCTTACAGGTGAAAATAAAATGGTCCCAAATGTGCCAAAGATCTAAATGGTGGTTCTATGATGCCGGTTCAACAACATTTTATTTGACCAGCATCACAGTGATGTGATTTATGTAAATCACAAGTAGCAGTTGACATAAATCCCAAATGTCTCCAGGTCCATTTTTCTATAGGAGAGCTTCACACCCCAAACCACCCATGTGGGGGTTCTGCCTCCCGTACTTAATATATTCAATTCCAAGTCAGAGTTGATTTGGGGAGGGGCTGCAGGACCAGGAGACAGTGTGCCCCATTTCAGGTACACCAACACAGTGACCTGTTGGCGGACTGTTGATTCTGTTGACAGTGAGGTAGGTCACTGTGTTGGTGTTGCCATCAGAGAGGCATACCCTAAATAGTTATCAAATAAATGTTAAAATCTTGATGTGATTAACCTTATGCACTTATGGACAGATTCTCAGAAAAAAAATACGATTTATCTATGATACAATAAACTCATTAAAAAAAAAATTGTTCCTTAAGTCACAGGATAGGGACATGGAAATAATCAGGGCACAAAAATGTGCACACTGGTTTAAAACAAACAAAAAATGTACCGCATCATGGAAAATGATTTCCTATTCCTACTGAAACCATCAAAAAAGAAAGCTCTGACATGGGCAAGGTTCAGTTTGGAATTCTAAATATTCATATTTTAACAAAACAAAAAAAACCGGGGGTAATATAATACCCTAAGTTTTAATGTTTCAGTGTATTCAAACTGTACCTGAATCACTACTACATCTAGTTTTCTCATGCCCTTTATACTTCAATATGTGCATGAAATTTCTAAGGGAAATTTTGGAATGTTATAATGATACCAATTATGATGTATTATTCATTCTTCTGCACTTTTTTACAGTAAAGGATGCAGAATATATTATTGCATTTTTCAGGTAATTAATTAAAAGGAAAGAAATCAACATATAAGAAGAAAACTACCTTGAATAAGTCCTTATTGTAAGAAGACAATATTTGTATGGTGCACAGACAACATTTTTATCTATTGTAACTTAATTGTATGATACTTCTCAGTCTTTGATGCATTTGTATTTTAATTCAAATGTTTTACTGATTGTAATAATCTAGATGTTTTGTTACTTCCTGGTTGATCAATAAATAACCATGACCTATGGCTCAGAGGTAAACTTGGGAGTGCAAAGATGTTCATTCTGTGTTTGATCAGAGAAAATACAAATTTCTCCTAATCCAGGTGACATGATGGAGTGCTAAGGACTGGTTGGGTGGTCAGGAGATGGGATGTCTGAGATCAGTTAAGGTGGATTATATGAAAACAATAGGTGCACGTGCTGGCGGGAGGAGGTTATTCATTACCTCTAATATGGCATAGTGTGCAAATACCAATAATATTATACAGTATCACACATGCCCCCACAATGCAAAGCATCATGGGCTGCATATGCAAATCACCACAGAATGTTATGCTGGTCCAACTCTAAGCAGAATTGCATGGTGCCGGAAGGCCTCTCACACAGTTTGCAAAGGGTGTTAACAGAAGACATAGACACGTGTTTCGTCCTACCAGGACTCATTAGTATGCCTCGTCTGTTTGACACCCCAGTGGAATGGACCAGCTACCCTTAAGGCAGAGTGCCTTGGATATATTGTGGTGAACCCATTAAAATAAAAACTATTTAAAGACAAAGAACCTCTGTGCTAAACACTGAGGCAAGGGTTACCCAAAGGGCATTTGGCTGGAAGCCAAGTTTCAAGAAAATACAAATCACATGCCCCCACAATGCAAAGCATCATGGGCTGCATATGCAAACACCACAGAATGTTATGCTGGTCCAACTCTAAGCAGAATTGCATGGTGCCGGAAGGCCTCTCACACAGTTTGCAAAGGGTGTTAACAGAAGACATAGACACGTGTTTCGTCCTACCAGGACTCATCAGTATGCCTCGTCTGTTTGACACCCCAGTGGAATGGACCAGCTACCCTCAAGGCAGAGTGCCTTGGATATATTGTGGTGAACCCATTAAAATAAAAAACTATTTAAAGACAAAAAGACACTCTGTGCTAAACACTGAGGCAAGGGTTACCCAAAGGGCATTTGGCTGGGAAGCCAAGTTTCAGAAAATACAAAATCACACATCCCCCACAATGCAAAGCATCATGGGCTGCATATGCAAATCACCACAGAATGTTATGCTGGTCCAACTCTAAGCAGAATTGCATGGTGCGGAGGCTCTCACACAGTTTGCAAGGATGTTAACAGAAGACATAGACACGTGTTTCATCCTACCAGGACTCATCAGTATGCCTCGTCTGTTTGACACCCCAGTGGAATGGACCAGCTACCTTAAGGCAGAGTGCCTTGGATATATTGTGGTGAACCCATTAAAATAAAAACTATTTAAAAGACAAAAGAACCTCTGTGCACAAACACTGAGACAAGGGTTACCCAAAGGGCATTTGGCTGGGAAGCCAAGTTTCAGAAAATACAAAATCACACATGCCCCCACAATGCAAAGCATCATGGGCTGCATATACAAATCACCACAGAATGTTATGCTGGTCCAACTCTAAGCAGAATTGCATGGTGCGGAAGGCCTCTCACACAGTTTGCAAAGGGTGTTAACAGAAGACATGAACCGTGTTCCTCCTACCAGGACTCATCAGTATGCCTCGTCTGTTTGGCACCCCAGTGGAAATGGACCAGCTACCCTTAAGGCAGAGTGCCTTGGATATATTGTGGTGAACCCATTAAAATAAAAAACTATTTAAAGACAAAAGAACCTCTGTGCGCAAACACTGAGGCAAGGGTTTACCCAAGGGCATTTGGCTGGGAAATAAGTTTTCAAGAAAATACAGGAAATCACACATATGACACCAAACTTCTTCAACAAATACTTTAACCTCGATGTTTGCTGAAAATTCTTATCTTTAAATTTTATTTAATGGAGTTCACCTGACCTCAAACGCCTCTAAGTAAAAAATCCAGTCCACTGAGGTATCAGTAACCCTTACCTCAGTGTTTGCGCACAGAGGTTCTTTTGTCTTTAAATAGTTTTTATTTTAATGGGTTCACCACAATATATCCAAGGCACTCTGCCTTAAGGGTAGCTGGTCCATTCCACTGGGGTGTCAAACAGACGAGGCATACTGATGAGTCCTGGTAGGACGAAACACGTGTTCATGTCTGTTAACACCCTTTGCAAACTGTGTGAGAGGCCTTCTGGCACCATGCAATTCTGCTTAGAGTTGGACCAGCATAACATTCTGTGGTGATTTGTATATGCAGCCCATGATGCTTTGCATTGTGGGGCATGTGTGATTTTGTATTTTCTTGAAACTTGGCTTCCCAGCTAAATGCCCTTTGGGTAACCTTGCCTCAGTGTTTGCACAGAGGTTCTTTTTGTCTTTAAATAGTTTTTTATTTTAATGGGTTCACCATAATATATCCAAGGCACTCTCCTTAAGGGTAGTTGGTCCATTCCACTGGGGTGTCAAACAGATGAGGCATACTGATGAGTCCTGTAGACTAAACACGGTTCATGTCTTCTGTTAACACCCTTTGCAACCAGTAGAGATGCCTTCCGCACCATGCAATTCTGCTTAGAGTTGGACCAGCATAACATTCTGTGGTGATTTGCATATGCAGCCCATGATGCTTTGCATTGTGGGGCATGTGTGATTTTGTATTTTCTTGAAACTTGGCTTCCAGCCAAATGCCTTTGGGTAACCTTGCCTCAGTGTTTGCGCACAGAGGTTCTTTGTCTTTAAATAGTTTTCTATATTATACAGTAGTTACATATAGATATTAAAATAAAACTGCAGTGTCACTGTAATTTTTTCCTACTTGTTTCACACTTACCTTGTTCAGCTTCCATATTTTGCATACAAAATCTTGAGCTTCGACTTTTCATCCTTCATACTGTGGATTTGTGTTTCTTCAATGTCTTCAGCTCTTTCTTTTATTCTTTCACTGTCTTTCATCTTCTGGTCTGAAGTGCTTTTGGGATGAAGGGCTTGTCCCAGTACCCTCCACACATATGCACAGATGTACATTTGCAGCATTGTCTCTCATCTATGTCTCCCACAACAAGTGTTTAAACACTATAAATGGTGCCCAACCTGCTGGAACAGTCACCTGACCCTTGGAATGTAGTCAACACCAGAAATGTGTTGTGACCCACTGAATAACTGTTCCGACCCCTTGAGTGGTGTCTAACCTAACTGAATGGATACATAACCCTAGAATGCCTCCCAACCCATCAGAATGGGTGTTCAGCCCCTGAATGTTTTTAACCCAATAGAACAGATGTGCAAGCCCTAGAATGCTCCCAACCCACCAGAACCAGTGCTCTCTCTGAAATGGCACCTGACCTGCCAGAATGGGCATTCCAGCAGTCAGGGTGGTGCCATACTGGGGACTGAGGCACACATTTTGAAGGACAAGCTAGAAACACACTGGAGTTTGGTGCTCATTCTGATGGATTAGGGCATTCTGGGATTGTGGAACCTGTTATCTGCTTAATTGACTATAAATAAAGGTGATAAAATGCCCAGTACCATCACCCATTACTCAGAGTTCTTTTCCCAGTCACTAACACTATAAATTTGTACCTCCACCTCTGGCAGTCTCTATGTGCAGGCCACATCCCTCCATAATAAACTAATCCCATTCTGACCTTGATCCACAACAGCTCAGTTAAAAACATTATACTGAGTATGCCACTAGGGCCTACCACCCAGAACTCCCAGCTCAGTTACCAAATATCAAATTGAGTAAACCACTTGGGCCTGCCACTCAAACCTCCCACCCCACACCACAGTTAAAAGAACATCAAACTGAGTAAGCCACTTGGGCCTGCTACTCAGGCAGGTGATCAGCTGAGGAGAAGGTCATCATATTTAAGACCACTGAGACTGCAATTTAACACTAAAAGAAGTTGAGTTCTCACCACAACCATGCCACAATGAAATGCACACAATGGTCTCATTATAGTAAAATGGAGCATTTTAACTTCATTGTCACTTTCAATAATAAAACCCCCAGAGAAACAAAGCATGCACTGAGAGTGGAAAACAGTGAGTAACTAACAACACAGGCCAGGTTAAGGAGACTCAGTCCTCTGGGTCAGTGAAAAATAGGCTGGTAGCAGATAACACAAGCAAGCCCAGAGAGGAGATCCATGTTTTTTCCAATGAAATGACTGTGCAGTATACCAGAGTGCATCTGTGCTGATCTGCTGTGCTCCATGAATCAGGCTGAGTTCACAATAATGAGTACAACTCTGCCAGTCTGGCCATTATGTTTGTTACATGGAAAAAATGACAAATATCTTGCTTGGTGTTTCTGATTGCTGGGCTGAATGACAACTCCATGACTAGTGAGGCTTGTTTATTGTTGTTGCTGTTTCCTTGCTACAGGTAGGTAAGATACATAATGTACAAAATGGCAAATGCTGTTGCAATTGGGGAGCTAGTTCTGTCTACCACAGCACATATTTAAGATTACAGTACATTTTCTTAAATGTGTTTTAGGATGTACTATAAACACATGCAAAGAAAATCAACTAGAAGAAAGTCAAATGGCAATGATTGCTCACATATCCCATCAGATGCAAAACTAAATAATGACGCCACTTAGCTGGTAGCACGGTGGTGTCATGTAGATGAAAGGATGCAATCACTGACTGATAGCTACTGCTGCCTCCTATAACCTACACAAAGTTTCTGCCCTTCACCCAGCAGAACAGCATCATGATCAGCCTTGCTAATCATTGGTCTGTCACTGCTGAGTATCCTACAGCCTGAGCTGCATTGATGCAACAGTGACATGCTTCTGAAGCCCAATAATCTAACAACATGTTTCCTTTGTGCACATGTGCAAGCAAACAAAATGAGTTGGCTACTGCTTGCATCTTTGCATTTTGCATTTGTGCATTAAACATAGGAAAGTTTTTTGTTTTAACTAAGTATACTTTATTAAATTACAGGAAACAACTTACAAGCAAAACAAGAGCAAATACAACATCACAACAAGAAAAACACAGAACATATAACAAAGCCCCTACCTCCCCTCCCTCCCACCTCCATCCCTGAACAGGCCCATCACTGTTGTGTCTGTGTCAGGTACCCTCTTGGCAGGCCACAGGCCAGATAAGGGAAAATAAGGAAACTAAACATAAGTAAGAATATCTGCTGGCCCTGTTGAACTTGTCCTGCTGTTTAAAAATACAGTACTACTAGAGTCTGTCAAATAAAACCAAAAGCTAAGAAGAGTCCAAAATATCAGAGCAATAGCAACAAAGTGTGTAAGGGCTCACAAAGAGTCTGGAAGGATTGTACATGATGGGTAAGACTAGCAATGGACTTCAGTGTGCTACACCCTTACTGAAGTCTGAATACTCATTTTGTCTTAATTTTGTCTTTTTGCTAGTATTGAAATAGAAATTTTAAGATAATTTTACTAATATTCAGTAGTTGTAAAGTTGTCTGCCCATGAACCGAAAAAATTTAAATGAGCCATGTATCTGAAGACTAACTTAGAAATAAGTAAGTATTTGGTTAGCAGTTAGGTAGTCTTATATGCAAATTAATGCAGTGTTGTGAAGATTAAATGATTACTTAATGATTACTTCTGAACTGTATAAGTAAATACCAATGAAGACTAATGAAGACTAGTTGAATACTTTGCAATAGTGGTAAGTAGTAGTACTGTAGTACTTGATTAGTATTTATATAATGCCATATATGCAAACCGCACAGTTATAGGCTTCATGCTGTGCTCCAGCTGTTCTTGCCAGCTAGCTCAGGTGTGGCTTATGGGAACAGGGCTTGAGTAAGCACCAGTATGCATATGGCCTGTATACAGTGCCAGTGCATGGGACAGACTATTGCCTGCAGGATCCTGCTGTGTGTGCCCCTTAATACAGTGAATATCCCATCATGGCATGAGGGTATCTCTATTCCTCCTGATGTGCCATGAGGTCTGGAGGGCAGCAGATGGCATCTAGCTACCCTTCATGGTCCTACGTGATGTGTGTAGGTGAAGAGACTGGCATTGATTGGGGTATCCAGTTTTATAAATTAAACTCAATTCAGTTAACTTGAAGTTTACACCAAATGAGGGGTCCTGATTTTCAATGGTACAGCCATGTAATGCAAGAAAAATAATTACTGAAACTATAGGCATACCACACAAAAAATGTCTTCAGAATACAATTGTAATACCTGTTCTTTACCATTATACTACCACTGCAATTTCAATATACTACCCTACCATTGTGGGTTTCATAAATGGTATCACAGTGAATTTCTTTCAATTCCATTGTGATGCCTTTGTAATCATTGTGATACCATGCAGACAGTGGTAATTTCACCGGTAACACCACCTCTGCTGGTACGACAGTGATAACACTCTGCCATATACAGTCTTTATACAGTCTTTAGAGGGACCTCACAATCCCTGGGTACAAGGTGTACCAGAAAGACAGAGAGGTAGGGAAAGGGAGGGGTAGATCTCTATGTGAGGGAAGAGATGCTATGTACCATGGAGGAAGGGGAAGAGGTAAGCCAGAAGCCTTATGGGTTCAGCTCCAAAACACCAGAGGAAGGAAGATTAGATTGAGGTGGTGTTTAGACTGCCCTCACAGAATAAGGACACTGACAGGAGTTGGGGAAGCAAATCCAAAAGATCAGTAGAGTGAGGAGCACTTTATAGTGGGTGACTTCAATCTGCCTGGGGTTGACTGAGCACCACAGCTACCTCTAACACAAAGGGAGAGGTAATGCTGGAGGCTATACAGGACAGCCAGCCTAGTGTAGAGTGTGATAGAGCCCATCAGGGAGGGTAACATACAGGATGCCATTGTGCAGGACCCTCTAGAAGGTAGTGATCACTGCACAGTGTGGTTCTCCTTCACACTGGCAAGGAGGCAGTCAGACCAGGATGAGCGTGGTGGATTTCTGGAAGGCAGATTTAATCAGGATGGCCAGCATCCTGAAGGGGCATCTTGCTGCAGTCCGTCCAGAGATGAATGCAGAACAGAAGTGGTCCATCATAAGGAAGTGCCTAACAGAGGTAACTGACATGTGCCAAGACCCAGAGCAAGTGGTCTTGGTCTAAAAACAAGCTGACTCAGCAGGGAAGTGGTAGAGAAGGAGAGAGAAGAGGTTGGCCTTCAACAGCTACAACAAGACTGGACAGGAAGAGGACAAGGGAGTACATGCAGAAACCAGGGAGGTGAGAGGTGGTCAGGGCAGCTAAAGCTGCTAGGAGCTGAGACTGGTGCTGGGGATCAGGAAGGGGAAAAGGATTTCTTCAAGTACATATGAGAGAAGAGGATTTGTAAATATGAAATTGTCCAGATCAAGAGGAAGGAGTTGGGCAGAAAATGGTAAGATCAGGCAGAAGCTCTCAATGAGTACTTCTGTTCTGTGTTTACTAATAAAAAGGATGGGCCTATACCACAAGGGAAAGGACAGGTGGGGAAAGAGGTGCAGAGGTGATGGATGGAGCCATCCAGGTGGATTGAGTTCTAAAAGGATTGAAAGCTCTGAGGATAGACAAAGCTCTGGAACTGGATGGAATACATCCAAGAGTCCTGAAGGAGTTGGCAGAGGTATTGGTGGGCCCACTGGAAGACCTGTTTAACACCTCACTGGAAACAGAATATGTGCTAAGGGACTAGAGAATGGGTTATGTGGTGCTCCTTTACAGGAGCGGTCCTAAGGATGAGCTGGGTAACTATAGACTGGTAAGCTTAACATCCATTGTGGGGAAGTTAAGGAAGACCATTCTCAAGGATAGCTTGATAATCTTTCTGGGAAAAATGGTCTGCTGGATGAAAGGCAGCACATGTTTGTCTCTGGTAGATTCTGTCAGAGAAATCTAACTGACTTCTTTGATTGGGTCACAAAGGCGGTTAACAGGGCCATGCTGTGGATGTTCTGTACCTGGACTTCAGTAGGCATTCAACTCAATGCCCCACAGGAGGTGTCTGGGCAAGCTGAGGTGCCTGGGAGTTGGGGACAAGCTAGTGGGTTGGGTTACAAGTTGGCTGCAGAACAGACAGCAGAGTGTAATTGTTAAGGGAAGCCCAAACAAAGGCTCATGAACAGTGGGGTTCCACAGGGCTTGGTGCTAGGCCCCGCTTTATTTAACATCTTTATCGTGAACATAGCCAATGGGATCAAGAGAATCAGCCTTTCACTGACGACACTAAGATATGTGCACAGCCGACAGTGAGAAAGGGAGACAAGAACTCAGAGAAGGTCTGGCAAAACTTGAGCAATGGTCAGAAGAATGGCAGTTGGGACTTAAGGCTAAGAAGTGCAAGATAATGCACCTTGGAACCATAATTCCCAAGACTACCAGCTGACTGGGGAGTGCAAGAGTCAGTTTTGAGGAGCAGAAAGACCTAGGAGTAATATTCACATAGGATATGAAGGTATCAGCACAGTTTCAGAGGGAAGCAGCTAGGGCTGTTCAAATGCTGTGGTGTATAGCAGGGGAATCACCTCCGGAAGGAAGAGGTCATCCTGCCACTGTACAGATCACTGGTAAGACCACACTTGGAGAAAAGCATGCAGTTCTGGTGCCTATACCTAAAAAAGGACATTACTAGACGGGGTACAGTGTAGGGTGACTAAGATGCTCCAGGGTCTGGGAGAGTTACCCTAGGAAAGAGACTAAGGAAGCTCAACATGTATTCCCTGGAGGATAGAAGGGAGAGTGGGGCCATGACAAAGACCTTCAAATACTTACAAGGCACAAACAGAGCTGAGATGGGGGATTATGCTGCTCAAAGGAAGGAGGTTCACAAGAGAGCACAGTCTAAAGTTAGAAGGAAAAGTATCAGGAGGAAATGAGGAGGCATTACTTTATAGAAAGCGTGGTGGAAGGTTGGAACAAACTACCAGAAGGTTTGATTACATTGAGGACAATGAACAGTTTTAAAAGAGGGTGGATAGAGTCAAAGTGATGGTATGTACAGATAAGAACAGAGGCAGGAATAAGGAAGGGAGGATGGGCTGGGAAAGGGGCAGCTGCAGTAAAAGGATACTATAAGCAGCACACTTGGGCAGATTTGATAGTCCTTTGGGCCTATTTCTGCTGGCGCTTTCATATGCTTGTATGTTTGTGAACTAAATCATCTTGAAAATATTTATAAAGTTAGAAGAAAAGCCATCAAGCCTTGCAAGCCATACGGGTCTATTCTAGTGCAAGGGATCCAATGGCAGCTCGAACATCAGACTCACTAACTAGGCCCTCAAGCAAATGCCATTGCATCTCTGACAATTGGAGTAACTGTATACCTCCCAAGAAATCCCTCATGGCTTCATCAACATCATCCCCTCCAACTCATCCTTATAGAACTGTTGGTAAATTGCACCCATGACCTCAGCTTTAGCTTTAGAAGCAGCAATGGAATCTCGCTGTCCCAGCCTTTAAGATATGTCATCATTTTTTGCTTCTTGTTGACAAAGTCTAAGAGCCAATAAACAGACCCCTTTTCTCCTGACCCAAGTAAGAGGCTTTAGATGTGAAAATAGCCCACTCAGCTTTTTCTTATCTGGGAAGGGTAGTAGGTTTAAGTATCATTCAATGTTTCAAATCTCTCTACAAAACCGGGTCACCTGCCACTCTCTTACTCTTTTGCATATGGTTGCTAAGTGAACTATCTCCCTACTCCACATACTTTTCAGAGCTCCCATGCTTGATCTAAGCTGGATGTCATGCCAAAATGTTCTTTTATAGATGTTTGAATATATTGTCACAGTCTAACTATAAGAAAATGATCTTAAGTAACTATGTTAAAAGACCATATCTTATCCATGACTGTTCCTTGCACTATATAGAGTTGTAGCATACCTCTCAACTGTCCGGGATTTTCTAGCACTTCTTGAATTTAGACTCCTTGTCCTGTAGTCATGAATTAATTGCTTCTGTCATGGATTTTGTAGAATGCCAGTGTGTTATTTAACCATTATGCTACCAACAGAATTAGCAAGTCCAGGAATTCTGGACTGATATACAGTATCAGCCAGCAACACAGGTTAAACTAAGCAGATTAAAGCAGTTTGGAAGAGGCAGTCTCACCCCCTGCATTCCAAAGGCTTAGTTTCTGGAATGAGACTGAGAGAGAGAGAGAAGAGACACATACACACACACACACACACACACACACACACACACACGCACACAACAGAGAGAGAGAGAGACAAACACAAACACTGCATTCTCCATACGGTATATTTCTGTTCCATTATGTCTGGAAATTAAATAACACTGGATCCTTAAAGCCTGGAAATTAACTTAACACTGGATCCTAAAGAAAATTTCTCTAGCAATGCCTGCCCATGTTACATTTTAATTTCAAGTAGGTAAATTAACAGAAAGAAGATGCAAAACATTTGCCTGTTTTTTTTTATTGTGCTATTTGGTAATATGCAACTGAAATTGACATTTTAAAAGCATAAATTAAAGTGACTTTACATATGTAGTAATTTACTACATCATGTGATGTACATGTCATGTGATTGTATGACGCCACACTGAAAAAATTTGGTGTCCCTGATTTTGGTAGTTTGTCCCTGATTTTTGGGGAGTGTCCCTGATTTTGGTCACAGCAGGCTGAGAGGTATGAGTTGTAGTGTGACTGGTGCATGGTCTGAAAAGATATGTGCCTTGATCTGATAAGTGTAAAGATGCAGAATAAGGTCCTGGCTCATTAAAAAAAATTATCCAATCAAGAATGCATGGGATAGACATAAGGCAATTCTAATGGGGAGGTAGGAGAAAGTAAGCTGTTGGTTGGCTAGGATCTGTAGCTTATCTATCAGGTAGGGAAATGGGAAGACTAGCTTGGCCAGGAAGTCCTTATCTGCCATCAAATTCTTTGTTTCTATGTTTCAATAGAGAAAGGAATCATGGGGTATGCAATATGTATATGCTCGGGCAGAAAGATACAACAACCTCCATGAATTTAAGAGCCCTAGTTGACCCACACGTGCCTTATAGGGCTTTTTGACTAGGTGAGAGACCCCATTATTCCAATAGATTCTGTTCAAGTCAGTTTGAAACACAAGGTACCAGTCCTCTCCCAATATTATTGGCAGATTAACAAAGGTGCCAATTACATAACTAATTTAATAAAAAGAGGGAAAATCTATATTCGGATGGTAAATGGAACCTAGTAAACCTCAGCTTGTCAGAATCACCATGTACTAAAATGTACCACTCATCCCCATCACAAACCTCCTAATAAGTTTAAAAGGGACCGACCCTGTGAACAAAATTGCCACCCTTCTCTGTCTGGTGCTGTTACCAACTACAAACACTTGACCCACCCATTCCCCCAGAAAAGGAGCACCTACCAAGGTACAAATACATTTCCTGGACAAAAGCAATCTGAGCATTGAGTTTCTTAAGGTGATGTAAATGCAATGACGTTTCTGCTCATTTCCCCTTAATATTCTAGGTAACAATTCTCCAAGGGCTACATATAATTATGGTAACAATATGGCACTACTAAGTGGCCTCCCTAGGTCCCCCATGTCCACAACTAAAACCCCAATGGGTCAGAACCCACCCACTCCCTTAACAATTTCCCAAAAGCAGAAGAAGAGCAAGTCAACAACAATTAAAACCAACTGAAAACCCATTTTCAAATGCACTCACTCTCTCCTAAGGTTGTTATGTCCACTTTTTTCTTTCCAGCCCTGAATGGCTGGTAACAGAGTAAGATCTGGTTCGCATCAGGTCTTATTAACATATATTGTCATAAGGGCATTACAAAAATGCCCCAGAAGTTCCATAGTATTCCCTTAATAATAGAAACCAAGTGGGCAAGTGAAGGAGAAGTTGAAAACTGTTTCATGTTTCATGGCCCGTACTGATGAAAAGAACAAAAAAAAACACTATAAAGTGGGCTTTGATATAAAAATAGAAAGAGGAGGCTAATACAGAGTGAAATCTATAAATTCTCTTCCTCACCACACTAAGTTCCTCCCTTCTCCCTGTGACACCCTCACTCCTAGAGATCCCATTTAACCAGTAACTATAACTAGTCATGTGGACCCGTGTGGTCATCTCAAAAGGGTTGGCATAAAGATTGCGCTAGAAATAGTTCTGCAAGGGAAACTACCAGCTAGGACCCATGATCACTAATCACTAGGCTCTCAGGATCTCAAGGGCAGACCTGATAGACGTTAGTTTCCTTCTGTCACCTTTCAATGTTTCTGTGTTCTATATCTCTTTGTTTCCATGTCTCTGTAAAATTAAACTTCAGTGTTTGGAATAAATGTTTATGCTTGTGCAACTCTGTTTGTAGCTGTACTCTATTTCTATTTCTTAGACACTTTGAGATTGCTAGCTGGTAGGAATAGAGCACCCCACATAGAAGGGGGGAATGTGAAAAGGAGGAGGAACAGGAGGCTAGTTGGTGATTTCCAAACACTAGAGTGGTGGTTGCTGAGGCTGGCTTAAATACTGTGTGGGAGGAGTTTCCCCACATTGAACCTCAGGCTAGCAATCCCCAAAAAGCAGGGAGGAACTAATACCTACACACAACACGTAATGAGGTACAAATGGGTACAAATGGAGCTGTAGAAACTCTTGCTTAACCAATTGAAAGTCTAGCTGTCATATCAAAGCTTCACAAGCAAAAAAATTGTGCAGTAATATCTGACTCTGCTTGTCCATTCTAGTATTATTATCATAAAACAATGCAAAGTCCAATAAAGTGATAAAGTAGCCAAGAGTCCCTGGAAGTCCATGCCTTAAACTGCCTGCCCATGGAAATTTCACATTGTCTTTCTGTATCCCATGGTGACACTGCAGTAAATTTTGAACTGAGCTCCAAGGCAATAACAAGGAATGGAAAGTAAAGGAGTACAGGGTGCTTACGATATTAAAGTTTCAGTGTGACTCTGCCCAGTAGTAAAAGAAAGTAAGTCTCCAACCACCAGAATATCTTGACATATCCATACCCCAATGAAGTCTAGGAGAAAACCAAAGACAGACACTGTGCACTATACAAATGGCACAAAATTCATCAGTGCTATATACACCATATTGACTGTGTCATGTAAAGTTCCTAATGTTCATTCAAAACCATTCTTTGAATAGTCTAGGCAGAGTCTATAATCAACTGCACTGCAAGACCATTAAACAAGTAAACCAAATCAAAACACCAGGTCCTGTCCAGTTAACATACCAAAGCTGAGGCAAACAAATGACTCAACATCACCAACGGTATCCATAAATTGAAGCAAGAAGCTCCCACATCAAACAGCCTCTGAAGTCATGGAACCTCCCCACACCAGGTCTTGTTACCAGGAAGAGGTCTGGAAAACAAGGGCAACTTCTATGCCACCTGTTCTGCTGAGTCAAAATGTTTCTGGTCCTTGGAGATCATAAAATAAGTCTAGCAGGATTTATAATGCATAACTTAATTTGGGCTGCAAGTTATTTAGACTTTAACTGATGGTAAGCCACTCTTTAGCCTGTACCTGTGGACTGAAGTCTTGAAATAAGTGCAGCCTCCTGCACTCCCATTGTACAGACTGTACTTTTCTCACTTACTGAAGTACATAAACTTTATCTAGAAAATTTAATAAATGAAAGATTATCAGTTAGTACTGCTCCCCTTCCTGGTTGTGGCTGTAAGGCCTGATGTGCTCTTTCTATAATATATGTAGATGAGTTTGAGGAGGGACCTGCCACCTTTTGTAATAGTTGTGCACACAAACAAGCATGTTTGAACCCTCTGGATGCTCTGGAAGGCTGACCAAGATTAAATTATTCCTATGGCTGTGGCCATCTGAGTCTTCCAGCCACTCTTCTAATAGATGAAGGCAACAACATCCAGATTTGTGCTGGCCTGCCAGTTCCTCTGCAGAGCTCAATCTAGCATCCTTGTCGGTAACTCACTTTGTAAGCTCCTGGAGAGCTGGTTGATGAGTTTGAAAATCTTCTGTCTAAGCAAAGATAGCCTCATGATTGGTTTGAGCTCCAATAAAATATTTCTGAGGTAAGCACTGGTGGTGGTGATGATGATGTGGCTGGAGGTGTAGGTGAGTCATCAATCCTAGCCCGCTTAGGTACCAGGGCCAGGCTTCAGCTCTGGTGTTGTCTCCTGAAAATCTGATGAGGTACCTCCATGGCAGTAGTCTTTCTGGCATCAGACATTATACATCACCAAAGGGGTTCTTAAGGTTGGTGCTAAACTACAAATTAAGGGACTGCCAATAGAAAAACTGTATAAAAATTAAATAAAAGTAGTATCCTGGTGGAGTTGACTAAACACACTGCTACTGCAGAGAATGCATCACATGACCCCAAACACAGGAAAATTAACTGACTTGCTCAAAGTCATAAAGTAAATAGGTAGTGGTTGTGAGACACACAGCTGGGTCTCCAAGACATCAGATCCAGATTCTAAGCCCTCTCCAAATGATTTATTCTGATCTACAAAGTTAACAAGTGGCATTGATCTAAGCCAAACATAGAGCTTCAGGTTCACTGCTTACTACTCTAGCACCTGCCAAAGTGATTGCTCAGGGTAAAAAAGAAAAGTAAGTGGTAGTGCTCACAGCAGTGGTGTAGGGATTTACACCTGGTTCTCTTTGATTCACAACTCAACACTCGGTCTCACCCCCAGCCCCAGTGGTGACTAACACAACCCTCCACTTACTTCTGTGACTGGACACCATCTAATTAGAGTTCCATCAAGCCAGTTTGGCAAAAATAAAGTGTAAGCAGGCCAGCATGACTCAAGGATGTTTAAATAGTCAAAATAGTTTGAGATTAAAAAACAAGTAGACACCTAACTTACAACGTTGTGTTGGTGTCTACCTGTTTTTATCTCAAACTATTTTGACTATTTAAACATCCTTGGAGTTGTGCTGGCACTTGCTTACTCTTTATTAATGGCTTTTTGTCTCCATGCACACCCTGAGCAGCTTGAGCTTTTTGGCTTTGTTCAGTTTGACAGAAAACCTACCGACTGGCTTTACAGTGACATGCACATGTTGACAGCTGATGTGCGGTCGGAAGACCAGTGTGTTTTCTGAGGGGCTCTGCTCCCGCACCACCTAGACTTTATTATAATCACTCCACAGTGGAGGTGTTTTGGGAGAGGGTACAAGACATGGAGAAGCTATGCCAGATGTCCTGCATGACCATTACAGTGACCAACAGTGACCTGTCAATTTGACACTGTGTTTACCAGTCGCTGTAATATTTTCGACAAAGTTATGTGCCATGTCTAATTAGAATACTCATTTATCACAGTTAATATGCAGTACCATGCTATTCTTCTTAGCTGGCAGCTAGCTGTGGAACTGAGTACTGTGGAGAGTTGTGCCAGTAATTGTGGAGAGGAGTGCCACTGGATGCCAGAAACTGATGGGAGAGATTTGTGCAGTGGGATTCAGAAAGATGGTGCTAAGGGCTGTTTTACTGGGAACAGTCTGTGTGACAGGAAGTGAAATGCCCCAATATTTGTTTCCGTGCATTTGGGTTTCAGTATTTTCTGTGACACAGTAGCTGTCTCTTGAATGGATTACCAGTGAGGTAGTGGAGCTGCACCACTCATGCTTTCAAAGCAGGAATAGACAGATTCCTTTAAAATAATGACATAGAGGATTTCACAGCATGACTGAATTAGTAGGGATAACATTCCCATGATTAATGTTAGGTATGTGTCAATATTCAGATTGAGTATAGTCAGTAGGAGTGGAGGAGTGACAGCCCATAAGTCCTTTCCTCCTCCACAGTATGATGTTAGTAATCCACAAACTGCACCATGCTGATCTGTTACAGGTTTAGTAATGTATCATTTCTTGCATTCATTCATTCTTCTCATCCTTCACCACTCATTCATTTTTGCTAATGCAATCTCCTTGCATTGTGTGTCTTAACTAAGGAATAATGCATGACAGGGTGTGTTCATGCTAGGATAACATCACATCTTGATGTTTGGGCACAGGGCTGCAGGCCATAAGCCATGTGCACCCAAAACACAAGAAGTGAGTTATCCCAGCACAACACACACCATGGAGTACACTAATCTGATTATATAATGGCTCGTTAGTTATTTTTTCAATGGGTAGGATTATTTAAAAAAATAGTGCTGATGCTTTGTGTTGACTAGTAGATAGAGCTGCTGTAAAGTTCTGTACCCCCTAAAATCTTGTTATCCTCTCCTCTCCTCTATTCCCTCGCTCACCCCCCCAAATTCTCTCTCTCTCTCTCTCTCTCTCTGTCTCTGTCTCTCTCTCTCTCTCTCTCAGTGCCACTCCACCAGGAAGTTGCATCTGCCCCATCCCTCTCACTATCAGGGCTGGGACTATGCTGTGTGCCTTCTCTAGGTATGGTCGGCATGTATTTGTACCTGGAGAACAAGAGAGAAGAAATGGTGACCGCAAGTCAGTGGATTGGTGTGCCCTTGAACAGCACCTGTGGTCACATTTTGGGGGCTAGGATTGGAGACTGGATTACAAGGCAGTTTGTGGTCATCTCCTGCCCCATGCTTTCATTTGGTCACTCTGTTTTACTTTTGTGCAGTCAGTGCAGTTTGTACTGGGGAAAAGCATAAAACACTGAAGCTGCCAATCAGTGAGTAGAGCATGCTGTGCTGTTTAAAAGCATGTGTACTAAAAAGGTTAAGAGCAGAGTGGGGACTGTTCCAGGAGTGATGCCAATCACAGTGACAGCTTCATTTCTGATTCCTTTCTTTATAAATATGTAGATAGCAAGGCAATAATGGGGATGCAGTTATGGTGTGGGCTTTAAGTTTAGAATTTTGATGTTGGTTTTAATAAATTTGTGAGCTGTAGGGAGAGAGATTTCAGTAAAATGAGACAGTGAAGTACTGGCAGAATTCCTTATGGCTATGCCAAGTGTGGGCAACTTGGACATGGGCCAGTAGACTGAAGTAGTCATAGTAGTAGTAGTAAAGGTTTTATTCATAAAAGGATTTATAAACAGGGTGATGCTCTATTGAGCAAAACTCATTTCCAAAGAGGCCCCATGTCACTATCAGTTGTTTACACAGTTATACAAATGTCTAAAACAAAACATAAACATATAAGTTGATTCCTGTTACATTTATATGGTCATTTATGTGCTGGGAGTAGATCCGTGATGTTGTGCTGGGACAGCATCACAGGTCTAGCCCCAGACTGACCAATAAGCCCAGGAATTTTTCCTGGCATTGCATAATGTAGAATCCCATTATTTTTCTTGTGTTGGGTTCTTCAAAACCTGATATAATAGACTGTATTAAGATACAGCATATTCTGTATGTACAGATTCTAAGTAATTGATATACTTTGTATTCTGTATAGTCCTTGCTGTCATGTAAATAAATCAACATTGCTGCAGGAAAAAGGCCTCTGCCATTCTGAAAAATATACTTTAAAACCTATGAAGAAAAAGAAAGGATTTATTATTGAAAGACTTTTTGTGCTGTCCTAATACTGTTTACTAAATCTCCTCCATAGATGTAGAATTAGATTTGTAGGCATATAGGGTTGGATTTCCAAATTCCATTTAAACATGTTTCCAGTCACGTGTCACAAACTGAGAATAACAGCACTGCTTTTTCAGAAACAGTCCACATGTTAATTCTAGTTCATCTTTGTGACATGAGTGCCAAGTTGTGCTTGAAAACTTACTTACTTAATCAAAATATTAATGCATGCATCTTGTTTTACTGTAAAGCAGGTACACTGTTGTAAATGAACTGCAATGAATGAAAACAGCATTTGCACAATGTGGCACAATTATTTTAATGCATACGCAGCCCACAGTCAGGGACGGCCCTTACATCAAGATCTTTGAAATTCCACCTCATAAACTCTGTCACATTCCTAGAGCATCATGCTAATAACATTGTTCTGAAATGAAAACTCATACATATAGTATAGCTTTCAAAGTTTTGGTTGATGAAATGTACTGCACTTGCAGATATAACATTTAAAGACACCTTTGGTCACTGATGTACTAGTAGTGTCCCTTTTACCACTGGGAAGATCCTACTGCCATTTTGGCATGTCTTGCCTTACAACGGCCGATCAGGCATTTCCATTGACTTTTGGAAGTATCCTTCAAAGTCCAATGGAGCATGAAACGCCCACCATGATCGGCCACCGCGGAGTAACAGCTGCACTATTTTGTCTGTTACTTCCATATTCCAGGGCAAGAACTGCGATGCATGACTCAAGACCACACATGCAGCTCCTGTCACTGCCATCTTGTGAATGGCACAATGCCATTCACTGCAACTGCGCATGCATGAGTGCTGTGCATGTGCAGTTGTGTCACCACCACCACCATCTTTTGATGGCACCTCCTGCACCCTCCCACTGCCCTCTCCTCCCTGCTTCCTCCCAGAACCAACAGCAAATAAAACCTTCCTGCTCCCTCCCACTGCAGCTGCCCTCCCTGCTCCTCCATTCCCTATCCCCTCATCAACATCAGGGTGCCTAATCCCCATGTCAGCATCATGTACCCTACATCTCATATGGCACACTGGGATCCCACCCCAGTGTACCCAAATGTATGTTTTTATGTTCCTTTCTGACATCGGGTGCCCAACTCCTGTGTCAGCATCATGTCCCCAACTCATGTGGCACACTGGGAGCCCACCCAGTGTGCCCAAATTTATGCTTTTTACTCTTCTGAATAAAGAAAACCATCCCCAATGTCTTCTGTGTTTTTTACCTTTAAAAGAAAACGGTCCCTTGTCATCACCGCAGTCCACCTCCCCATCCCAACTCTCCCACTGAGCACCCACCTCTGCCCTACTTACCCCATATTTACCTCTGGAGGTCAGCTGTCATCTTTCTGGACTGGGACATGTATGCAGTCTTCAAAGTCAAACAGCAAACTGAAGAATCAAAGGTAAGTGTGGTATAATGGCACTCAATGGGTTTTTCAACTTATGTTGATATATCAGCCATTTTAGGAATTTAGGCCCAAATTTCCAGCGTTGGATGTTAGTTTCACCTCATGAACACTGTCACTGTCATTTCATTACTCAGTCCTGAAAGGTGATTTTGCAGTCGCTGTATTGAATCACATTTTGGGACTGAGTAATGAAATGACAGTACCACTGTTCATGAGGTGGGATCCCAAAAGCCCATGCTGCAAATTTGGTGAAGAAATTCAATAAAATGACTGTGTTATGAGCATGCATTCTGTAGTTTCTATGCACGCCCTAAATAAATCAATGTTTAATATTTTCACCCAGATTTTCAACATGCACATTAATGCACACCTCCTTATTAACAGTACAGCTGTCATTTTTCACATCCTGCCCAAAACGGGTTTTTCCACCTGTGGCACAGAATGGTGCGGTCGCTTGTGAACTCACCTTTCAGGACAAGTGAACAAAATGACAGTGGCACTCTTCATGAGGTGGGGGTCCCAAAAGGCTATGTTGAAAATTTGGTGAAACAACTCCAAAAGTGGACTAGTTACAACCGGCATTCAAATTTTCTACGCACATGTGTAACTTTGGTCATTTGGCAGCTCTCCATGGCTGTGTTGGCTCTGCCTAGAGTTTGTTAATTAATAGCAACACTCATCTCCCGTGTAATACAGAATTTAATTCTGGGATTTTTATTTTTATACCACATTGTAAAGGCACACTATCACAAAGGAGCTACCTAAAATATATTGCAGCCTGAGGCCACAACAGTTGGATTGTCTTAGTAATGCTGAGATCTGCTGTGATTCTTTGACTACAGACGCTTCCTACCTGCATTACTAAGGAAGGCTAACTTTGCTCATTAACTGTTAAGCTCTTTTTGTAAGTGCTAGTAAGAAAACAACACTTGCTGCTTTGTGTGATTTTTTAATCAGAAAAGTCATATATGATGGGCAATGACATTCTCTCTCAATTTTTAAAATACCCTATTGTTGTTGTTTCATGCATTTGTTCTAGCCAGGTGACATTTTCCCTTAGCTCTGCTACCCTCTTAAAATGCTTTTATCTTCTTTATCATCTCTAAAAATGTCATATTTTTCTAATCCAAATACTTTTCTGTTTGTTGTAATGTTTGTTTAATGCCATTGTCTTAGGTACTAGTATGCTGGGTGGAGTGGAGCCTATAAGACTTTGTCCAGTCAGCTGGTTTAAATGGAATCAGCAGTTTTTTTGTGTATACAAACATACAAACATACAACATTTTCCAGCAGATAAAAGCCTAGTGGTATATCAAGTCTGCTTGAATGTGTAGCTAGCACCCTTATTCTGCAGTTGCCCTCTCTCCCACTCCTCCTTCCTTGACCCTCCCCTTGCACTGTCCCAGTCCCTTTGATGCAGCTCACTGTTCTACTGGATACTACTTACACAGGTAATGCATTCCACCTGGTTACCACCCTCTCTGTAAAAAGTGTTTCCTCCTCCTGAACCTTCCTCCTCCAGTCTTATATCATGACCCCAGGTGTCCCTCCCTCCCTTACTTTGAAGAACCCTCTGTACCTGTCTTGTTTATTCCTTTCATGTTCTTGAAGGTTTCAATCATATCCCCATCCTCCTCTCCTCCAGTGAGTACATGTTCAACTCCTTCAGCCTCTTCTGGTATGGTAAGTCCCCAGCCCTTGATCATCTTGTTGCCCTGCACTGCACCCTCCAATAACCTAATGTCCCTTTTCAGATACAGGTGCCAGTACTGCACGCAGTACCCCAGGTGCGGCTCTAACTAATGATCTATACAGTGGCAGAATCACCTCCCCTTGCAATGCAACCCAGCATTTTGCTGGCCTTTGCAGCTACCTTCCCACATTTTGCCAAGTTGTTTCTTGACCCCATAATGAGCACCCCCAGATCCTTCTCTTGCTCTATTTCAGCTAGCTACACCCCCAGCGGGTGACTCCTCCTTGGTTTCTCGCCACAAAATGCAGCTTCTGCACTTTTGGCATTGAACTCGAGTTGCCAGGTGTCTGACCAGGTTTCATCTTTGCCAGATCATCCTGCAACCTCTGCCATCCCACTAGGTCATCCACCACCGCTCCCATCTTGGTGTCATTAGCAAACAGACTGATCTTGCTCTTGATGCCCAATGATATGTCTGCAATGAATGTCACAAACAACACTGGTCCCAACACCGAGCCATGCAGAACACCACTCATCACTACCCTTGAGGATGAGAGCCCCACCCACCACCACCCTCTGTTGCCTTTCCTGAAACCAGTTCCTCACCCATCTCACCAGCTTTGCACCAGCCCCTGTGTCTTCTAACTTACTTCCCAGCCTCCCATGCAGCACTGAGTTGAATGCCTTACTGAAGTCCAGGTACAGGACATCCACTGCTTGGCCCCCATCCAATTGCCAAGTTCCCAGTCATAGAACTCCACCATGTTGGTTTAGCAGGATCTGCCACTTATGAAGCCATGTTGTCTGCTGTCCTAGCCCTTTGGCCTCCAGGAGGGACACCAGCTGTCCTTTAGAATAGTCTCTATCAGCTTATCCATGTTGGATGTTAGGCTCACCGGTCTGTAGTTCCCCAGTTCATCCTCGGGCCACTCTTGTGGAAGGGCACCAAATGAGTCATCCTACAATCCTGAGGTACACACTGAGTGTAGTGAGGCACTGAATAAGTCTGCCAATGGTCCCACCAGGACCTCTACCAGCCCCTTCAGTACCTGGGTGGATGCCGCTGGGCCTGGCACCTTGACCACCCTCAATGCCCTCCCTCCAGAACCCTGCCCTCCAGGATTTCCCTGTCTGCCACCCCCCCTCCATTCCTGCCCTCCTCCTCCTTGGATATTGCCCTTCTCCTTAGTAAATACTGAGCAGAAGTAATGTTTAGCACTTTGCCTTATCACCCCTGCTACAACCCCCTTCCTAATCCTTACTACATGATCCTTACAGCTCCTTTTCTCCCTTATGTACCTGAAGAAGTCCTGAAGAAGTCCTTCTCCCTTCTTAATGACCTGCACCAGCTTGAGCTCCTTAGATGCCTTGGCTGCCCTTACTGCCCTTGTCACCTCCTTCAATTCCTTCAAGTACCTCCCGTCCTCCCCCTCCCTGTTTTTGTACCTCCTAAAGGCAGCTCTTTTCCTCCATACCTTTCCATGACCTCATTGCTCACACAGCTAGGTTTCTTTGCCCTAGCCTCTTGCTCTGGGACTTGCTGAAGGTTCTGGTTGCCTCACTATCCCCAGCTTATGTGCCCCACTTGGTTAGTGCCAATACTAGATTGAAATCTGACCAGGTACCCTTTACCTCTTCCACCATCCTTCCAAAGTCAGCCCTCCTGAAGTCCAGCACCCTTGTGCTGGATTCCACTTCCCCCCTATTCAATGTAAACCATACTGAGTGGTGGTCACACCCCACCCTCAGTTCCCTCACAAACTCCCCATTTTGCCAGCATGAGGTCAAGGGTATTCCCTAACCTGGTTGGTTCTCTGACCATTTGAATCAGGAATCTGTCCTGAAGGCATCCAGCAGTACCTGCTTCCTTCTATTCATGGTTGTTGGGGTACCCACTTTACTCCTGGCATGTTGAAATCCCCCACGATCACCACACTACCCTTCTTGCAGGTCCTCCTGATCTGTCCCACTAGTTCCCTGACTAACTTCCTGTCTGAGAGGATGGCCTGTACACCACTCCCATCCTCAGAGTCCTATTCTTGAAATCCTGGATTTACATCCTTAGTGACTCCATGCTACCCTCCTCCCCTTCCTCCTGTACACATTTCAGTCATTCCCTCACATATAGTGCAACCCCCTTTTCCATTCGCTCTATCTCTACAAAATATCCTATACCTTGATAGCAACAGGTCCCGTGATTGTATTGGGTGGGTGGCCATGTTTCAGTGATGGCCACCATGACCACCACCCTCTGCCATGAGAGTCTGTAACTCTGCATTTTTCTTCCCAAGGTTCCTAGCATTCAGGGTGACTACCTTCCACCCATTCCTCCCTCCCTCCCTCCTGCCCTCCTTTACTAGCATCACCCTAGTACTTGCCCTTTGTTCTTTGTCATTGTTATGGGGGTAAGCTCATATAGCTACCCAGCATGTGGTCTCTGCATGTCCTTTGCCCACTTGCCACCCACTCACCTTAGTTTAAATTCCCAACCACCTCTATGTACTCCTCCATCCTCTGTTTCAACATTTTCTTCCTCCTTGCCCAAGTGTATTCTACCCTTGGATAGAGACTACTATCCTCCCAGGTCCCTCCCCACCCTCACCAGCCCATAGCTTTTAGCATGACATCAGGTTCTTATCCATCCATTAAATTCTCTATTTTTCACTTTCTTGTTGTGCTTGCCTGAGTACTATAAGTATCTCTGAGAAAGTTGCTGATGCTGATCTTTCTACCCCTCGCATAATTGTCCTAGTTCTCAAACCTCCTCTGGACTATATCTACTGTCCTGTCAGCCAGGTCATTTGTCCACAAATGTATAATTAAATGAAGCTTCACCCTACCCTTCTAGTATGCTTTAGAACAGATTGTCCCATCCTTCCACTGTCATTCCCAGCATGGCCTCCACCCAAATGCAACTATGCCTCTCCCCTTGCTACCCTACCTGACTCCTCTTAGTATTGAGTCACCCAGCACTAAGATTCCACGCCCTTACCAACTGTTTGCTTCCTTCTTTTCCACCTCTCACCCTGGCTCCTCCTCTTCCTCCTGCACAGAAGTTCCCCTCCGCCCCTGTTGTAATTCCTCCAGCAAAACTTCCCTCTTCAGTTTCACCAAGACTAATATCAGTTACTCCTACAATCTCATCACCTAGTCCTCCTTTCCTCTAGTACTGCAAATGGTTTTGGAAGACCCTTCTCCTATGCCTGCTTCCTCCCTTCTCACACTAGCCTTTTCCCTCATTTCAACTCCATGACTGTTGCCACTCTCCTCCTCCCTCACCTCACCAGTCTCTTTCTCCTCCTTCCTGTTGTCTTTTTCCTTTACCGGGTTCTCTGGATGCCATTCCCATTGGCCTGGGTCCATCTGTCTCTGCTTCCTTTTCTGATCCTCTCTCCCCGTTGGCCCAAACTGACCTCTCTCCTCATCTCCTCCTCTCACTCTCCAGTGTTGGGCTATAATCTCCTCCAGTCTGCCTTAGCTCCTCCTGCAGACACTTGATCTCTTTTCAAGCTTTTTTTTTTGCACACTAAACATCCCCTCACCCTCCACACAATTTTTAGAAAGATTGGTGCACCACAGTTGTTGCAGCCTACCACCCTACCCACTGTTCTGTTGCTCCACCAGCTACCACCCACCCTTGCAGATGAAGGATACCCAATGCTCCCCCAAGTCTACTCTCTCCCTATCATTGCAAAACATTCTTTCTTTTCTCAATTTGCCTTACCCCTTTGTCTTACACTTTAGACAGATTGAGCAGCTGCCTTTTAAGTTCCTATCCCTCTTATCCACACCAAAATAAACTGTAATCAACTATTGCACAGCCTCCTTCTAACTCCTACCCTCCTTTTACAATGCAAACACCAATGCAATCAAGTAAAATTAAAGCACTTTGTGTTGGAGTTACTTCCCTTCCTGAAGATAGCAGCCACCTCTTCACTTATTACTGTTCCTTCCTGGACATCTGCTTTTGCTATGACAGGTACACATGTCCTTTGCGCTTTGTGAGGAAGATGTATCAGAAACCCTGGTATAAAGGGAATGATGTACCTGAGGTGGTGGGTGAGAGGCAGGGTGCTGCTGCTCCTTCCTTGACGTCCGCTTATTCCTGATTTAACTAGGGAAACATATTTGTATCCCTGAATCTTCATTACAAATTATACTGCTGTGTTCCACCTTAAATATATCAGACACATATTGCCAGTCATCAAAACAAATATGAGTTGGAGTAAAATGAAAATATCATTACTTCTTGTTAACATCACGGGTAATTTTTTTTACCCACAGCAGATGTGTAGCTGAATGGGTTGTGGGGAAGGAATGCACTTTCAAGTTTGCTTAGGAAGCAGCTGCTATAAGTGGAAATGAGGAATGGTCATGTTGTCTGGATTGATGAGCCTATTCACTGTCCAGAAAAATTATCTTTGCTTTATGATTGGCTATACTGTAAGCAAAACATCACATATTTTACAGAGTTCCTGTTGTCTGCAGTTTGATCTTTGTTTGCCTGACTAAACCCAGAGGAATGAGCTTAAAATGATTTATGAAAGTAGATGAGAGTCAAACCTACAAATCTATCATTTATTTTTGCAGCTGAAGAATTCTAAATGAGGATAAATTATTTATCCTCACTTTGCCATTTATCTTAACTTTAGACAACTCACAAGGGAATCCTACACTAATGAGAGAGCAGCTTGAACAATATTTAATGACATCACAATGGCCTCTGCTGTTCTCAAGACAGAGCAGTGAAATCAAACAGAAACAGTTATAACTTCATGGAACATTATGGTTTAAAAGTTTTAGAGTTTACAATTGAACACATAATGACCAAACATAGAATGTTTCATTTATTGTCACTTTTGAGGATGCGGGTCTTACATATCTCATTAATGGTTCTGCCCTTATTGCCCTAATGACTTGGCAGTCACTCTGATATGACTGTATGCAATTTCTATCTACTGACTTCATTGTACCCTGTTTGTTTGTACAAATGCCTATGTATGTTTCATTTGTCCTAAATGCCTTTTGCCCATGTATGTTTCATATATTGTCATAAGCTTTCCTCATTGTACTACATAGAAACATAGAAACATAGAAACATAGAAGTTGATGGCAGATAAGGACCGCAAGGCCCATCCAGTCTGCCCATTTCTTTCTACCTTATAAATGTGCCATTGGCCTTTGCTCTGTCAGTGACCTATCTATTCATAGTCATTTGTATTGCTCCCTTATGCCTATCCCATGCCTGTTTGAAGCCCTGCACTGTATTCATAGCCACCACTTCTTGTGGTAAGCCATTCCATGCATCTACCACCTTTCTGTGAAAAAGAATTTCCTCACATTCCCCTTAATCGGCCTCCTCTAATCTCATGCTGTGTCCTCTTGTCCTGCTATTTTTCTTATATTTAAACATGTTAGACTCTTTCACCTTGTTTATGCCCTTAAGGTGTTTGAATGCCTCGATCATATCACCTCTCTCCTCCTTTGCTCAAGGGTATACATATTGAGCTCCGTTAATCTGTCCTCATATGTCTTCTGATGCAGTCCCTGCACCATTTTGGTTGCCCTTCTCTGGACTGCCTCAATTTAGTTCATGTCCTTGAGAAGGTGTGGCCTCAATACTGCACGAGTACTCCAGATGGGCCTAACTAATGTCTTGTACAGAGGGATTATTACCTCCTCTACGACTCTTGTGATACCCCTACTAATACACCCTAACACCCCTAGCCTTACTCTACTGCTTTAGAGATCTGCTTGATGATTTTAGGTCATCAGTGATGATGATGCCCAAGTCTCTTTCTTCCTTTGTGACTGCTAGCAACTCCTCCCAGCCTATAAGTGGCTTCAGGGTTTCTCTTCCCTATGTGCATGATTTTGCACTTCTTTGCATTAAATCCCAGTTGCCATTCTTCTGACCATTCTGCTAGTTTATCCAGATCTCTCTTCATTCTGCCCACCCCATCTGGATCATCTACTCTGTTGCAGATCTTGGTGTCATCTGCAAACAGACAAGCCTTACCCTCTAGTCCATCTCTGAGGTCACTAATGAAGATGTTGAATAGGACTGGCCCCAGGACTGATCCCTGAGGTACCCCACTTGTGACTGGCATCTCTTCTGACTGTATACCATTTACCACCACTTCGTTTTCTGCCAGTCAACCAGTTTGCTACCCAGTTGACCAACTCTGACCCACCCTGAGCCTACCTAGCTTATTTATCAATCTTCTATGTGAACAGTGTCAAAGCTTTGCTGAAGTCAAGGTAGGCAACATCAACTGCTCCCCTTGGTCCACCACTCTGGTTACCCAGTCAAAGAAATCTATGAGATTAGTTTGACAGGACCTTCCTTTTGTAAACCCATGCTGTATTGGATCCTGTGCCCCTGTGGATTCCAGGTGTTGCACTATCCTTTCCTTAAGGAGTACCTCCATAATCTTGCCCACTACTGAGGTAAGACTGACTGTCTGTAGTTCCCCTGCCTCCCTGCTACCACTCTTGTGGAGCGGGATCACATGAGCCCTTCTCCAGTCTTCTGGGACCTCTCCTGTGCTCAGAGACTCACTAAACAATTCTGCTAATGGCTCTGCTAGTTCCTCCCTTAGCCCTCATATACCCTGGGATGTATGCCATCAGGTCCCATTGCCTTATCCACCCTGACCTTAGCAAGCTCTTGTAGGATCCTTTCTTTGTGAAGGGAGTAGTGCTCACCTCCCTCCCCTGTGTCCATGATGCTGAGCTGTGGCCCTGCCTCACCTTCTCTTCAGTAAATACTGAGCAAAAGTATCTATTTAGGATAGATGCCTTTACAGGGTCCTCCTCCTCACATGCTCCCTTTTTCTCCATTAAGCTAGCAATACCCCCTCTGACTTTTCTCCTTTCACTAATGTATCTATAGAAAGTCTTGTCACCTTCTTTTACTGTTCGTGCTAGTGTTTCCTCAGTTTGGGACTTTGCCTGCCTTACTGCCTTACCTGCTTCCTTAGGGCAGTTTGGTATGCTCCCTATCTTCATCCCTCTGTGTTCCTTATATTTCCTGAAGGCCAGCCTTTTGGCTCTGACCTTTCTGCTACTGTATTTGAGAACCAAAGTGGTTTCCTTCTTCTTTGCACTTCCTTTTCTGTCTAACACAATGGGATTTGCTACAAGTATTGCATCCTTAATGCTTGCCCACTTTGCCTGTACCCCTCACCTGTGTTTCTTTTTGCCAGGGCTAGCTTAACTCTGTTGGCCATCTTATCAAAGTCAGCTCTTCTGAAGTCCCATATTTTTGCCTTGGAATGGGATGATTTAGATGTAGTAGCCAAATTGAACCATACCATGTGATGGTCACTGTCTCCAGGTGACCTTCTCTACCTGGAGATCTGTGATCCCTTCTTTGTTAGTCAGTACTAGATCAAGGATAGCCCTGTTTCTTGTGGGTTGCTGTACCAGTTGTTTGAGGCCTCTCCTGCAGGGAATCCACTATGAGTCTAGTTCTGGCAGATGTTCCTGCTGGTATTGACCAATCTGTATCTGGCATGTTGAAGTCTCCCATTATCAGAACCTCCCTTTAGCTGTCATGTTTGTATATCTTCAACAGTAGTGTGTCTATGTCCTGCCCTGGTCTGGGGCCTGTAGACAACCCTCAGTTCTTATGGCTGTCCCATTTCCTGTTTCAGGGTGACCCACAGTTCTTCTGGCTCCTTATGTGTATTCTGAATTTCTGTAGCTTTGATATTTTCATTAACACACAGGGCCACTCCTCCCCTTTTGCAACTCGGTCCTCTTGAACAATACATAGCCAGGTACTGAAGTTCCCAAGTGGTTACTGGTAAACCACGTCTCACTAATTGCTACTATGTCCAGTTTAGCCTCTGACATTATTGCCTGCAGGTCTGGATCTTATTTCCCAGGCTGTGAGCATTTGTGTACATGATTTTCCATTGGCCAGATTTTGGTGTGTTAGTTGTTGGGTGAAGTTTGCATTACCCCTGTGCATCGTATGGGAGACAAACTTTTTCTTACCTGGTGATGCAACAGCCTAAACCTTGTACTCTTGCCTTCATATTGCTGCCTGTATACCTCTTTTGTATTACTGTCTTGTATATTTTTCTTTGTAATTTCTTGGTCATACCTGAAATTAGGCATTATTTGTCTATTGTGCTTACCTTGTCAACAAAGGCTAAATACATCAATAAATAGACTGCTAAGATTTTGATCTACCTCCTCAGATGTGAAGAGAAATGGCCTACTCTGAATCAGCCAATTAGTTATCTTATATTTATTTTTCTTTAGAAAGAAATGTATCATTTTTAGGAACTCATGCTAACTAAGCAGGCACAGTCAGCAATATTATATAAGCAATTTCAGGCTTCTTATTTGTAATGTAATTAAAATCTTTAAAAGGAAATATAGATTGAAGTTTGCAATAAAGGGGCAAAAGTGGCAAATTACATTGCCAAAAATGCCTATATAGTTCAGTGAGGCTGACTGTTGCATTTTAATTAATGATATCCTAAATGATAGTTTTGTTTTTGTACATTTTAAAAACAATCTTGCAAATAGTATGTATCCAGTTTACATTATTTCATAGTTGAATTGCCTAAGTAAACATGCATCTTAAACAAAGACTTTAACATGAAATGAGATTTAATCATGAAGCCAACACTGAGATTAGGTTGTCTTTTAAAGAAAGCCAGCTTCTCTGTAACTATTTATTTTAATTTGATGGATAAATGATGTAACCTGTAATACATATTACTTTGCAGAGGACAACACTGAGTCAACATCTTGATCTGCATAGTTCTGACTATTAGATGTTTGCATGTACCAATGTGTATGGTGGTAGTGGTGTAGTAGATAGAGTGCAGGCCTGGGAACTGGCAGACCCTGGATCAAATCACTGAAAATACCACCAACAGCTTAATCTGGTTCAAGGTCAGTTGGCATTCATCTGTATCCCTTCCTCGGTCGTGCCTGAAAATAGGCAGGATTTGTCTAGTGCACTTACCCGGTCAACAAAAACTAAATAAATAAATAAATAAAATCCCACCAGAGCTACTTTACTCACTATGTGACCTTGAGCAAGTCAGTTGACCTCCTGGTCATTCAGTCCTCCCACCTACAAATTACACAACACAACACAACACAGCATAACACAGGACACCAGCCACTCAAAGATAAAGGTGATATATTTCAGAAAGGACAACTTCCAAAAAATGAGGAACAACATAAGTAGTCAGTTAATGGAATTAGAGGTTGAGGAGGTGAAGGTCATGGGAGACTCAAAAGACTAATAAAGACTGTCACAGATCAATGTGCCAGATTGGTCAGCAAAGAAAAATAAAATAAATCCTCTATGGTTTTCCAAGGAAGTGGCTACCACAGTCAAAGAAGAAAAGAAGGCATACAGCATATACCAGAAACCAAAACTGAGAAAGACTGGAAGTAATACAAGGAAAAATGAGAGAGTCTAACAAACGAATTAGAAAGGCAAAAGCCCAGACAAAGAAAAGATAGCAGAAGGAACAAAGATAGAGACAAATAATTTTTCAGATACATTAAGAAACATAGGAAGGCAAAAGGGAGGATAGTAAAGATTGCTACTGAAGAAGGAAATCCACCAAAACATGACCCAGAGAAAGCAGAAATCCTTGTCAAATACTTGCTCATTGTTTACCAAAAGAGGACCCAGGGGTGGCCCAACCATTAAAAAATACAACTCGGTCCAGGAGCAGGGGTAGACACGAGTCCTTTTACTTAAGCCAAAGTATGGGAGGCACTAAATAAACTAAAAGCAGACAAAGTCATGGGACCAGATGAGATGCACCCCAGAATTCTTAAGGAACTGAGAGCAGAATTAGTAGCCCTATGGCACTTCTAGTCATGAAATCCTTGAAGATGGTGGTACCCAAAGACTGGAAAAGGCAATAGTGGTTCCACTTCACAAATCAGGCAATTGCAAAGAAGCTAATAATTACAGACCGTGAGCCTCACATCTATAGTAGGGGAACTAATGGAGACACTACTCAAACACAGGATCATAGCATTCCTCGAAACTAGTGGCCAACAAGAACCTAAATAGCAACAGTTTCACAGCAGGTAGGTCATGCCAGACAAATCTGCTCAAGCTTTTGACTACGCTGCAAAAATAGTGAATGATGGTGGGCAGTAGATGTGATCTACCCAGACTTTATTAAGACTTTTGACTTGGTTCCACACAGAAGGCTAGTAAAGAAGCTTGACCACACATGGGTTCTTCCAGAAGTAGTCAGATGGGTACAAAACTGGTTACAAGGCAGACTCCAGAGGGTACAGGTTAATGGAACACAATTGACAGAAGGTAGGGTGACCAGTGGGTGCCCTAGGTCCCAGTGCTGGGGCCTCTGCTCATTAATGTTTTTATAGCAGACATCACTGATGTACTGGAAGGAAGGTATGTCTAGTCACATACAACACCAAGATATATAACAGGGTGGACACTCAGAAGGAGTGAGCAAGATGGAAGCTGACCCCAAGAACCTAGAAGAATGGTCTGAGTCTGGCAGCTGAGATTTAATGCCAAAAGTGTAAGATCATGCACATATGAAAGAAAAGTCCAAGAAAGGAATATTACCTAGGAGGCAAAAGACTGGTGGCCTCAAACCAGGAAAGAGATCTGGGAATTATAATCTCAGATGACTTGAAGGTTAGTAAGCAGTGTGAGAAGATAACATTGAAGGCCAACAGAAAGCTGGGCTGCATCGGGAGGAGAATCATGAACAGGAGGAGGGAGGTGGTACTACCACTGTATAGATCATTGGTGAGGCCTCACCTGAAATACGGAGTCCAGTTCTGAGGCCTCACTCAGAAAGGACATTGACCAGGTGGAAACAGTACAGAGAAAGGCGACAAAAATGAGTCAGGGTCTGCAGACATGTCCTGTGAGGAAAAACTTAGGAACTAAATATGTACTCCTGGAGCACAGAAGAGAGAGAGACGGACATGATTGAAACATTCAAGTACATAAAAGGCATTAACAAGGTACAGGCATGGGAACTTTTCACTTCAAGAAGTGCTCCAGGACCAGGGGACATGACCTCAGCCTGCAAGGAAGGAGGTTCTCACCAACACCAGGAAGTTTTTCTTCACAGAAAGAGTGGTGGATGCCTGGAACAGCCTGTCCCAAGAGGTTGTGAGGGTCAACAATAAGGGGGATTCAAGAATGCAATGGATAGACACAAGGAGCTCTGACTAAAGGGCAACTAAAATGTCAAAATAGGCATAAAGCAAATGGGCAGACTAGATGGACCTAGCAGTCTCCTTTTGTTGTTAATGTATATGTATCCTTGTTTCTAAAATGTAGGACCCCACTAAAAAGGAGATGTCATATCTTGTTTTGATGATCCTGACTAAATTGTACAAAAAATGGATTTAGAAGAGCTTCTCATTTGCTTGGTACAGTAGAATTCTAACACATTAATCAATACAGAGAAACAGTTACTTATATGAATTAGCAGATTTTATAAATCTGCTCTCTAATCTGCATCCAGTATAATGTTTAATTAGTTTATTCAGACATGATTAGTATGGCTGTGAATCTGCATACCTGACTGCTGTACTAATCATAGTATTCTTCTCCCTTGTAATAAGATACAGAAGTTGTCAGTTCATGTGAAAATGCATATGAACAAGAAATAAAGAGGAAAAATGATTTCTGGAGCTAACTTACATTTAAAAAATGTAAATATCTTTGCTTATTAAATGGCTCTTCACCAGCATGGTGGTGTAGAGCAACACCACATAATAAAGTGCCAATATTTATCTGTAACTGCTTCAGCAGAGACTTATCAGTAATTTTGAAAGTTATATTACAAGGAAAGTATCAATGTGTACCAAATCTATATGCTGTAAATCAAATTTTGTATTGATTGCATGGCAATACTCAAAGTATAAGTCCCACTGGACAGGTCTGAAAGTTGCCACTTGAATGGTTGTGGAGTGGGTGGTCAGGTGGTTCCTTGTGCATCACTATAATTAGGGCTTAAAATGGTAATGCAATGTCTACAAATCTTAAGTAAACCCTGTACACAGTGGAGAAACTGATTCACTCACTGGTGTGTTTTTAAACTTTTATTTTCACAGATGTTCCACTCTATTTTGAGGCATGTCTATAGTCAACATTTCATGGTCTCTCAGTATGCTCTGACTGCTTTTTCTGGACCAACATGCCTGAAGAATGTTTTGAAATTAATTTTTATGATATATAGATATTTTCTGTAGTTGAATATCCCTTTTTAAACTCAATTCAGCAGTGTTACTAAAATCAAAACAAGAATTTAAACTTATATACATTATCTTACTCGGTTTACTCAGTTTGGTGTAGGCATAAGCAGGCATTTGCCCAACCTTGAACCATTGACCTTATGTATTTCACCATGTGATCATTTGTAAATAATAATATGCACTGCTTGTTACCATTAACCTAAACACCATGTACTCTAGACTAGAAATTCACTTTCAAATATAAATGTTTTACTGCAGAAGTTTTTAAGTTTATAGGTTAAAGGTTAACCTTGCAAAACATTTACAATTTTTTTTGTACTAAGGCTGTATTTGAAGCTTTATTCATAGATCCTGTGATTCAACAAATTCTATTAAAATGATTATAAACCTACTGTGGCATTCCTTTTGTTGTATTCTTTTATACTGTGTAGATACATAAATGACAAGGTCTGAAATGAGTTTAAATGCTGCTGTTTGTTTCCTGCATGGAAAAGTAGAAATATAGAAAATTACAGCAGGAAATGACCATTGGTCCATTCAGTCTGCCCATAAAATCCTAACAAATCCAGGACCTGTTGTCCATATAGGGTTCTGCCTCAGATTATCCAACCCCATGCTACTCGCCCTACTGCTATCACCCTGAGCAATCACTGAAACATTCACTCTATCCCAGCTGTGTTTGAAACCATTTGATAGCTTTGGTCTCCACCACATCAACTGGCAGATCGCTCCATAGCTCCACCACTCCTTCTGTAGAATAAAACATGTAATAGTAGTAAAGTAGTACAATGTTTTTATTCATATTAGATATGAAAAAGGTAACTTGGTTGAGCCAGAGCTCATTTACAACAAGGTCTCACAATTTTAGTTACCAGGTAGCACAGATTTTAAAATCAGTAGATTCAATAAATTGTTTACACACAGAGTTAAACAATTAAATATGAACACTACAATATAAAATACTTATATAAAAGAAAGAAATAATACTTTAAATAAACCAATAAGTATTACTCGGTTACTCAGTTAATGGACAAAAGAAGGCCAAGGCCCATTGAGATTGTCCTCCACACCTTGTGGATCATTATACTCTGTCATGTTATTTTATTTCATTATAATTTTTTTAAGCCATTTGTCAAGTTTATTTTAAAATTGTTTATAATATCACATTTATAATGTCTTGTGGCAAAGAATTCCAAATTCTTGGAGTTCTAACTGTAAAAAGGTGCTGTTCTTTATTTGTTTTGGTTCGATCAATTTCTATTTGTTTATTATGATTTCTTGCTACAATTTTCCTTACTGTAAGTGATAATCCACATAATTCCATTAATGTTTCGGAATGCACGATCTTAAAAGTTGAAGTAGATCACCTCTTGTTCTTCTAAGACTTAATAAATACAATCCTGTTTTTTGAAGCCTAGTTTCATAATCTAATTGAGAAAGATGTGGTACAATTTTTGTTGCCTTCTCTGCACCTGTTCTAGCTTTAGTAATATTCAGTATCAAGTAAGGGTTCCAAAGGGTGATCCGTAATCTGTGTATGGTCTAATATGTGATTTATAAAGAGCATGATGCATTCCTCAGATTTAATAACAAACGTATTGTTTATTCTATGAAGAAGCATTAGCTTGGTTGGCCAATTTATTACAATGATCAGTAGATGACAGTTTGTTGTTTACTAGTATTCCAAGATCTTTTCCACAGATGATCCTCTAATACTAATATTATTAAGAGAATATGATTGCTTGGGGTTATTTTTATCCATATGTAAACTGTACATTTTGAAACATTAAAAACATTTGATTGGTATTTGCCCAACACTCAGTAGTAGCAAGATCTCTTTTAGAGTGTTTCTATTTCTGTCACTTTCAACACAGCCTCCCAACTTAGTGTCATCTGCAAATTTTGAAATTATATTATTTGATGAAATAGTCAAATCACCAATAAAGATACTAAATAATATTGGTCCCAAAACAGAGCCCTGGGAACACCACTGAAACATTGCCCTTTCTGAAAGTTTCCCATGCACCCTAACAGTCTGTGTTCTATTGTTCAGCCAACTATGAACCCAAGAAGCAACATCATATGAGAAATCCAACTGAATTAGTTTATTTAACAATATGGAATGTGATACTCACTGAAAGCTTTGCTGTAGTCTAACAAGATAACGTCAACTGGGATATTAAAATCCATGTTTTACTAATCATGTTGTAAAAGATAACAAGTTGGTAGTGCATGAGTGACCAGATTTGAACCTGTGTTGTGTTATATCACCAATATTTAGGGACTGCATTTCTTCTTCAATAAGGGATTTAATATTTTTTACAGTAATTTACAGGGTATAGAGGTAACACTAATGGGCCTGTAGTTTTCTGCTTTAGAGTGAAGTCCCTTTTAAAATAATGGCAACTATGGCTGTTTTCCAATCCAAGGAATCCTAGATTCCTTAAGAGACTTATTGAAAATAATTGTAAGTGGTAAAACAATTGTATCAGATATTTCTATAAGAAATTTAGAAGTTATATTATCTGGACCAGGGCTTGTTGTTTTTGTTTTTAACATGTCTAAAAGTTTATATGTCTCTTGAAGTGTAACAGTATAGTTAAATTTGTTACATTTATGAGCAAGTGGTACATATTCTATTCCTGCTCAAAACTGAACAGAAATACTTATTAAATTCCATAGCTGTCATTTTATCTGAACTTATTGTGTTATTATCTATAATTAATGTGCCTACACTTCCAGTATCTCCTTTTTTCCATTCAGATATGAATATAAACTTTATGGGAATCTTTGAATGGGCAATTTTGAATTCCAAGTTACGTTTGGCTATAATGGATTTCTTTAAATCATAGAAACATAGAAACATAGACTTTGACGGCAGATAAGGACTGCTAGGCCCATCTAGTCTGTCCATTTCCCTACTCTACAGGATAGGCCGTAGATCCTAGTTAACCAACAGCCTATTTCTTCCTACCCCCACAAGAATTGCCTTTATGTCTGTCCCATGCATTCTTGAATTCTCCCACAGTTTTAGACCCCACAACCTCCTCAGGAAGGCTGTTCCATGCATCCACTACCCTCTCTGTGAAATAATACTTCCTCATATTGCCCCTGAACTACCCTCCTTCTATCTTTAAATTGTGTCCCCTTGTTCTTGCAAGTCTCTTTTTCTGAAAGATGCTACCCTCTTGACTTTGTTGATTCCACTGAGGTACTTAAAGTTTCTATCATGACCCCTCTCCTTCTTTCCTCAAGGGTATACATATTAGCTCCTTTAGTCTCTCCTCATACGGCTTCTTGCAGACCCTGCACCATTTTAGTTGCCCTCCTCTGACTGCCTCTATCTTGTCTATGTCCTTGCAGAGATGGGGTCTCCAGAACTGGACACAGTACTCAGATGGGGTCTCACCAACTGTCTGTACAGAGGGATAACAACTTCCTGTTTTCTGCTGATGATGCCTCCCTATACATCCCAGTATACCCTCAGCCCTCCCTACTGCCTTCTCACATTGCTTGCAACCTTAAGGTCATCTGATATGATTACCCGAGGTCCCTTTCTTTTGTTGTTGTTACTACCTCCCACCCATTGTGTATTCTTCCTGGTTCTTGTTTCCCAGGTGCATTATTTTGCACTTCTTTGCATTGAATCCTAGCTGCCATACTTGACCATTCCTCCAACCTTGCCAAGTCCCTTTCATCCTTTCCACACCTCCTTGTGTATCAACCCTGTTGCAGATCTTTGTGTCATCTGCAAAAGGCATACTTTTCCTTCCAGTCCCTCTGCAATGTCACTGATGAAGACATTAAAAGGACTGGACCCAATACTGAACCTCATGGTACCCCACTAGTAACCCCTCTTTCTTCAGAGTGGACTCCATTTACAATTACCTTCTGTGTCCTGTTGTCCAGCCACTGTTTTACTCCAGGCTACCACCCTGGGTCCCACTCCCAGGCTGGTTAATTTGACTATTAATCTTTGTGTGGGACTGTGTCAAATGCCTTGCTAAAGTCTAGGTAGGCCATGTCCACAGCCCCTCCCTGGTCTACTACTTTGGTCACCCAGTCAAAGAAATCTATTAGATCTGCCTGACATGACCTTCCCGCTGTGAACCCATGCTGCCTTGGGTCCTGTGCTCCACTGGCCTCTAGGTACTCAACTATTCTTTCCTTCAGAAGTGACTCTATCACTTTCCCACCACAGAGGTCAGACTGACAGGTCTGTAGTTTCCTGCCTCTGTCTTGGTCCCACTTTTGTGAAGGGGAATCACATCCGCCTTCCTCCAGTCCTCGGTACCACCCATCCTCCCATGATTTATTAAAAGAGTAGCCAGTGGTTTCACTAGTTCCTCCCTTAATTCTTTTAGAATTCTGGGGTGAATTCCATCAGGACCCATTGCTTTGTCCACCTTCAGTTTTAGGAGTTCTTGCAGAACCCTTTCTTCTGTGAAAGGACTGGGATCGACCCCTATCAAGAGTGCTTCTGTTAATTGGATTAGGCACTTCCCTCCTCTTTAGAATACTGAGCAGAAATATTCGTTCAGTATTCCTGCTTTTTCATTGTCCCCTCTGCCCACCCACCGCTTATTCTATTCAGCCTCACTATCCTCCCTTTGTCTTTCTACGCTCGCTGATGTACCTATAAAGGTTTTATCCCCTTCTTAACTGAGTTGGCTATCTTTTCCTCAGTTTGGGCCTTTGCTATTCTGACTTCCTCCCTGCTTCCTTCTGCCTTAACTGGTACAGCTCTCTGTCCTGCTCCTTCTGTGTTTCCTTATACTTTGAATGCTATCTTTTCTTCCTGACTTTCACAGCCACCTCTTTTGAGAACCATAGTGGCTTTTCTTTCATTTTGATTTGTTTATTTGTTTCACACAAAGGCTTGTTGCCTCTGTGATAGCAGTTTTGATAATTCCCCATTGTTGCTCCACACCTCCTTCTAGCCTGTTTGCTAGTGCTTTTCTGAGGCACTCTCCCATCTTGCCAAAGTCAGCCCTCCTAAAGTCCAGTACCCTCACTTTTGTATAGCTTGACTCTGTAGCTGAGTTTAACGTGAACCACACTGTTTGATGGTCACTTGTCCCCAGATGGCAACCCACTACTAGATCTGAGATCCTCTCACTGCCCTGCTTGAGAGTATGAGGTCTAAGATTGCTCCCTCGTGAGTGGGTTCTGAAACTAGCTGTCTAATGCCTGCCACCTGTAGGGCATCAAGAATGGTCCTGCTCTTGGATGTGGCTGCAGAAAATGTGCTCCAGTTAACATCTGGCATATTCAGGTCTCCCATCAACAGTATCGCCTTTCTCTGCCATTCTAAGAATGCCTTCTATCATATCCTTGTCCATTTCTTCCTCCTGATATGGGGGTCTGTACACAACCCCTGTGCGGATTGTGGTGCCCTTTCCAGTCTCCAAGGTGACCCACAGTGCCTCCTCTCCTCCCTGTTTACTCTTCTGTTCAGTAGCTTTTATCCCTTCCTTTACATGAGAGCTACTCCTCCCCTCTTCTCCCCTGCCTGTCTCTCCTGTAGGTTATGTACCCTGGTATGTTAACATCCCAGTCATGGTTCTCTGTGTACCATGTTTCTGTGACTGCTACGATATCCAGGCATCCTCTTCCATTAAGGCCATCAGCTCAGGGAGCTTGTTGCCCAGACTACTGGCATTGGTACTCATTACCCTCCATTTCCAGATGGCCTTACTCCCTTTGCCCCATCCCTGTCCTTCTTGCCTTTGTCACTTTCTCCATTTACCCCTGCCCTTCTCCCTATCAACACCTCTATGTTGGTGTTTGCTGCACTTACTACCATGATTATTTGGGGGCTAGATTTTCCTGCTCCTTTCCAGTGCCTCCCTTGGCTAGGTTTAAAAGCTTCCAATGAAGCATTTAAACCCATCACCTAGGATCCTGGTTCCTCCTGGACAGATGCAGCCCATCATGCCAGTATAGGCTTGCATCACCCAGGTGGACCCCCAGTCCCCAATGAAGCCAAATCACTGAGCTCCACACCAGTTTTTCAACCACTGATTGAATCCTATGGTGCGGAACACCCTAGCCTCTCCTATGCCATAGATGGCAGTGCACCTCCGGAGAAAAGGTTACTGTGCGTGCTACTTGACCAAGGCCCCTCCCAATTCCACAAACTCTTCCTGCACTTCTCTAATCCCTTTCTTAGCCAGGTCATTTGTCCCTAGGGTGGACAATGACATCCAGCTCTCTCCCTGTGCAGCTGCTCTGGCAATCCTGAGGATTCGCTCCCTGTCCCTCCAAGCCATGGCGCCTGGCAGGCACCTTACCTCCTCTCCCTTCCTCCCCAGTTCTACCTTCCCAACAATGGAGTCCCCACCAGGAGTTGTTTCCTTCCCTGCAGGGTCTCCCCTGCCACCTCCTGTGGGTCTCCTTTGTGGAGGTTCCCAGCATCCTCCTTGGTCTCCACTGTGGGTGCCTCCATAGAGGAACCACACTTGCCAAAATGGCATAGGAATTGTGGAGAGGTACAACTGAGGGATGCGCCTGTTCCACCACCTCACCCTCCCTGAGCCCACTGTGGTCCAACCACTCTTCTTTCTTGGCAACCTCTGAGACAACGGCAGTGGCACTGGTGGTCCCTGGATGGAAGAGGAGGTCCCACAAATCCTGGCCAACTCAGCCTGGAGATGAGCAACCTCCTCCCTCAGCCCAGAGAGTTGCCTGCAGATGGGACAACACCACATCCTCCAGAACATCTCCCGGAAGACTGCTGCTCCACAGCCACTGCACTGCACCACTCCAATCATGTCTTATTTCTGGCCCTTAACTGTTTGCAATCCTTACTCTTTCCTCTGTTTAACTGCCTTCCTATAATTTAATAATATTTCCTCTTCTGATCTAACTGACACTGTTTTAATTATGTGAATAACTTCTGTTTATGTAAACTTTGTTTCTTAATAGAACAGTTGTACCATGCAGGATTTTACCTTTATTGTTATATTTATTTCTTACTGGTACATATTGATTTTGTAGTTCGTAAATTATATTTTAAAAGTGTACCAAGCATCTCTCTATATTTAATGAAGAAAGTAAGGAGTCCCATGGAATAGCCTTATGATGCTCATTAATTTTAGGAAAATCAGCTTTATCATAATGTTTTATCATGAGTTTATTCCAGGGTTATGTATACCAAGGAATTGTAAAGATAATTGTCATATGGTCACTATTACCTATTGGGTTAATTATCCATAGTTAGTTAGAGATGCTACCATTTGGTTATAACTAGATCTAATGTATTTGTCCCATGAGTGGGTTCTCAAACTAATTGAGAGAGATCCAAATCTATAATTCTTGAGGTTAACTGTGTATCATATTGATTTGAACCTGTTAAATTATCCCAATTAATAGATGGGAGGTTGAAATCACCAAAAATAATTACTGAACCCTTATCTGCCAATTGGGAAATCTCAAGTTACAATGTATGGCAGCAAACCAGGGGTTCTTTAGCTTTGGTTTCAAGCCTAGTTTTAATCTTGCCCCAACAAATCTTGCCAGGTACTATTCTCAGGGTATGTGGAATATTATTCCAAGCCATTAATCCTAAATAGAAAAATGAGGTTCTACCTATTTCTAAATTGTGTTTGGGAACCACTAGTTTCAGGCCTGTTGCTGATCTTAAAGAAGTTTGTTTCTGCCTGTAGACAATATTGGCAGATATATATTCTGGAAAATGCCTCTGATACCTTTATGCATAAATGACAGAATGTGTTCTAACATTTGATCCTCAAACTCTGCTATCCTAAGCTGACACATAGTTGGCAACTATGTGACATATGGGGAGCACCAAGTATATAATGGAGAAGCCTTTAGATAACAGACATCCTTCTCACTGACTCCCTCTTGGCCACACCAGAGTACATGATGTCCCCATAGCCTAGAACAGGCAGGACCAATGTATTCACTACCCATCTCCTGGTTTCTTGAGACATACAGATTTGTCAAATATAGGGCACCTAGTCACTTGCCAGTATTCTTCAACAGCTTTCAATGTGGCTATCCCAGCTCAAACCAACATCAAGCCACATTCTCAGATATCTATGAATGAACCTGTTGGATCACAGTACCATACTCCGCTTTGATACAAAAGTCAATTCTTCTATTCTTTGTTATTTCAATAAATAACATGGTTTGAGTTTTCTTTAGAGGTGTGTGAATAAAAACTTTCACTGTGAAATTGAAGTGAGTCAGACTTTCACTTCTGCAAATGTTCAGAAATCCATTACCAACTATTATGAAATTTCATCTGCTCTGCAGCACCGCCTAATGTTGGATATGATGTTATAAAATGTACAGAATAATTCCCTGGTGGCTAGCAGCCCTCCCACCCAATCACTCACCCCATATTTATAAAGAAAATCCCTGCAATCTCTGGTGGCTAGCTGTCCCTCCCCCACCTGATCTCCTGCTGCATTAAAGTGTCTAAGGTGTCCACCTCCTCCCCAGTCGCTGATAGCTGTTGATGTATTACAATTTTAATTCTCTGGTGGCTAACAGTTCCTCCACCCACCTGATCACCCACACCATATTTAAAATAAAATCCCTGGAATCCCTGGTGGCTAGTGTTCCTTCCCCACCTGATTTCCCACCCAACCAGTCCATTACATCATGAACTGGGTGCACTGTAACCCCCATCTAATCCCCTACTGTATAGTAAAAAAACTTCTCCCTGGGGGTATAGTAAAGCCCCCTACATATCCCCAAGCCCCAGTCCATGAATTAAAATTGTATTCCTGTGGTCTAGTGCACCTCCACCTCTCCACTTTTAGGCAATGTCCCACCGCCCCACTCCTCCCCATTCCAAACCCAAGTGGGCCACATCTGTCCTCCATGGCTGGCAGCCCACTGAGCTGTCAATAAAGAAGTGCTTGCTTGTACAGGCAGATGATACCCAGGTCATATATATATATATATATATATATATATATATATATATATATATATTGAATAACAATGTGGCCAGTATTGAGCCCTGTGGGAGTCCAGTAGTAACTGGTGCAAGTTCAGATAAGTAGTTGCCTATGGAAACTGTTTCCTTCCTTTAAGGTAAGATTGGAACCTCTCAGTGCTACCACCACTATACTCTATTATAGTTAGCCTGGATGGGGACATCATGGTCTAGGGTTATCAACTGATTTTGAAAGAGCCACAAATTGCACCCATTGATGTCCTCCTGTCCAGGGCAAGCTACTGTATATGTCACTAACCACTATTACTAGGCAGAGGCTGTGCTATGGTAGAGTCTAAACCCTGACTAAAATTTATTTATTCTTTTTTTGGTTCTAGATAGTGCATTAATTGAATTAAAATTAGTTTAAAAATCTTTGACATTTGAGAGGGACGGATACTGGGTGATAATTACCTAGCTCTGATTTCTGCCTGATTTAAAGATAAGGACTATTTTAGAGTGCTTCCTGATTTCCAAGAAATTCTCCTGATCTAGGTGAGAGATTGAAATTTTAGATAAGGGAAAAGTTATTACTGGTGATGTGTGATTTAATAATCTTGATGTAATGTTATTTGATCAAATAGCTTTAGTGGTGTCTAATTTTAAAAGCTCCATCCTCACATCCTCCATTGAAATGCTAGTAAAGGAAAACTGGTAGCTGAGTAATTTGAACCCATTGTTTAACTACTGTCTCATTTATGGGGCTCCTTAATGTTTCCCTGTCCATTTTAACAAAGATATTATTAAATCTGTCCACCCTTCCTGGGACAGAGGAACCAATTGTCCATCAACTAGAAATGTACTAGTTATGTCTTGACCATTACTATTTAAAAGAATGGCATAAATTTCCAAAATTGCCTTGGGTTCTGGGAGTGAGCATTATCAAGGTTTTGTGTATAATAATCATGTTTAGTTAGTTTACTTTCCTTAAATACTGATTACATAGTTGTCTATACCTGTCCATATCAAATCTTCAATGCTTTTTCACTTTTGTGAATCCTGCCCCACCTTCCATGAAATGCTCCTCATCAAACTGTTCCTTCCTCAGCACCTTCCCATCCAAATCAGCATGATCTATGGTTCCCTAGACTTGCCTTGACCCACTTCTCTTGAGAATCTCTGCCATACTGCCCTTACTGCCCCTAGGAGCTCATCCTCATGGGCAGCTTCAACCAGAACTGGCTCTCCACCTCTGCAAAGTCCACCCTCACCAAAATCAAAGCCTCAACATGGCCTGACTAATGAAAGAACCCATCAGGTACAACCCCCATTCCTCATACCACACACTTTTAGATTGGATTCTCTCCTCCCACCCCATCACATCATTAGTTCTGGGTTCTGTCTGATGCATTCAGTGACCATTGTACCACTTATTGCATCAGAAAGATACACCTCCCCCATTCTGCTCCTAAATGCATAAAGTTCTACTCCATGCGCTCACTAAACCTAGCAGCATTCCTACACAACCTGAGTCATGTCAACTGGCCCCAGTCTACCTCTGCCCACAATGTCAATTCAGCCTCAACCACTTCAAATCCATTCTAAGCATGTCTTAAAACCAACACACTCCTCAGGGTCAAAAGATGACATCATCCATGGATCTTGGCCCAGCTTTATTGATTCTGTGTAAAGCATGAGAGACAAAGCATGGGTGTATTAAAATGCACACTGATGCCTCAAGCCTGTCATAATTACAAATTTCTTCATAACATAACAACTGTACCAAGGTGATCCACTGTGCAAAGTCGGAGTACTTTAAACAATACCTGCAATCCAACCGTATATCCCTCCCTCTTTCTGGAACATAGTGCACTCTATAATAGACCCTCACCAGTCAGCTATACCACTCCTAAAACAAGATGGTGTATCAATCTCCAACCCTTTAGAGTTGCCAAACTCCTAAACAAATTTTTACTACCTACACCCTTCCTGACCCACTCACCCCTCTTCTGACTCCCCCAATCCCTCCAAATGGGTTCTGCTTCCTCCCGAATTAACCAAGAAGTTGCCCAAGCTCTAAACTCTTTAAATCCCAACAAATCTAGCCCTGATGGTTTTCATCCTTAACTCCTTCTCCTCTCTGCCCCAACAATCACTGAACCTCTAATCTACCTCCTAAATCTTTCCCTTTCATTTGTCAGAGTTCTCAAGTCTTGGAAGATGGCAAAAGTGATTCAACCTCACAAAGACGGTGACCTTCCTTCCCAGGAAATTATCACCCATCTCCTTCTCCTCCATTGCCAAACTGCAGGAACTCTTGTCCTCATTAGATTATCCAATTACCTGTATTCATCGGGCCTCCTTCACCTTATCAATCCAATTTCTACAAACACCATTCAACCATATCATCCCTCCTACCATCACAGAGCATATTCACTCTGCCATGGACCACGACCACCTAACAGTTGCCATTTTCCTGGACCTGGCAAAAGTCTAACCCCATCTACCACCTCCTTTTCACAAAACTGAGAGTAGCTGGTCTGGACTGCCACATTGTCAGCTGGTTTGGTTCATATCTAGGCAACAGACAGCAATCAGTCCAAATGGGATGCTCTTCCTCCCTTCCCTCCCTTCCAGTCTCTGCAGGTGTTTCCTGGGATCCATCCTGGGCAGGTATAGTGTGTTCTCTGGTCTTTATTAATGACCTTCCTCTTATTACTGTGGATACTTCTCTGATCTGCTCTTAACTAGTTCCGTCCCTACATGGATATATGCCTTTTCAACTCCACAATTCTTCAATACTATTTTCATATTACCTTTAATGCTGGTACACGAAATGAATTACCACCTCAGCTTATGACTTCCACCAACATCATAGAGGCATCACCTCTGGAGATAGCAGTCAGAGTACTCATCTCTGCCACCTTAATGGGAAGGGCAAAAAATGTTGGGGCGTGCCCCCATAGGATGATGGCCCACAGTGATGTAAAGGTGTTACCAGTATGGAGCTACTATTGCCACTCTAAGAAAACTTGTACCTCTTTCTTCTCCTGTGCTCAGGAAATGGGAGCTCAATCCTGGGCCACCAGCTGCAATCACATCACCCTCTGACCTTGCCACACTGAAAGGCATGTGTTTCCTCCACAATTAATGTATGCAGTCTGTTAAAAAGTTCTCCATGATCCAGGTCTGGGTCCTACATACTCGATCAGACATCCTAGTGGTTTCAGAAACCTGACTTAGACCGCCACTCCGACAGGGAAGTCAATATCCCTAACTATTTACTATTTAGAGCAGACAGACACTCCAGGGGTTGCCATTTATGTCAAGGATAGGTATGTGCATCCTGTCTGAGTGCTTTATCTGTTGCAAATGCTTATGAATGTCTGTCTCTTCAAGTCACCATCTCGCACACTTCAACATTATGTATCATAGGGTGCTATAGACCCTCCTCCTGCCGATCTACAATTGTTACATCATCTGGAGTAATATCATCAAACAACAATCCTCAAAAATAATTATTCTAGGATCTTAATTTAGACTGGCATCTATAACTGCCACTCCTCTTGTAGCTTTATTGCAACTCATTGTTGAACCAACACGAGTAATAAAAAGAACGTGGATAACAGTTCCTTGCTAGATGTTATCCTAGTGAATAAACCACATCTCTTCTCCTTTGCCAGCACCTTCTTCCAGTGATATCAGTGATCACTCATTTATTGCTTACATAAGATCAAATAACAAACCTACTACTTAGCCAAGTTTGCTGCCAAGAGATCTAGACGGAACTTGATCTCACTGACTACATAAACAAACTGAAACACTCCTTGTATTGGCAAGAGTTCTATTTGGCAAAAACATGCAATCAGCATTCGACATATTCAGCAAAATTATCCTAGATGCCCTAAATAAATATGCCCTATAGTTAAGATGCAAATAGCAAAAATGTAAGTAGATGGTTCGCACATTATTAAAATCTGCATTGACTGGAAGAGATAACCTATGGAAAATAGCACACAAAACCCAGTCTGCTCTGAACTGGTGCAAGTTCAAAAGCACAAAACTCATGTATTAGAATGGTTAGAGATACAAAAGCTGCATACTATCATTCTGAATTTCTCTCTGCCTCCAAAAATCCTACAACATTTTGGAAAACTGTCAAGGACTTGTCTGGTCACACATCCGGTGACTCACTACCTGATGAAATCTCCTTAAACAATAACACCATTAATGATAGACTGGAAGTTCTGGATGCCTTCAATAACCACTTGCACTGCAGGCTTAGCCTTCACAATTTCCCTGCAAATTTGATATGCTCTCAGGTGGATAATGAAGGTGCAGATCCTAGCGTCACGAATCAGTCCTTCCTTGTGTCCTACTGCTCTGAAAGAAGTTGAAGACCTATTGCTAAACTGGATGTAAGAAAAAGTGCTGGTGCGGATACCCTCAACCCATATTTTTGAAGGTGGCCATCCATGTGTTAGCCGTGCCTCATAACCCATTTATTTAACCTATCATTAACTCAAGGATCCATTCCTTCAATATGAAAAACAGCGACAGCGTACCTCTGTTCAAGTCCAGAAACTCTGTGATTCAAGTAATTACAGACAATTTCGATTCTCCCGGTCTTGTAAAAATTACTGGAAAAGTTGTAAGTAACCAGCTGAGGCAGTATCTAGAAGCTAATAACCTGCTTAATCCAGTCCAATCAGGCTTTAGAGCTAAACATAGCACCATCACAGCACTTGCCAAAGTGACTAATGACTGACAAAGAGAGCTAGACAACAGGAATTACACTCGGCCATATTCTTGGACATGAGCAAGGCCTTCGACACTGTCAACCATTCTCTGCTACTGTCTTCCCTGACCTCACTAGGTGCTGACCCATTATCTTTACAGTGGTTCAACAACTACCTCTGATCATGCTTCCAGCAGGTGAAAGCAAAGGAGATCTCTCAACTCTCAAACCTCTCCTAAGAGGTGTTCCCAGGGTTCTATCTTAGGACCCATCTTATTTGCAATATACATCAACAATATTGATGAAAACATAATTATGACAACATTCATCTGTTTGCAGATGACACAGTTCTTTACGTAAGCCGTCCGTCATTACAATCTGCATGTAATGACCTTCAATCTGAGTTCAACCTGCTGCAACACCAACTCCTTAACAAAAACTATTACTTAACGCCAAGAAACAAAAGCAATGCTCTTTTCTCCTCTACCCAAATGGTAAATTCAGTCCTCTCAGATCCTGTGCAGCAGATTACTACAATTCATGGTGAGAAGTTGAAATTTGTCCCTAAATTCAAATACCTGGGAGTATGGCTGGACCATAGGCTCTCCTTTATATAGCACATTGAAGAAATACTCAAAAATTACAACAGAGACTTGGCCTGTTCTTTAGGATAGCCCGCTTAACTAGAGATACCAAACTACAGCTGGTACAATCAATCTTTCTATCCTTGATAGATTATGCTGACATCCTCTACAGTCACTGTTCCATTTCCTGCCTCACCAAATTTGACACATTATATTATAGAGCTTTGAGGTTCATCACAGGTCTGCCTTATTCCCTCATCACTGCTCCCTATATCAATCAGTGGGGTGGAGTTCTCTTCAATTCAGGCATGATAAAAATGCAGCCTTATGGACCCTGAAGAGCCATTTCCAAAAACTGCCCCAATACATTACAGACTGTCTTCCTATAAAACCAGTAGGCAATTACGCCTGAGAAGTTGCAATCTCTCCTACTGATGGTTCCCAAAGTTAACTCTCACTTTGGCAGGACTACTATAGTTTTACACTGTCCTTCTTGAGGAACAAATTGCAAAAAAACTGAAACTGAGGTCACCCATCGGCATCTCATTTTTCAAGCTCTTATATTCAAGTCTCAGAAATGATCAGTGCAATTGTTTCCCATGACCATGAATTGTCATAATGCTAACCTGTACCATTTAGCCATGAACAAATTACTTCTAGTGCTTGTCTCCATGCTGGCCCTGGACTGTCATCATGCTTTCATGTAACACCTTGATGCCTCTGTCCTTTCCTTTGATACTGGTCTATCTTCTGCTTTCTCCTGCCTTCTTTTCACAACTCTACACTGCACTCATCCACAATCTACATGCAATCATACTATAAAAGTCCTAACTCCCTTTCCCTCTCCCTGCCCCCACCACCGCATCAGTTCTACTGACCTATCCTTGGGACTTCACTTCTCAATGTTTATCCTTTGCTTACATATTACACCCCTTCTGTACCCCATCTGCCATTAGTTGGTGGTTCTCCAAGCCATTTTCATGGCTAGTACTAGTTACTGCCCTGGTAAATGAACTAACTGGTATTTCTATACAGAGAACATGGTTTATATACAGTTGCAAGGTTCAAAGGTTGACCTGCCCCTTGTATTTGAATCCTCCTCTGTTATGGCTTGCCTTGCCTTCCTTTTTATCATTTGACTTCCCTATTACTGCACCTTGTGTTTGTGTTTATATACTTATTTACAAGTATTTATATGTTTTATGATGGACGCTACTCTAATTCTGTTCTAACCAGGTCCATCTTGTAAAAGAGCTCTGCTCAATGATGTTCACCTGGATAAATAAAGATTTTGATTGATTGATTGATTGATTGATTGATTGATTGATGCTCTAGCCCCCAGATACATATGTGAGTGGATGATACCATTCTTTTCTCCCTGTCCCATTCATCCCAGATATTCACTCCATCCTCCAACAGGGCTTAAAAATATCCCTCATGGTTTCTACCAGCAGACTTAAAATGAAAACTTCAAAGATGGTTACAATGCTATTCAGCACATCGCTGATCTAGCCAAAACTAACCTCTCTCCACCTTTCATCACTTTAGACGATACTGCATCTAACCAGGTTCCCACTTACAAATATCTAGGTGTCTTGCTTTGACTCAAACCTAGATTATTCTACCCACAGTGATGCCATCTCAACTAAACTCCATTCTAAACTTGGCATCCTCTACTGAAACAAAGACTGCCTCATCCTCCCAACCCATTATGAGCAAGTTGCTAAAATGATCATCCCCATTTTCTACTACACCAATATCATCTATGGCACAGCCTCATCATCTGCTCTATCCATGCTGGATAGCCTGCTAAACTCATTTTCACACTTTGCATCCCACCTCCTCCTCCAGCACCCATCACTGGAGTCTCTACACCTCCTTAGGCATCCTGCCAATATCCCACAGATGCTATACTTACGCTACCGTCATCGAAGATTTCTGGTTTGACAAACTCCCCCTGTCTCAATCACATGCTATCCCCTGCTCCCCTTCCTCATACAACCTGTGCACCATGGACTCCTGCTCATTCTCACTCCCTCCTCCTCATATGTCAGCTGGTCTCTCTGCTTTCTTGTATGTACTCCCATCCCTATGGGACCGCCTCCTCCCACCCTCCAAAACTCTCCTTCTCTCTTTTCAGTCAAAAAGACTTACATCTCCTTCCCCATGTTCCTGCTACCTTCTCACTCTCCTTGTTCCACCCAACCCAAGAGGTGAGCCTCCGCACTCCCTCCTATGTCTCCTCCTTCGTAAACTCTGTTGCAATGCTTTGTCTTGTATATACTGTTCTTATTTATGCACTGAAGTTTCATCTGTTTTGCCAAAGCCATGTCTTTTTGTATCAATTGTAGAACTGTAATATTTCACCCCAACCCTAGAGGTGAGCCACCACTTCCTTCCAAATGTCTCTCTCCCATACTCTGGTCTTAATGTATTGCCTTGTAAGTACTGTGTAAAATGGTTTCATGTGATATCGGAGAAAGCAAATGGTGAAGGAATAATGGCAATGGCAAAATAATGAGGCTGCAAAGGGTGACCTTGAATAAACAGCAATTGTTGAAAGAGGTGTGTCATGATGAAGGACCTATTGTGGGGCTGAAGTGATGTGGTGAGGTGCTACCAGTTGAGCTCTGCCTTATGCTTGAATAATGACTTGCTTCTTTGTAGTACCTGAAACCTGGAGCCTTCAGTCATTTTTGTAACAAGTCCATTGGTGGGGATATGGATGACCAGGGCAGGCGGCAGCAGCACATGTGGCCTCCCACCCAGGGATGGCTCTGGGGGTGGTGCACAGACCATCTAACAGGTGCTTGATTTTGATGGCACTGTGCACTTTAGAGAATGCCAAAAGGGATGTTGCTTGAACAATGGTCTGAAGTGTGGCAACCAAGGTTCAATTCAAGAAGTGCAAAATAATGCATCTGGGAAGAGGTAACCCTGGGGAGAGCTACAGGATGTGGGGAAATGCTGACTATCACCAAGGAAGAGAAGGACCTGGGGGTTATCATTTCTGATTATCTAAAGGTGTCTAAGCAGAGTACAAAGGCTGCAGGAGGGGCCAGTGGCATACTGGGGTGCATAGGAGACTGTATCACTAGCAGAATGAGGCAGGTGGTGATGCCATTGTACAAAATACTAGTGAGGCCTCCACCTAGAGTACTGTGTGCAGTTCTGGAGGCTGCACCTCTGTAAGGACTATGACAGGGTGGAGGTGGTCCAGAGAAAGTGGCTAAGATGGTACAGATCTTGCACCAGAAAACATAAGAGGAGAAACTGAAGGACCTCAATATGTACTCACTGGAGGAGAGGAGAGATTAGGAGGACATGATAGAAACATTCAGGTACCTTAAGGGCAATAACAAGGTGCAGGAGAAGACATTTTCCAATATATGAGATGTACAAGTAGGGAGCACAATATGAAATTGAAAGGTGGCAGGATTAAGGGGAAATGTGTGAAAGTTTTTCATCACAGAGATGGTGGTGGACACATGAAATAGACTGTCACAGGAGATGGTGGGGGTGATCACAGTGGAGGGTTTAAACATGCATGAGACAGGCATAAGGGTACCTTAGAGGTGGGAAGGAGGGAGTGAAAGGCCATTGACCATGTAGGGTCAGGAGGCCACAAACTGGTGTAGGGCTTTCATGCAGACTGAATGGTCTGGTGGTCCTTATCTGCCAACAATTTCTATGTCTCTGTGTTTGTTTTGGTACTGCCCTGGTACAAGACCCCTTGCACCATGCTGCACCCCTTTTGTGCCGCAAGGATGGGGCAACACACCCTTAGCGTGGATCCATGTCACAATAGCAACTACACAACCTTGACTACTATTACAGTGAGTGCACATTGTTGAAACCTAAAAACAACGATGTACAGTACACTATGTCTAACACAAAATTAACTGCAAATTCACATGCTGTATGCAGGAAAACCAATATTTACTTATTTTTATGTGTGGGGCCTATGCCCCTGCACCCCTCAGGAGGGGCTACCCGCACACCCCCATATTTAATTAATCAACCCCCAAGGGGAGCAGCACATCTCAGGAGGGGAGAAAGTTCAGGGGAAAACATTGCAGGGGGAACAAACTCATGGGAAAGGGACTGCTAAAAGAAATAAAATGCAACAACCCCCATAAAACAAAAATTGTAAAACCCATACTCAGTCCTGAACCCAGGTCCACAAGCATTACAGATGAACGCTATAGCCACTGCACCAGATGAGCAGCTTGATGCTTCTTCACCCAACAAAGCCCCATTAACTCCACTCTACCAATTGCGTCCTAATTCACTATTGCTATTACAGTTGTTATTTACCCTCCACACTATGCTTTCACTGTCGCTATCCCCACAGGTGCACAAATCATTTCCTCAGTTTGAGTCACCCATATAACTTAGGCCACATTGCCTATGACTGGCGAGCTGCATTTCAGAACTTCTCTCGGCAAGTTCCAGACACAAGCTGCTCTGTGCATCATTCCTACTGACGCTAGCTCCTTGCGTCATGCTGGAAAGCTTTGAAATGGGGCCCGATGAGTATAACCTATAACTCACTGCATGACAAGCCCCAGGGACCTTGTTTCTAAATTTATAAACTTACAGATATTTTATGTAAATAAGCAAGATCTCCTTTAAAGAAACAAAACTTTAAATCCCTGGAAAGCAGTAGAAATATATACTGTTCCTTGTGAGCTAACTATACAGGATACCTATAGATGTTTCATTAAAAAATCAGTGTCAAAGTTCCTTGTACTCTCACCATTCAAGATACCTGCAGGTGCATCAGTTAAAAGTCTAAACCTTTGCAACAGCTATGTGCAAACTACGTATTTGGCCTGGTAGTTTGTTGTGTTTTCTCTCCAAGTGATGCTCATGCTTGTGGGCGGTGCCAGCTTTGAACTGGCCTGGCCCCATCCCCAGATGATGTGACCCAGCTCCCAGCTCCCTTGAGCCCCCACACACCAGGACACATCCGTAGATGCAGCTGATTGAAAATGGAGCTGTGACAGGAGGCTGTTTCTGTTAGTGGTAAAATGCAAGCCTCCTGTTTTTCCCTGGGACTGGTTTAGTTCAGGCTGAACATTTTCACTTCCTTCTTGAATTCCTCCCCCATCAGTTTCCACTACTTATGCTAAATAGCCCTTAGCAATTTAACTTGTTCATTCTTTTCAGAAACTTTAAAGTCTCTATCATATCCAAAATAACCCGCTCTGCCAAGAACACCTACTCCCTCCCTCTTCTCCCCACTGTTTCCCTTGCTATCTCTAATTGGTGCCTCCTGACCCTATCAATCCCTCCTTCTGCCCTCCACCTCACATCTCCCCCCATTACCCTCTCCCTCCAGGCCCTGTCCCTTGCATGGTTCCCAACATTTCTGACTGGCATTCAGCTCCTGGGGCTCATATTCCCCTCTGCCCCTCTCCACCCTATTCCTTCCCACTGCCTCCCTAACTACCTCTTACTGGTGCCTCCCTATCCTCTACCCCTCCTTTCCCCAGCCTCTCCATCTCCCCCTCTACTCCCTCCTCCCTCTCCTCCCTAACCCGTTAGGCATAGCTACTCTTAAATTCTGGCTTTTCGGTTCTGGACCTGCACTCCACTTGACACCGCATTGCCTCCATCAGTTCTGCTACCCTGTATCTGCACCCTAACACCCCTCTCTCCCCTAACAATCCTCCTTTAATTCACTCCCACCATACTCTTCCCACCCTCCCATGCCCTTACTTACCCCAGATCAACGCTACAACTATGACTGCATTAATACTACCTGTGCCATCTACTTATACAACCACAACTGCAAAATGTTTACCCATCTATCATCTCAATGTCCCTTTACTACCCCCCACCATGACTCTCATTTTCTTCTCTCCCCATGTCTTGGACTCTACTCAGCTATATACCACTCACTGGTTACATTTACTTTGTTGTTTTGTACTGATTAGTACTGCATTGTATTAGCACAACACTGTATGAATCTGAATAGCACTTATGTAGTTGATTGTTTTATTGTAGTTCCATAGCACTAATACAACACTTTATGTATTGCTTTGCTGTGTGTGTACTTGATTGTTGACTTTGCTCCATCCTCCCATTTATGTACCCTCTCCCTAGGACACTTCTGGAAATGAGCTGTTTACAGCTCTTGTTTCTTTCCTGGTAAAACCTTTTCAAATAAATAAAATCATATCTTTCCTCTCTCATCTGGTCTCCAGTGAGTACATGTTCAGAGTGGACTGATTCTTGCTCAGAAGATGTACCTGCTGGTCCCCCAGTCATTTATGATGCCCTACATTGCACTGCTTCCAGCCTGTCCTTATCTTTCTTTAAGTGAGGATTCCTGAACCGGACACAATACACCAGATGGGGCCTCACCCATGATCTATAGAGGCAACAATTCCCTCCCTCCCTCCCTCCCTCCCTCCCTCCCTCCTCCCTTCCTTCCTTCCTTCCTTCCTTCCTTCCTTCCTTCCTTCCTCCTTCCCCTTCCTATGCACTCCAGGCATCCAATTTGCCTTACTGTAGGCCTTGCTGCATTGGCTTGATTGTTTTAGGGAGTCACTGATGATAACCCCTAGGTCTCTTTCTACAGAGGTTGTGTCCAACTTTATCCCCTCCCCATCCAGTACTCTGTGGTTCTTGTTCCCTATATGCATCACCTTGTACTTTTGACATTTATTTTTAACTGCCAGATCTTTGACCACTTCCTAGCCTTTGCAAGCCTCTTTGCATCTCCTGACCCCTTCCTTGCTGACTACCCTACCACAGAGCTTAATTTCACCTGTGAAGAGACACATCTTACACAGAATTCTTCTCCCGTGTTGCAGATGAACATACTGAAAAGGACTAGACCTAAGACCAATCCTTGTGTCACACGACTGGTGACTTTTCTCTCTTCTGATTTGACACCAGTAATACAACCCTCTGCTATTTGTATATAAGTTTAAATGCTCCAGTGGCAAGCATTTACACTCAGCCAAGGGGGAGGCACTGAAAAGGAGCTGGGAAATCCCAGCCCCACCAAAAAAAAACAGGTTAGTTATTAGCGAGGGTAAATACCAAGATAGAGGAACTGATGAGAGAAGGGCAGGATAAATGGAGAAAAGTCAAAGGCAGTAAGGAGAGCGATGGGGCTGAAAGAGGGAAGGCCATCAAACAATGGAGTGCAATGAGTAACAATGCCCGTAGTCTGGGTAACAAGCTCCCTGAACTAGTGGCCTTGATGGAAGATGGATGCTTGGATATAGTGGCAGTCAAAGAAACATGGTACACATAGAACCATGACTATGATGTCAACATACCAGGGTAAACAATCTACAGGAGGGACAGGGAGGGCAGAAGTGTAGGAGTAGCTATCTACATAAGGGAAGGAATCAAAGCAATGGAACTAAAGGGTAAACAGAGAGAAGAGGAGGCACTGTGGGTCACCTTGGAGATGAAATGGCATCAAAGTCTGCACAGAGGTTGTATACTTAGGGGAGGAAATGGACAAAAAATGATACAGGTATCCTTAGGATGGCAGAAAAAGGGAGATATTTTTGACGGGGGCCTGGACATGCCAGATGTTAACTGGAGTAGCTTTGCTGCAGCCACATCCAAGAGCAGGATCATTCTAGATGCCCTACAGGGGCTATGCTTCAGAATGCTAGCATTGAACCAGCTCAGGAGGGAGCGATTTTAGACCTGGGACTCTTAAATGAGTATGAAGAAAGGATCTCAGATTTAGAAGTGAGTAGCCATCTGGGAACAAGTGACCACCAAACAGTGTGATTCATGATAAACACAGCCATAGAGTCAAGTCGCACAAAAGTGAGGGTACTGGACTTTAGGAAGGCTGATTTTGGCAAACTGGGAGAGTGCCTCAGAAAAGCACTAGCAAACAGGCAAGAAGGAGGGGTGGAAAACAATGGGAAACATCAAAATTGCCATTACAGAGGCAACAAACATTTGTTTGAAGCAAATGAACAAATCAAAATGATGGTAAAAAACACTATGGTTCTCAAAAGAGGTGGCGGGATGTTTAGGAGAAAAGATAGCATTCAGGAAGTATAAGGAAACACTGAAGGAAAAGGACAGAAACTGAACCAGTTAAAGAAAGAAGAAGTGGGGAAGGCAGTCAGAATAGCAAAAGTCCAAACAGAGGAAAAGATAGCCAACTGTGTTAAGAAGGAGATAAACCTTTTATAGGGTACATTAGGGAGTGAAGAAAGACCAAGGGAGGGATAGTGGGAGTTTAATAAAGGGAAGGTGGATGGGCAGAGGGTGACAGTGAAAAAGCAGGGATACTGAAACGAATATGCCTGCTCAGTATTCACAAAAGAAGAGGAGGGAAAAGTACCTAATCCAATCACTAGAAGCACTCTGGATAGGGAGTTGAAACCAGTCCATTCATTAGAAGAAAGAGTTCTAAAAGAACCCTAAAACTGAAGGTGGACACCGTAATGGGGCCTGATGGGATTTACCCTGAATACTAAAAGAACTATGGAAGAACTAGTGACACCACTAACTACCCTTTTAACAAATCATGGGAGGATGGTGTGGTACCTGAAGACTGGAAGAGGGCAGATGTGATTCCCCTCACAAAAGTGGGAGGAAAGCAGAGGCAGGAAACTACAGACCTGTTAGTTTGACCTCAGTGGTAGGGAAAATTATGGAATCACTTCGAAAGAAAGAATTGTTGAGAACCTAGAGACCAGCAGGGCACATGACCCAAGGAAGCATGGATTCACAGCGGGATGGTTATGTCAGATGAGTCCAATAGATTTCTTTGACTGGGTGACCAAAGTAGTAGACCAGGGAGGGGCTGTGGACATGGCCTACGTAGACTTTAGCAAAGTATTTGATACAGTTCCACACAAAAGATTAATAAACAAATTAGCCAGCCTGGGAGTGGGTCCCAGGGTAGTAGCCTGGGTAAAAATGGCTAGACAACAGAACACTGAGGGTAATAGTAAATGGAGTCCATCCAAGAAAGGGGGTTATTAGTGGGTACCGAGGCTTCAGTACTTGGAATGGTCCTTTCAATATCTTTATAAATGACATTGAGGAGGGACTGAGGAAAAGTAGGCCTCTTTGCAGATGACACAAAGATCTGCAACAGGGTTGATACACCAAGGGGGGGGAAGGGATGAGAAGGACTTGGAAGGTTGGAGGAATGGTCAAAAGTATGGCAGCTTTGATTCAATGCAAAGAAGTGCAAAGTAATGCATCTGGGGAAACAAAACCCAAGGGAAGTGTACACAATTGGGAGGGGGTACTAACAACAACAAAATAGAAAGAGATGTGGGGTAGTCATATCAGATGACCTAAAGGTAAGCAAGCAATGTGAGAAGGCAGTAAGGAAGGCTGGGGGATATTGGGATGTATAGAGAGAGGCATCCCAGTAGAAAACAAGAAGTTGTTATTCCTCTGTACAGACAGTTGGTGAGACCCCATCTGGAGTACTGTGTGCAGTTCTGAGACCCCATCTCCTCAAGGACATTGGATGGAAGCAGTCCGGAGGAGGGAACTAAATGGTGCAGGGTTTGCACCAGAAGCCATACTAAGAGAGACTAAAGGATCTTAATATGTATACACTGAGGTAAGGAGGGAGAGGGGGACATGATAGAAACTCTCAAGTACCTCAAGGAATCAACAAAGTCTAAGAAGGTAGCATCTTTCAGAAAAAGAGATGTGCAAGAACAAGGGGCACAATTTGAAGATAGAGGGGAATGGCTCAGAGCAACATATGTGAATGTATGTTTTCATGGAGAGGGTGGTGGATGCATGGAAAGGCCTTTCTACGGAGGTTGTGGGTCAAAAACAGTGAGAGAATTCAAGAATGCATGGACAGACATAAGGCAATTCTGGTGGGGGGTGGGAAGAAGTAGGCTGTTGGTTAACTAGGATCTGCAGCGTATCCAATATGTAGGGAAATGGGCAGACTGAGGGCCAAGCTGCACTTATCTGCTGTCAATGTCTATGTTTTCATTCATTTGACTGTGTCCTTTGCTGCACCCAGATCCCTAGCTTCTTGAGCAACCTTCTGTGAGGTACTGAGTTGAAAGCCTTGCTGAAATCTAAGTAGATTAAATCCACAGCATGGGCCTTATCCACTACCCTTGTTACCCAGTCAAAGAATACTATAAGGCTGGTCT